>OZ023177.1:22342731-22530231 GCA_963678695.2 Diplodus puntazzo
AAAATACGGTAAATCTTAAAAGTGCCTCTTTCGTCGTAATTGTGCTTTTACACGAAGGTTTGACTCGTATACATTCACAAATAAAGCCTAAGTTGCATTTTGGTGAGAGTTTCACTTTAAGGCAAGAAAAGTTCTTCATTAGGCTTCAGAAAACATCATGGTTTAGGTTTAAATCACGATCTAATCTAATCTAATCTAATCTAATCTAATCTAATCTAATCTAATCTAGTCCAATCCAAGGCACAGAGCTGGTAAAGAAATGCGAGTTGATGAGTCATGGAGGTCACAGTGTTTGTTTTCTGCAATAATCCAATCCCACCGAGGGAACCGGGACGATGCTGACCTCAGACAAGTGAGTAAAAGTAAAATCTGGTCATACTTTTTACAGAAATCTACTCTACTTACGAGCCCGGAGACACTTTCTCGCAGCAAAGAACGGATGCGGAGAATAAGTGACACAGAGAGGAGCGGCAGAAAACCAGGAAGAGGCTGAAGAGGTCAGTGTGTTTACTGGGGAAACTGAGTCAGTGAAGCCAAAATAAATAACTTGTTTTTAATCTGAGCATTCCCGTTACGTTCAGATTACATCATCTACCAACCATACGCAAATAAAGACAAGCATAAAGACTAGTATCTCATTCTTTATGTTAACATTGTAATCCTGTTAGTAATCCCCCTTTTCTTTGCTGCATGTATCTGTAATCCAATTACATAATTAAGTAACCGTAATCCTTTCTTGTGTGCTGATTATAGAATCCCATTACTTGTGTTGGAGAACACGGCGTCTCTGGAGAATCACAGACTTCTGACTCATGTTATTGCTCCGCTCGCTGCTACAACCCTAAGAGCCGCTGTGATGAGCTCGTGTCATCAAAGTAATCTAAAAAATAATCCGAGCAGACGTCAGACAGATTCGAGCGTGTGTTCATGTAGCTCAGCCGTGGACGTCTGAGTCCCGTGTGTGACTGATGGCGGTCAGGTCGTCTGCTTCACCTTTCAGCACGGTTAAAAAAACGATTTAATATAAATGACAGTGTGCCGGTGTCGGGCTGGCGGGGCTTCTCTGTGTGTGTGCAGCAGTATAATATATCCTCTGTCACGTCTGCCTGCAGGTCAGTTCCTTCCACCTCCCGCTCCTCTTCTCTTCTCTCAGCAGGAGTTGTATTGTGGAGTGCAGCTGGTGGAAACCAGCAGCAGCTTCCTTTGATCCGACTCCGAGGCGGGCAGATTGGATGTTTCTTTTTATCGCATTCGATCACGAGCTCGGCCTGCGTCTGTCGCGGCGAGGGCGCCGATGAACACGCTGACACGGCCACACAGTGATGCAACGTCCTCGATGAGGCTCACACCGCGGGGAGCCGACCAATCAGAGCAGCCTCGAGTGCTGCTGACTGAAAAAGTCACGTCGTCAAATTATGTGGAGACTGTTTTTCTTTGGCGACAGGTGTTCCACTTGTATCGACTGAATAAGAAAACACTCATCAACAGCCATAAAGAAAAGATTCTCCGTGTTTTTAGGGATTAAATGTTTTATAAATCAGGCTGCGAATGATTTAAGCACACTCCGCTCTGTGAAAACCTTCAGAATACAGAGGAGTGAAAGTTCAGTGTATGAAAGTGCTGATGTTTCACACAGAAAATTAACCCAAAGATATCACCATGAAGCTTCCACAGCTGGTTACCTACAATAAGACACTTGCATTACAAGCAAGTTCTCGCTTCCTAACTTCAAACACAAGAAGTAGTTAACAAAGCTCTGTGTTAATGCATGAAGAAGCTTTATTTTAACCAAATAATCTCAGAGACTAAAGTCAAGAAGCTGAAATACAACCCTGATTCTCCAGAGAGTTGGGACACTGTGTGGAACATAAATAGAAACAAAATCAATAACATGCATCTCGACATACGTGTCTCACCTCCAAGCAAACACATATATGACTTGGACGAATGGGTACAACGTGTTTTATGAAGACAGTGAAAATATCTTCATGTTAAACATCAGCTGAATTAACAAGAAGGTCCAAATAGTTTAGAATTTGTCAGAGACATCTTTTTACTAAGCTTTACAAGTGCCTCTTGACTCAACAACTCATTAAATTGAGTGTTTTTTAAATGGAGTCTGGCAAGTTTCTCCACAGGCAACAAAAAAATAGCGTATATTGGTCACTGCTTACTGTATTTGTAACATTTTTAATGTTTACTGTCAATAAAATGTCTTCTTTCATAAACTGAGTGTAAATGGTGTAATCAGTTTAAAGAGAAGTTGCACTTCTGTTGACAGACTGCTACAGTGATGCTGCCACAAACTGACATGTTTTACAAGGAAAAACACAACTTCATGCTTTGCATTTAATGCAGAATACACATGAAGTCACCAATTATTTAAGATTTGGCTTTGCAAAGTTTTGAAAGTTTGTTAAATTTCTCCTCTTCAAACAACTTTTAAAATCGTGCGATTTGTTAAGGGAGTCTGGTGATGTAGTGGTAAGTAGTTTAATAGTTGAAACAAACATGTGCTGCTAACATCAGCAGGTTCGTTTATATTAAAGTGAACCACGCGGAGATCAGACATGTAGGTTTCGGGTCTGAAGCTCTAATTACATCCAATAAGTTAAACACGTTGGATTTCCGACGCCCTCCTTGTGAAAACTTATCTTCCCTGACAGGAAACTCATTTCTTGAACCGTGAAATTTGAAGTTTTTCACCGGCGAATATTTCATGAGCCGCTCTCCTCCTCCGGTGGCCGACCTTGGCTCTCCTTCTCCTCCTTCTCCTGCTCCTCCTGCGATTATCTCTGGATCGGCTTAATTACCGCTCATTCATCTTTCCTGCCAGGACCCAAGGACGACACACACACACACACACACACACACACACACACACACACACACACACACACACACACACACACACACACACACACTCCGCCCATTTCTCCTTGTTTTAGAAAGTTAATTTGAGGAAACACTCCTTTAATTATGATTCATATCTGGGTCACTCATAACAGCTTCTCTCTCTGTGTGTGTGTGTGTGTGTGTGTGTGTGTGTGTGTGTGGTAACATTAGGATAGAAGCTACGTATGTCGATGTCAAGGGAAGCGATCTGTCGGGACTTTCATCATTTAAACCACAATTTTTCTTAATTTCTCGTCTTTTTATTCAATCTAACTTTATTTAAAATGGACTTTATCCAGGTAATGAAGGTCGTGTGCGTCCGGATTCAAACCTGTGACCCTGCAGTGAAAACGGACACATATATAATCAGGCCAACGCGGTGATTTCATTTCTGAGATTAGATACAGTAGATGTGTGTGTGTGTGTCGAAACCCCTCGCCGGCCCTTCGTATCGCCGGGGAAACCATCCGTCAAATTACCGTGGCAACACAGCATCCATCACCCCATCCATCATCGACATGACGGACACAAGAGCGAGGAAACAGGAGAGATCTGACAGACAAGAGGAGAGATAACAAGAGAGGGGAGGAGGAAAGAGGAAGTAAGGAGGAGGGAGGGAAGGAAAAGGCGAGATGAAAGGATAGGAAACTACAGCAAGAGGAAGTGGAGAGCAGAGGAAAAGAGATGAGGTGGTGGAAAAGAAAAGGAAGAACGGAGGAAGTGGAGAGATGATGGAAGGAAAGTGGAAGAAGAAGACTGAAGAAGGACGAGGAACAGAAGAAGAAAAGGGAGGCATGGGGGAGAGGAGAAGAGAAGGAAAGAGGAGAAAAACTCATGGGTAGGGGAGAGGAGTGGGGAAGAAGGAGGGAAGGAAAAGAGGGAGTGAGGAAGTAAGAAGGAAAGGAAAGGAGAAAAACAAATGAGGAAGCGAACACAGAAGGAGAGCAGGAGAAGAGGTGGAGATGGTGAGAGGAAAAGGAAGGGAAGGTGGAGATGGAGAGGAAATACAGAGAGAAAGAAAAGGAGGAGAGAAGAGGAGGTGGGAAGAAAAAGAGGGCAGGAGGAGAGGAAAGGAAAGAAGGTGAGAGGAAACCAAGAGGAAAAACGAGGAAGGAAAAGACGAAAGGAGGAAGTAGGGAAGGAAAGAAGGAGACAGGAAAAATAATTCACCAAGTAGCGAAGGAGCTGAGGATGTAAGGGAAGGAGAGGAAGAAGAAGTGAAGAGGAGCTGTGGACTGTTTCTGTCACAGTGGAAGGCAGAATAATTCTGCTGGAGTCAAGGTGAACTTGTAAATTGTGTTGTAATTCCCAAAACTATCACACACACACACACACACACACACACACACACACACACACACACGCACATGCAGACACACACACACACACACACAGCTGACAGGGTGATGAAAGCAAATCCACAGAGAGCGAAAAAAAAAAATGACAAGACGAAGAAGAAGAAGGGAAGAAAAGCGGAGAGAAAGGAGATAAAACACTTTGTGTGTTTTCACTGGAGTGGCAGGAAGTGTGTGTGTGTGTGCGTGTGTGTGTGTGTGTGTGTGTGTGTGTGTGTGCATGTGTGTGTTTCCTGTGTGCGTCCTTGTGCACACACGCACTCGTTCTCTCTGAGGGGTTAAGACGTAAACTAAAGTCTGTTTTTCTGCCTCAGACTGATGTCAGTGCCGAAGGAAGCGAGGAAACGAAGGAAAGGAGACTGAAGCACAATCTCCAGGGAGGAAAACATGAGGAAGAGGAAGAGGAAGAGGAAGAAGGGAGGGTGCAGGAGGAGGCACACAGGAGGAGGAAACAAAGGAGGTGGAGACGGTGAAAATAATAACAGCATGCTAACAACTGCTAATTAGCGCGGAACAAAAACTGAAGTCATGCTGCACTAAACTGACGATAATTATTCCAATTCAAGTTGCAATTATCTCATTAAATCTACCTGTAATTTAACATGTTTTTTACGAGGCTGTTAACAGACTGTGTCACTGAGGTGTTATGAGGATCAACACAGTGGAATAAACTCACTCTCACTGAGGAAAATCTTCTAGAAGAGTCAAAAAGTAAATGAGACGGAGAATTATGGGACATCTGATCGTCTCCGAACGCTTTGTGAACTCGTGTTTCTCAGCTCGGCGTCAAGACAAAACCTCTGTTATGATTTAATAACCTTTTCATTTATTCTCTGAACTTCATCACAGTCAGCAAACACACGATCGCAGCCTGTTTGTCACTGAAACACCCTGAAGAGGATTTTACAATAAAGGGACGTAACCTGTTTAGAAAACTTCCTGAGTTTTGTCTGAGTGAAAAAAAACAAAACAATAAAGCAAAAAACGAACACTGACGCTGAAATTCATCCACTCTCAGACAAACTGAATGTAAAAGCAGGACACAAGCTAGAAAAGGGTCGAAATAACAAATTAAATCGCGGAGAATCAGGCGGCTTCAATAATGTTCGAGGTCTTCGAGGTCTAACAAAAGAATTATCAGCTTTTAAAACATTTTTCCACATTTCTCGTGAATGTGAGCCGTTCCTCATCAGAAAAATGAGTACGAAGGTCGACTGAAAGCAGATTATCACGACTCACACAGAGCGGTGGAACTTCTGTGACTTTAAGCAAACGTTCCCGCGTTACGTAAGGAACGTGGGACGTGTTGAAGAAGGTTCTCAGTCGTTCTGGTCCAGGTTGTTCTGAGTGCTGTGACGTAGACAGCTGGTTTCAGCTGCGTATCACTCACCTACACTGCTGTACTGAGTTCTCTCCCCAGGCAGCTTAACAACATTCACACCTGGGCTCACCTGGCCCGAGCAGCCCACAGGAAGGCCGGCTGGGTCCACAAGAAGCCCCGACGACTGAAACTCAGAGGTGTCTGTGATACTACACATTCCGAGCTACGATTGAACTCTGACCAGTTGCTTCTCGAGAGGATTTCTGGTAGAGCAGAGGGCGAAGCTTCAGTAAAGATCGCTCATCATTCCACCCGGCCGTGCCTCCGCAGATTCTTCTATCACCAAACTGCACAACGACACCTTTGATGAAGACAGCACAGTAACTACGTAAGGGATAATGTATAGAACGGCGGTCATTATCGGGAAAATAAGTCCCTTCAGGACGAATCAGGACGAATCAGATTCGTCGGTTCGTCCTGAAGGGACTTATTTTCCCGATAATGACCGCCGTTCTATACATTATCCCGCTTATTATACGGCTACTTGCCAACAAAAAAACCCGTCACACAGTGTGTCTTTTTACAATTTATTTGTTACCGTTCACAGTGTTTTTCAGCAGAGAAATAGTTCGCCAAACCGACGCCGTTTCGCTTCTCCCTCTTCGCTGCTTTCCTCTCTTTTTCTTTTCTTGACCAGTGACGACAACTCAGCCTTTTGCCAAGACTCGAAATCACCGTATTTTCCAAAAATATTGAAAGTTAACGTGAAACTCATCCGTACTAGTGGCATAGGAGTAGTTTTTTCCGATATGAAGTAGACTACAGATCAGCTGACGTCGCTTAGCAACCGAAGACGCTGCGGTGATACGTGACCGGACCGCTTGCGGAGCAAAGATTTTAGAGTGATACGAAATAAGTGAATCAGAGGCAAAATGGCCACTTTTCTTGACGACGGTCAGATATGCTTAGCAGCGGTCTGTTATACGAAAATAACAGACCGCCGAACGTTGAGAAGCTTCATTCAAGTGAATGGAGCATTCTGCAGCATTAAGAAGAGCCGTGTGATAAATGTCCTTAACGACTCTGTAAGGACACTAAAATATCCCCGACTCATTCTAAGAATTATAATGTATTTGAACCCAAACGAAGATGTTTTCCTAAACCTAACCACACTGCGAGCGCACGGCGAAGGTCTCGGCACGCCTGTCGCTGTTCGTCTGTAACGATCAGGCTGTTTCGGAGCGATCGCACTCGTCAGTCGTTCAGTTTGAGGACGTGTTTGTTTGACTGGATGTTGTTTTTATGATCAGATCTGAACTTTGACCTCAGCACTTCCGCCTGATAAACTCTCCAAACAAACAAGGAACAACGTCTGTCGAGGAAAACTCGTCGTCCATATTTGGCTCCTGTTCACTTCTTCTTCTTCTTCTTCTTCTTCTTGTAAAACTTAATGAGTCGTGCCACAACCACCTGCTTTCATCTCGTGCCCTCCTCGCTCTGTTCTTCCTCTCTCTGCTGTATAATTGTTTTTGTTTCACACTTTCGTTCTGCCAGAGGCAATTATCTCTGCGACAACAAAACATTCCTTCTCTCCTCTTTGTTTCTCCCCAGACAAATGGTGTGTGTCACCTCCCTGCTGTCCACACTCGTTTGTCACAGAGAAACTTACCTTAACTCAAAGCTGCTAATTAAATTCTCCACTACATATGTTAAGACGCTACTTTTATTCCCTCCCAGCTTCTTCTGCTTTTTGTTTTTCGTTTTATAAATGGCTCTGGACTGACATTAAAAGGCAGGAGTTACTTTATTGAGTGGAGCTTCATGTGAGCTTCATCAAACTGGTGATAAACCAGATAGTAAATGTGTGAATATGCAGACGCTCGATATTTTGTTTGGAGGTGAGGATTCAGGCTCATCTGCAGGGGAACACAACTCCGACAAGACGTGTTATTGACTTTTAATTTCAGCCGTTAGACTGATGGATTGTTTTCCGGCAGAATCTCATTTGCTCGTACAAGTGAGCGATTTCCGACCCAGATACTGAAATAAGCAGGTTGCATCAGATTTCCTTCACTCTCTGTCTCGTTACTTATCTGTATCACTTCATCTTCTGCATCTAAAGCGGCAAAAAGTTACAACGAGCAAACTGAAATTACAGCTGATGAATCCTGGACACAAAAGAAGAAATAACTTCATGTAGAACATTTGCCGAATTAACAAGAAGTCCCAAATAATCAATAATTTGTCTCATATAGTGTTGCGCAAGTTTATAAAGTTCTTCCCAAATGCAACAACTCACAAAATTAGACAATTTTTAAAGGGAGTCTGGGGACTTTCTCTGATGACGACACAGAAGTTGAGTATTTTTTTAATTATTTTGTATTGTTTAAGGTAAAATGTCATTTTCTTTCATAAATTCAGTGTGAAATCAGTTCAAACAGCTGCTAGACAGAGTCAGAGTCATCGACAGCATCTTGGATGTTTATAAAGTTTCTCGCAGCCTGAAAACTCATAAAATTGGATCATTTCTCAAGGGAGTCTGGGAACCTTCATGGGCGTCACAGAAGAAGCCTATATTGGTTTCTATTGACTGTATTTGTAAAATCTGACATGTTGACCATCAATAAAACGTCTGTTGTTTCATAAATTGAGTGTAAATCAGTTGAATCGGTGTTTTCAAACAGCTGCTGAATGTTGGCAGGCTGGAACAGCGATGCTGCCACAAACTGACACTGCCGAATTTCCGAGAAGGCGCCAATGATTTAAAATATGTCGTAGACATTTCACAAAGTTCCCTTTCCAGAATTTTCTGACAGCTTCTTGACAAAATTGCATGATTTCTTAAGGGAGTCTGGTGATGTTGCCGTTACTGAAGTAGCTCAGCGTTTGGATCAGTTGAACATTGTGTTCACAAACATCTGCTGCTAACGAGAACCCAGAGACTTCACACCGTGAGCATCACTGAATCTCTGCTTCATAATATCTCGCCATATTGGACGAATTCAGGAAACTCTAACAAGCCACAACAACACGAGTCGAGCCGATCATCCCGCAGTTTAACCAGGAAATGCTTTTTACGCTCCCTCAGGAAAAACTCCACGCTATTCTCCTGGAGGTTCGACCTGAACTGTCCACATAAAAGATTAAAGATATTCTTCACTTCATCAATATTAAACATTCCCTCAAAATGTATATATTTTAAATTAATAATAATTTAAATGTTTAATCTGAGGGGAAACCCGCTGAGACGCAGCATCTCGTTTTCACGGATCGACCTCAGATGCAACAACACGGCAGACGCTTAACGAAAGACTCTTTAACTCTTAATCAACATCAACAACAACAACGAGATGAAGAGAAGTTATTGCTGTCGTCTTGTGATATTAGCGGGTCTGTTGAGCAGAATGAGATGGAAACAGATGGCAGATTGTGTTTTTGTGATAAAGTTGAAAGATAAACGAACAGAAGGAGAAACTGATGAAGCAGCGCGGAAACGAATGACAAGGAACAAGACAGAATTTAAATGAGAGGTGACCGCTCGACATCTTCACCGCCACCTCCGTCTGAAAAAGCGCGCACGGGTTCCCGTCTGTCAGAACCGACACACCGATCAGAACTGTCGGGGTGAGACGTCAGCTGCCTCCCTGCTGTCACACGTCGTTCACTCTGACTTCTCCCTCTTTAAACGAGGTTCGCTGCAGCTGCTTGAAACGATCGACTGAGAGCTGGACAGGTAAACATTCGACCAGGTGACACGCAGCCAGCCAGACGCATCACCAGAACAAATGAACATGACTCGGATTTTACTCTGAGAAGAACCGAGTCTGGAGCTGCACCGCCACGCCGCGACAGCCTGCAACGCGTCCCGAATATCAATCCATCATGTTCGCCTCCGACTTTTTCAGGAGTTGTCGCAAAGTTAGACTAGTAAACTTGAGACAGCTCCAGAAATCCACATCGGACTGTGTTCGAGAAAAGGCTGCGTTAACAAACTGAACATTTCCTGCTTTTAACAGACGAACGGCAAGTTGACTTTTATTTCAGAGTAACCGCTGCGCTGAGGAGCACAACAACTGTCTTTGATGAGTTTGAAATATGTGAGCAAACAGTTTTATTCAGTCTGTTGGAGTGATGAACCGAGAAGGAGGCGACAGGCTGCACACCTCCAACTTCTCAGTGAGGTAACCAACTCCTTTTCCCGGACTTCGCAGGGTTATCTGCGACGTCTCACCACTTTTAGACCCAAACCAATTTGCATATCGTGCAGACAGAGGGGCTGAAGATGCACTGCTGACCTTGACAAACGACATATATGAGTAAAGAGTCTCGTCAAGATTGTGTCCACAGACTTCAACAGTGCCTTAAATTCAATCCAGCCCCACCTGATGGTACAGAAACTGGCACACCTCGGGGTAAATCCAAGAACAGTTTTGTGGATTTCTGACTTTCTGACTAATCGTTGTCAACAAGTCAAATTCATGTGTCTCATCCTTAAAAGCCATAAACACGTTCTGTCCTCTGTTCTATACACCTTATACACCAATAACTGTCAAGCAGCCTCCTCCGCCCACACTTATTTCAAATATGCTGATGATGCAGCATGAGTGGGTTTTTTAAAAGTCTAACACTGCCTCCCTAGAGGGGTTTGAAAGGGAGATGCAGGGTTTTATTAAATGGTGTGCAGACAATTTCCTTGTGGTTAATGCGAAGAAAACAAAAGAGATGCTCATAGATTTGAATAAAAAGGGAATTACAGTTCCACCCTCAAATATTAATGGTGAATCAGTAGAACGAGTCTCAACATACACATATTTGGGTGTTGAAACAAACAGACATTAAATGAATGTGCACAAAATAAGAGCAAAGAAATTGCAGAAGAGGATTTTTCTTCTTAGGAAACTGAATCATTTTAGGATAGATAGCTGCAAAACTCTCTTGCAGAGCGTCTTACCCTTTGGCCTCATTTGTGCTGTTGGAAACATGTCAGTCCCTCCAGAAAAACGCGATTATGCGATCGTGTAATTCGATGCATAATCAGGCAAGGTCCACATAATTATGCGGGGGTCGCATTTTTTCAAACACGCCGCACTTTCGCTGCATAAATTGTTGATATCCGTTCAAAATATGCAGGGCTTGCATGATTTCATAATCCCCGCGTTTTCGTTGCAAAAAAGTCACATATATCTCAAGCAGAACGTTGAAAAATGCTACGTTTATGTCACACAAGAGCAGCCATTTTCCCTGTTACCATGGGAACGTTATAAAGTGACGTAATTACGCGACGTGAACGTCATCGAAAAGCTGCAAACCCCGTGATGAAGCCCGCAAATCTGTCTCATTTGCCAACAAAAAATCATACTAGTTTCAAAAACCTTACAGTTGTAAGAATAGTAGTAGTATGTAAATTTACCTTACAGTAAGAGTTTGCACTTTGTGCATTGGAAGCACTTATTTTAACTGAAGATGCCTCTGTGAAACAGGAAGCACACATTTTATTTTTTTATATTTTATTTATTCATTTTTACAGAAGTTGTAGCATATTCCTTTTGTAAAGCTACAGAACTTGTTTGACTCATCAATGTTTTGTAAGTTTGAGCCGTGTGTTTATTAAGGTCTGAATTAAAACAAGATGAGAACTTAAATATTCCTTTCTGTGAAGTAGTATGCTTGATTATCATAGGAAGTAATCAGAAATGACTCTTTACATTTTTTTTCTCTTTTTCATCAAACCGCAGTTTTTGCAAGTTGCTGCAATTTCATCGCATAAAATTGCATAAATATCCCGCATATTCCATCACATTTCTTAAGTAAACGTGCCGCATAATCAAGGATTTTTGCCCGCAACAATCACAAAAAGACTCAGGATATTAATCAAAAATATTCAGGATCAAAAGAAACTACAATGATTGGTCAAAGTAGTCAGTAGGATCGTTGGAGTTGATCAGGTATCTGATTTAGAAACTCATGATCGAATAAATTCAAAGGAAAATTACAAGAGTGCCAGATGCTGAAGTGGACTTAGAGAAGATAGATGTGTTGTGATCGATTTACTCGCTCGTCTCTAATGTTTTTCCCCTAAATATTGACATCTGCTCCCGTTCACACTTGACCCAAGGCTGGAAATGTTCCTGTACATTTCAGGCATTAAAGAGGCTAAATTATACAAATATCTTGTTACTCATTCATGAAATCATTGACACACTTTCCTCTATAAATAATCAGACTGGATTCTTCCCTGTTGGCTTCGTGGTTGTTAATGCGCTGATTCTTCTGATTTTCATCCGTAAGCGAGAGGCCGGAGCAGCGTTTGGTTTCCTTTAACAAATACCTGAATCATCAGTGTGTGCTGTGGTGTAAAGAGGCATGAAACACTCGGATGATTAGATACGTGTGTGCTGAACATCTCTTTCTGTGCGTCTGGCTGCTCGGTGACTCTTTTTAACATTCGCAGCGTCTCTTCGTCGTCCTCCTGGTGTCTTCCAGTGAATGTGGAGCAGCTGTTTTCTGAAAGAACTCCGGATAATTGGTAGACAAGTGGCGTTTGACCGCAGCGAGAAGACGCATTTAAATGTGTTTTGCCATTAAAGAAAATCTCCTGTGAATTCTTATGTTCTTGAGAAGAGTTTCCGTGTCTGTGTGGAGAGTGTGAAGAAAATCCACCCACAACCTCGAGAACACGAGCGAGTAATTAGAATAATCCAAACCGCCTCATTTGTATTTCAGCCTGAACTCGAACCAATCACAGTTTCATTTCCCTTCAGCAAACCAATCAGTTCCGCTGTCCGAGTCTCAGTCATGTGCAAAATAAGCTGTCAACCAATCGCGCTCAGCCTTGGGGAAGACGCAGGAACGTGATTGGATGCTGGTTGTGTTAATATCTGAGTCCATGCCAGCCCGAACAGCCGTTCAATGAAACCTTTTGCTGTTTTTAGCCATTATTGGAGTCCAGGTTGACACCTTGAGCTCTTTATCAGGTGCCATTGGACCATTCCTGAGTCGGAAGAGTCAACTTGTTGGTGGTTTTAATGTTGTGGCTGGTCAACCATCAAAAACATCTTTGCAAACCAAGAACTCCGTTCATTGGCAATGACTCTCCCCAGTGGCAGTGCCCCCTGGAAGGAACAGTCCAAGATCCATTAAAAAGAGCTCACGGCATTGATTGGGCCTCCGAATTCCACTGGATCCCAATTTGATCGAGACCAAATCCATTTATGTCCCACCTGACAACCTACAGGACTCGAAGGATCTGTTGATAACTCCATGGTACCAGATACCGAAGGACACTTACAGAAGTCCTGTTCAATACCACAATTGTTTGAATACCTCATCCAATGGCAGTGGACCCCCCAGCAGGACAAAACTGCTTAGGTGGACCCAATAAACGCAACAAAGAGGACTTCTGGGGGTATACTGTGGCATCTGGAACCATCTCGTTGTTGGCAGATTAGTTGGGTCCTGTTGTTTTGTCACGTTGGACCTCCATGGATTGGATCAGTTCTTCTTCATGATTCTGGGACCAATCCTGAGCAGTTTTTGTGGTCCGTCATGGTGCGTTGTCCTACTGGGGGTACCAATTCTGCAGATCCCAATCTGGTTAAACATTTGAGGGTTGTGTCGGAACAAGTCTGATCCATGGAGACCAACGTTGACCCAGACTTGATCTCTGATTTTGTCGAGGCATGAAAACGGGACTTCTTGTGGTGTCTTGAAGGTTGTAAGGCGGGTTTTCCTGGATCAGCCTCTTGATCCAAAGAAGAGTGGATGCCAGATCGACTCTTTCAGCTCTTTTTTCACGATTCTCGAGACATTCCTGAGCGGTGTTTGTGGTCTGTCGGGGGTCTACTTGGTCTACGACAGTTTGGATAGGTGGTGTGAGTCAAGTGGGATCCACGTGAATGGCAGGACCCGAGTGCTCTTTACTGAAAATACCCAGTCTTGTTCTGGTCCAAGAGCTAAAAGAATATCTGACTTTCACTTTACGCTGTTCCTGAATGCACCGACGAACGGCGATCAGATCTACGAGTGAATCGTCTCTCCGTGTTGGAGGAACAGCAGACTGAAGAACGATGATTAGATCAAATTAGGAACATCTGTGATCAAATCAACACCCATGCTGATCCGTCCTCGTCCAGCCGTCGGCGTGTGTTTGTGTTCACGCCTTCTGCAGCAGCTGTTTTATTTCCTGCCTCCAGGCCTGAAAACCTCTCTCACTTCCTGTTTCCTCTCCATCCATCCATCCATCCATCCATCTTTTCTTCTGTCACACTCCTCAGTCTGCCTGGATTCGTTTTCTCTCTCCCCTCTCTCTCTCTCTGCCTTCCTGGTGTGAATTTATTTCCTCAGGTTTTTCTCAACAATCTCACGCCTACACACACACACACACACACACACACACACACACACACACACACACACACACACACACACACTCTCTCTCTCTCTCTCTTTCTGCCAGGCTGTGATTAGAGAGGAAGGATGGAGGGGATAATGAAAGAGAGGAAAAGACGAAAATTCTAAAATGCTTTGAGCAACAAACACAGCTGATAGAGTGTGTGTGTGTGTGTGTGTGTGTGTGTGTGTGTGTGTTTGTGTAACTCAAGCTTACTTCTCAGCAACAGCTCCATTTAAATAATGCAGCTCTGTTGTTTTCTTTATTCAAGACGGACAGACGAAACAGGTTCGTCGGCTTGATTGATTTCTTTTGGCCAGAGGAAAAACCCTCTTCCTCTTCCTCTTCCTCTTCCTCTTCTTTTCCCTTTCTTCTCCAATTTTTACTTTCTTTCCTGAAGGGAGAGAGGAAATAACGATTTCCACTCCTCCTCCGTCTCGTTCTCTACCTTCCAACAGCAGAAATTTATAGTAGTTGAGAGCGAGCGCATGAATCAAACCAAGCCGATGGAGAGAAATTCCACCCGAGCCAGCCCAGCTTATTTAAAACCAAGCCGCCCGATTGGAGAAGGCGGGAAATGGCTAGAAGGGAGCCATTTTGGATCCCTTACACCGTCTTCATGTGTTCCTGCAGCTAACCTCGCTTCGACCAAAATTAATGGTGCGTTCATGTGCTATTAATTAACCGCAAAGTCAGTTTTTTTCCACATTACCAGCAGGCATTTTGTTTTCTTCCAGGAACAGCCGCAGTGGAAACATCGGACGAGTGATATTACAACACGTAAATATGAGAATACGTCCATAAAAAATATTAAATCTTTGTCAAACATCCGTCTCTGTTGAGTGAACTCAAAGCTGCTGTGGACTCTGTTCTGAGGTGCTTCTGTCGTTAATCTGAAAAGGAGACTGGAATATTTATCATTTTTCATCTCGCCTGACTTTTTTTTATGCATAAA
This sequence comes from Diplodus puntazzo, assembly GCA_963678695.2. Lineage (NCBI taxonomy): Eukaryota > Metazoa > Chordata > Actinopteri > Spariformes > Sparidae > Diplodus > Diplodus puntazzo. The sequence continues at coordinate 22,357,647 of OZ023177.1, forward strand.
TCATCCTGCAGATGAGCTGTAACTGCCCTGGAAAACACAAAGCGTCCACATCCCTCAGTCTAACACAGAATTTAATATGAGAATGAACACGTAACACTTTCAGGAGGCGTTCAGGTGACCCAGCAACACAAACTCAGGCTGAACTGTGTGGTTGTGTTGTTGTAAATCACAGCTCTGACAGACTTCTGTTGCCAAGAAGAGAATTTATAACAATACAAACGTCCCGGTCGCTCGCAGTGAGAAACTGCAGCATGACGACTGACAGGAAAACAAGAACGGAGACAGAAAGCAGAGAAACTGACAAACTGCCTGCTTATTCCTGCATTTGTGTCAGTCGGTCTTTTTGTTTTGTGTGTGCGAATGTTTGATTTCCTACAAGGTGAACGTGACACAGTGCAGAGAGGTCGACTGGGTCTGAAAATCAGAGAAATGTTGCTGAAACATGTCGACAAAAGTGAAAACATCAGGTGGATGTAAGGAACATTTACCAGCGTCGTGTTTTATCATCATCGCATCGTTTCAGGGAGCTGTTAGTTCAGCCTTTCATCTGTTCTTCGCTGTAGAGGACGGCGAGACGAGGGGTGTTCAGTTGGTTCACAGCCAGATGCGACTAAATCCTGCACACTGTTCCTTTAAAACAACTTGTGTTTGTCGACTGTGGAGGACGTCAACGCACAAACACGTCTGACCTTTAAGAGCGACATCGAGGGAACTTTACAAAGGCCGATAAAATATTTATTTTGTCATTACCCGTTATTGTTTTTAATCTTTGAATTATAATTACAACGCCGCGGTAAGACTTGTTGTGAATATGCACACACACACTCGCTGTGTTTGCCGTTTCTCTGTGAGCGATGTGACATTTTAAAATTCCTGTTACAGCGGTTCTGCACGGCTGGACGCTTTAATAGAAACACACAGTTCTGTTTCTGTTCTGTAATAACGAGCACAACAGTGACAGAGTGTTTTACTCCTCTGGTCTTTATTTAAAAAAGAAAAAAATAGCCGTTTCTCAGCGCCGCGGGCAGAAAAACACCTGCAAGCACACAACGGAAGTATAAAACAGAAATGTGCGATTAGGGGAGAATTTGTTTGAGCCTTTTTAACTCTTCCAGTCGTAACAAGGCGTCCACGGCTTTCAGAGAGAAAACACATTAACCTTTTTACCACACGCTGTTCTGCCAGCAGGGAAGCTTTAAACAAGACGTAGAGCTTTCACAGACTAATGCCGTGAAGCGCTGCATTAACATGAACATGTATGCATTATTAAATCTGACCCTGCTGTAAAAATAGAACAATGCGCGGCAGAGAGTGCGACTGAAACCGTTAAACCAGCCGCCTCGGCGCTGTGAAACAGCAGCCTGGCAGAGCAGCAGAGTGATAAACGCCTTTAAAACTTTATATCAAACAATCAAACAGAACTGAGCCGTGAGGGGATTCTGGCACCGCGGCCTCGGTTCTGGCACAACTGAGGCGCTGGTTCTTTCTGCTGCTTCTACTCCACTACGTCCGGGCAGCGCTCCTCAAAATATGCATTTCTAGGCAAAGTAGTGAAGCCGTGCTGGATCCTGTCAAGGTCCAAGTTGTAGGAAAGTTGATTTTGAGTCTCAATCCTGTCTTGTTAAATACTGGAGCTTTGGGATTGTAGGTCGGGTCAAAGTGTCAGCAGTCAACTATCTTTCTCTGGACTTGGACCTCCTCACACACAAGACAAGATCTACCTGACATCGTTTTGCAGGGATGCCCCCAAGACGCTTCACGATTGGTGCAGACGGACCTTTCTGACCATCAGAATCGAGCCCGACCTCCTCTCCTGTTGTTGGATCATCATCAGGAGAAACTGTGATGAGTCTCGTCAGGGAGTCTTCGGTGCGTAAGACTCTACCGGGAGATTTCGTTATCGAAGGGCGTGATGAAGCTGTCAGGATTGGACGGTGATGTGGAGGTGGAGGTGGAGGTGGAGGGAGCGACATGCTAACGATGAAGGTGTGTCGCTGTGCTGTTGGATAGATGTGATATCAAACTGATGTCCCAAAAATAATGACAGGGAATCATGAGAGAACGGAGAGAACGAAATGATTGATATGTGACGGGATAATCGGAAAACTCGGAGGAGAGGAAATGATCCGTTGTCGTCGGACACGGCGCTGAAAACGACTTCTTTCCTGGCGTCCGTGTTGCTCCGACAGTCCGACTTCATGTCAGTCCTGGAGACACTTCTTCTCTTTCTTCTGGAAACATTTTCACTCCAAAGCTTTTTTTTTTTCTCTTTTAGTCTTAAACTGCTATAAATGTTCCCTGCGGGCACCAGTAGATTCTCTCTAGTGTTAATATGGATCTGGGACACGGAGTGAAACAGCATCCTCAGCACGTCTCTCGGTGGTTTGTTGATCTGCTCGCCTCCTTCAGATGATCAGACGACGCTGCGTTGTGTTTCGGAGGTTTGTCTTAATATCAGGTGGATACGTGATACGAGATTTCAGCCTCCGTCGTTAGACGTTTCTACATTTCATCTGTCTTTGACTCGCCGGCTCTCCTTGCTTTTATCTCCTCTCCCTCACTGTGCTGTGTGTTCGTAACGCTTTCATCTGCTCTCCGGCTGTATGTATAATGTATAGTGTCTAAAACACCCTCCACTACAGCAGCCTTTCATAAGGTTTGAGTGGAGGAAGAGGAGGCCGGTATGAAAATAGACGTAGAAGGGGAGAGAGAGGAAATAAAGTAAGTGTAAGGAAACGGAGACGTAAGATAAAATCCGGCCGTATTAGAAACCAGAATTAAAAGAAGAAAGAAGATGGAAGACAGAGCTGAAGGAGGTCGAGAGAAGCTGATGGAGTGAGAGGAGAAATAAGAAAAGTGGACGAGTGTAGTGGTGAAAAGACGAATCACATTCAGAAGTGACCTCCATTACCCTCGCTCGTCTCCTCCTCTGATGGAAAGAGGGAGCGTAGGAGGAGTGTAGGAGGTGCAAAAACATTACTTAAAGAGGCGACAGAGGGAGAGAGAGAGAGAGAGAGAGAGAGAGAGAAGTGGATTTCATCAGGTCTTCATTTAACCTGCCGCAGAAAAAAAATAGATGGAAATGTCCGTGAAGTGAATAAAACTAGAACGACGGCAGCAAACAAAGGGAGGAGATAAAAGGTTAAAAAGTAGAAAAGGAGGCGTCGGTCAGAGAGCGCAGAGAGGAACAGGGCTTTTAATTTGAAAGTCTTTACAAGTTTAGTAGTTCAAACCTGTGTGTGTGTGTGTGTGTGTGTGTGTGTGTGTGTGTGTGCGATCAGCATCGCTCCTGCTGACACGACAACAGACGGAGACACACACTGTTATCTTTAGTGTCATCTTGTTCCATTAAAGAGCTTCTTCATTCCTTATCAGCTCCGACCTCCACACACACACACACACACACACACACACACACACACACACACACACACACACACACACACACACACACACACACACACACACACACACACACACAGCTATCAGTAGTGAGCAGATAAAAGCTGAAGGCAGAGCAGTCTGAGCAGTGGAGGGTCTTTTATTTTTTTATTTCTATTTTCCCTTTTTCATTTCGCAGAATCTACGATAGAGAAAAGATCAAATGGTTTCATCAAAAGGGTCGACTTTCACGCCGCGCCGCAGGTGATGCAGGTCATGAAGGTGATGAAGATGATGCAGGTGATGAAGGTGATGCAGGTGATGCAGGTGATGAAGGTGATGAAGGTGATGAAGGAGATGAAGGTGATGAAGGAGATGAAGGTGATGAAGGTGATGAAGGTGATGCAGGTGATGAAGGTGATGAAGGTGATGAAGGTGATGAAGGTGATGAAGGTGATGCAGGTGATGAAGGTGATGCAGGTGATGCAGGTGATGAAGGTGATGCAGGTGATGAAGGTGATGAAGGTGATGAAGGTGATGAAGGTGATGCAGGTGATGCAGGTGATGAAGGAGATGAAGGTGATGAAGGTGATGAAGGTGATGCAGGTGATGCAGGTGATGAAGGTGATGAAGGTGATGCAGGTGATGCAGGTGATGAAGGTGATGCAGGTGATGCAGGTGATGAAGGTGATGAAGGTGATGCAGGTGATGAAGGTGATGAAGGTGATGCAGGTGATGAAGGTGATGAAGGTGATGAAGGTGATGAAGGTGATGAAGGTGATGCAGGTGATGAAGGTGATGAAGGTGATGCAGGTGATGAAGGTGATGCAGGTGATGAAGGTGATGAAGGTGATGAAGGAGATGAAAGTGATGTAGGTGATGCAGGTGATGAAGGTGATGAAGGTGATGCAGGTGATGAAGGTGATGAAGGTGATGCAGGTGATGAAGGTGATGAAGGTGATGCAGGTGATGAAGGTGATGAAGGTGATGCAGGTGATGAAGGTGATGCAGGTGATGCAGGTGATGAAGGTGATGAAGGAGATGAAGGTGATGAAGGTGATGAAGGTGATGCAGGTGATGAAGGTGATGAAGGTGATGAAGGAGATGAAGGAGATGCAGGTGATGAAGGTGATGAAGGAGATGAAGGAGATGCAGGTGATGCAGGTGATGAAGGTGATGAAGGTGATGCAGGTGATGAAGGTGATGAAGGTGATGAAGGTGATGCAGGTGATGCAGGTGATGCAGGTGATGCAGGTGATGCAGGTGAGTTTTACATGCAGAGGATCAGACCTGCGTACGTATCAGGATTTTAAAATCCTCATCAGCGTCAAACAAACGAGCTGATGTTCATTTAGAAGAGAGACGCAGATCGTAAACACACAATTCTGAAAAAGTGACGCTGTGTAAAACATCCTTACAAACAGATCTGTGAATCCTTTCAGTCATATTAAATATAAAAACAAGATATTTAACTGATAAACATGATGTTTTTTTGTTGAATAAACACTCGTTGAGGACCAAAGCTGCCAAAAAATGAAAAACAACTGAACTTCAGGCACCGATTCTATAAATTAAAGACGATGAGTCTCCGTGTTCGCTGTGAGGACGTTTAATGTCCCCGACAACCTCTGTAGCCTCATTCAGACACTCGTTAGCAACCGCTAACTGTTTTTAACACACGGAAGAGCTTTATAATTAAACTGTGGGACGTTTTTAATGATGGATTTGATATCGTAGAACAAAATGTGTGAATACCTTCAGCTGTATTTCACATGTTTCACTGAACACCAATTAAAAACTTGCAGACTTTGAGACGAGGGAAACTTCTACAGACATTTTACCTTTTTGTTCGGCTGCAGACTGAAGCTACACACACTTCTATATATATCAGATCACACTTGACTCATATTTATTTCATCTTCTGGACTCCTGAGTGTTTCCTCTCGTTCAGTCATGTGTTATAAAGTTTCAGCCCGCTGAGCTTTAATCTGCCGGCAGCGTTCCCGTGTGTTTTGTTGTGAGCCTGGTCGTCTGTGGAAACAGCTGTCTGCAACACGCTCGGCTCGTTCAGGACAGTCAGACTATAAAACATCACAAACCAGCAGCCACACAGCTGGAGCCTGCACACAGTTTGTTTTAAACCTGTTTGTTTGAGCAACTCTTGATGTATAATTAGAGATATATAATATTCAGCCTCCTGCTCAGCGTGGTTATTCTCACGCTGTCCCTCAGCCAGAGCGATATCGATCTGTTGTTCAGCAGCTGCTCGGTGGATCTGTGATGTCTGCAGGGTTCTATCACTGCTTCTGGTTCTGGTGTCGGTTCAGGAGACATTTTCTGACTTTGGGTTAAAAAACAAGATATCAACTGATAAACACGATTGTTATTTTTTGTAAATAAGCACTCGTTGTGAATTTGATGCCCGCGGGTACGGAGGACCAAAGCTGCCAAAAGAAAAATCTAAATTACTCTCTATATAATATATTATCATTATATATATTATAACCCAACAGTGTTCAGATACACAAGTTTACTCAAGGTAATGCTGTGTTCCTTGTCCTGACTTCCCGTCAAAAATATTTATTATTTGTTACTAAAATCACAGCTGGAAATCGTCCTGAGTTTCTTTAAAAACATCTGGTTTTGTCGCCACGAACACACAGATGTTCTGACTTCTCATCAAAAGCGTCATTGTTTTGTAACTGTAAACGCGACTAGAAAGTGTTCACAAACACGACAGCAGACGTCTTGATGTCCTGTATGAAATATAATATTCTGTTGCCAAAATTCGGCTGGAAATTGTCCCGAGATCTCGTTAAAAAATGCCAGCGTTGTCGATACAAACGCGTCTGGAGATGTCCTGACTTCCTGTCTAAAATATGTTTTATCGCAGAAAACACAGCATGAAATTGTCCTGACTTCCTGTGTAGTTTCACACTTGAAAAGTTGAAACGCTGTCTTGAACAGGGGTCGGTGGCTCGCCTCAGGTCACACAGGTGATGTGATACGTGTGTTTGAATACGTTACGTAGCTCCCGACCGGACGTGTGTGTGTGTTCATGGTGGTGAAGGAACATCAGTGCGGCTCATTGATGTGTTTTTATTGTATCAGACTGAGATTCACGCGACACTTAAACCTGAAAAAAGACACTTATAAAAATAAAAGGCGTCCTGCAGACGTGTCGATATCGAGCCTCGTTAGCTGATAATACAATGTGCTGATTGGCTGACAACCTGTTTGTTGTTGCTGCTGTTAAAAGACTTCTGTGAAGTTTTACAGGAAAACAATTAAGTGTGTTTTCACGCCCACGTACACGGCTGATAGCTGAACACACTCCATATATTTACAGGAGAGAGAAGGTGACAGAGTGAAGCTAATTATAACAGCAGAGTAACTGTCAAATTCACCGATGGCGGAGGCCGCCATGCGAGCTGCCAACTGCTCATCGGGAGCAATTTGGGGTTCAGTATCTTGCTCAAGAACACTTCGACATATACAGCTGTGGGAAGCCGGGATCCGAACCAACGACCTTCCGATCACTGAGCTACAGCCGCCCCGTCAATAAAGTTGTATCAAAAGACGAAATCCACAATTCAGAAATATAAACGAGCTCGTCGGCGAGCGACAAAAATATCTCAGGTTGCCTCTCGGTGAGCTGCAGCTGCTTCAGCAGGAGTATTGATAGACTCATCAACTGTTTCATCCAAGTGTTTTAAAGTAAAGTTTCAGTGGAGCCGAGCAGAACCAAAGTGAGCCGAGCAGAACCACAGTGAGCCGAGCAGAACCACAGTGAGCCGAGCAGAACCACAGTGAGCCGAGCAGAACCACAGTGAGCCGAGCAGAACCACAGTGAGCCGAGCTCAGCAGCGGGAGGTGAAGAACTTCCTGTTCCTCAAAAGTCATTTCCATTTTTATCCTAGAAGAAGAAGAAAAGCGCAGAGAATATTCTGCTGCTGCTCCCATCAACCAACTGGGTTTGTTTTGTTCCCAGTGTGTGTGTGTGTGTGTGTGTGTGTGTGTGTGTGTGTGTGTGTGTGTGTGTGTGTGTATTGATAACAGTGCTCGTCTGATAATCAGCCACAATTACGTCCCAACAACAGAAAAGAGACAGTGAAGAAGTGGGTGGAAGGAGGGACGCGCTATTGATATGGTAATACCTGTCACACACACACACACACACACACACACACACACACTGCATTACAGTGACAGCAGGAGAATAGAAGGTTTCATTTCGTCTCACAAACCTTTTATTAGGACAACAGAGTGAAACGGCTCATTAGAGCAGGAGACGCGGGAGGAGGCGGAGGTGTCGGTGACGACGCCTGACTGTTTAATTATCATGATTATCTGACACGTTCGGCGCCTTTACACTCTTTTTCATATAAGACGTGCAGAAGCGGCACTTACGCTCACTGAGACTGATTTACATATAATGGAACTTCATTGTTCCTTCGCTCCGTCTTTGGTAACTTTACTTTTGGTGTCAAACCATTTTTCCACCGGTCAGAAATCAAAGTTCTGGCTTCTGTGTGCAGCAGAAACAGGTTTTATCGCTAAATCCTGCCGCATGAAGTGACGACGTGTTATCAACACCTGTAGCACAAATAAAGAAGGAATTTGGGACGCGACCTGTTGAAGGTGGAGCTCAAAAAGCCCAAAGAACCTCGACTTCCTGGCTGACGTGAAGGATGATGAACTAATCCAGACCTTCCAGATGTTACTGGACCGGATGACGAGTCACGTCTCGGGGTTTGTGATGCTCCAAAGAACTGATCCAGCGTTTCACAGCTTCTGACTCTACAGCTGTTTCAGGCACATTTGTGACGTTCAGATAAAAATCACAGACGTAACATTACAAACTCAGGATTATGCATTTTTCTTCATAGGTGTTAAACTATATAAACCTCTTCTACCACGACTGAACTTCAGCATAATATGACCGCTTTGCGTTTTGACCAAAAATATATATTTTTAGAGCCTACATGTTACAAACCTGCCAGTTATAACAGCCAACATGGCCGCCGGACACCTTTGGGTGCATCCAGCCGTTGTTGTTGTCGTGTTTTTAAGGAGCTCTGCAGACGCTTATAACAGTTTTTGTGCCGACTGAAACCAGAAATGTTGCACAGGAAGTCAGAACGTCTCCGTCGGTGATCGTGGCGACTGAAACAGGTATTTTAAGCTTTAAGTTTTCCTAAAACCAACGAGAACACAAAGTTCAGTCTAAACAAACTTTGCAGAAACACTCTGAGAACCTGGTTTCCCTCCGACAGTGAAGAGATTTCTTCTGATTTCTTCCTATAATTTTCCTCCAAATTGTGCAAGTTCTTCCAAACACTCACACACATGAAGTGGATTCGACCAGCTGCAGGATGAACAACAACAACAGACACAATTCTGCCTCACAGATTGTTTTTTTCTTCTTTCCACTCCGACTGAACACGACTTCAAGCGAAAACGTTGTGGAGTCGCTCAGCTCGGTGTTAATGGACCGACCATCGAACCACCACAGTGACCAAACTGTAGTCAACACACACACACACACACACACACACACACACACACACACACACACACACACACACACCACAACATAATTGCTACATAGAGGCTCTTAACTGACACACACACTGAACATTGTAGTGATGTCAGATTAATAGTGCTGAGGTGCGTTCAAGGCCTCGGGCTGCAGATACAACCTCAATCATCCATCAATGCTGACTGCTGAGATAATTACTACACACACACACACACACACACACACACACACACAGACACACACACACACACACACAGACACACACACACACACACACACACAGACACACACACACACACACACACACACACAGACATAAAGATGCTGTCATTTTCCGGTGTTTTCTCCACTTGTCTCGACGAAACGACCGATTTACTCTGAACATTTCAATTTACAAAGCCCTCTCTCTCTCTCTCTCTCTCTCTCTCTCTCTCTGTCTCTCTCTCTCTCTCTCTCTCTCTCTCTCGCCTGATTGGCTGTGAATTACAGACTCGCTATCGATTGACCCTTAATTCATTTCAGAGTCAGCTGAGTCAAGCTTCGTGGTGTAAACAACTCAAACCACTTCGCCCGATCAAAGGTCAGAAAACAGACGAGAAAGAAAAAAAAAGGACGAGTGAAATTAAAATGCAGATTTGGTTCACAAAGTTTTTCTCCGTGTCCTGAAATTATAGCGGCTCAACAATCGACGGTGGAGATCCGTCACCCTGGCTGCGGAAACTTAATGTGACATTTTAACATTTTAATGTATTTCTTCCTTTTGTTCCGATGCAGATTCGGAGGCTCGGCTGCTGCAGGCCGGTGAGAGAAACGAGGCGCTCTGTGAGAAGATAACATTCAACCATTGATAAGCACCTCGTCTGCTGTGGCGCACTCAGAATGAGTCCCTTTGATTACCTTTCAAGGGAGGAGCTGAAATAAAATATAAATCCAGACTCTGGATTTGGAGAAAAGGTCTGGAGGAGCTTCAGAGACGGCCGGCGGCTCTGATGAGCATCAACCTCCATCCTGTCCCCGCTGTCCTCTCCGTCACCTGCACTTTGTTTCAGAGCCACGGTCACGCCAGAGCTGTGATTAATCCAGGCTGACAGATTTTAGTATGCTGCTCAAGTATTCAGTGTTCAAGGTAACTTTATCAGAGATTCTGTATCCCAAAGTTAAAGACGCAAGAGAAGAAGGTCGAGACGAACCGCAAAACACACGTACACACTTAAAATCACCTGACGTGGAACAAAGATCTCACGTCAGAGCTCGTCGTCCATTTGACGACCTGATTAAGAGAGTTTTATGGTTGGAAATCTATTCACTCCTTCATGTATATGCGGCTCAGTCGGACCTGAACTGGCCTCTGCGTTCTGCACATGCACCACAGTCGGGCGTAGACCTGGAAGTCGTCGATGGCGTAACCGGGAAAAACTAAAGAAGAAGACGCGATGACGAAGGTATCAACACAGAGAGTGCTCGAGCAAGAAATACACATATTTGTTCAAATCGATGCCTCTTCCTGGTTTGGTTGGCTTCATTTCTGCAGGAAAAATCAAGTCCAGTGTCCAATCGGGAAACCAACCTGTACTTAATTCTGTTGTGACATCGTCTTCACTTACGGTACGTGATTGAAGGCACTTTATAATATTCCAGCCCTGGAGATCTAATACGATGTAGAGACGTATTTCTTTAGTTATGAACGGGATATCAGCTGTGGAGCAGAGTGAGACATCTTACCACAAACACACAGTCTGAAGCAGCTGATCTGCAGTCTGTGTGTGTGTGTGTGTGTGTGTGTGTGTGTGTGTGTGTGTGTGTGTGTTCAGGATCCAGACTGACCACATTAACATGCAGATCTTCGTCTCCTCCTCGGCTCGTGTTCTGCATATCTGTGAATGGATCTTCACATCGCCACAGAATCAGCCTCCTTCAGTGAAATGTTTCGGCGTCTGTCGCTGTGCGAGCGGCCGCTAATAATGTTTTCCAGTTATTATCTCTAAACACATTATAGTTTACGGTGCTTAGTTTCCAGTTTTAGTCTCCAAGATAAAAATATCTGCTGTCTAATTAAGTCATTGTCTGCGTGGCGCTCGCTAAATGTCTCATTATCTCAACACGTCCAGTCATTTTCTCGCTCGCAGATTTTTATCAGCGTTGAATGTTGAAAACCTCGTTATCTGAAAATAAAATGTTTCTATAGTTTCCAGTTTAACTTTTAATGGGGAACAAACATCAGACTGTCTCATGATGAGGATTTAATGAATAAAAACAGATGCATTAAAGTGTTTTTTGGTGCCGGCCAGACGTCGAGTTAACAGCTTTTAAAATGCTCGCTATGCGGCGCTGAGACGTAATTTCAGGACTTACCAGGAAGCCGGACTTTCTCACTGCAGCTCCTTCTTCGTCCCGTGAACGTCGATAGGCTGTTCACGACACAGCGTCATAAGAATAGTTCACTTGAGTCGAGAAGGACGTAAAACAGAAGATGTTTAATTGTGTTCAAACCGAACGAGAATTATTCGTGCGACTAGATTGTGAACAAAGTCAAAGACAGGAGAGAAGCTGCTTGGTAAGTTTTGGAAACATGTCTCAACTCAGCATCGCTCTTATTGATCCGAGCTTGATTCAGGGCATTATGATGAAAGCTGTGTGGTGTTTCACGGTTTCAGGCAGCGAAGCCGCGGATGGAAATGCAAGAATCCAATATGGTGGTTAGCGAGCGGAGCAGTTAGCGAGCGGAGCAGTTAGCGAGCGGAGCAGTTAGCGAGTGGAGTGGGGGGGTGAAAGTTCAGCAGGGAGGTTGTTTAGCGGCAGTAAACGTACAGTTCAGCTGACAGTTTGACCGTGAACTTAAACTCTGCTAGCACTATCCATGCTGCTGGTCCTTATATCGATGCTACTGCTAATCCATGCTAGTGATGTTGAGTCTAGTTGCCGTGGTAATAACTATGTATGACTGTTAACCACGCCCCCTTGTTCTGGAGGCTGGAGGAGGCGCTGACAGAGGCTGAACAGAGGAGCTGCAGCGCTGCCGTCGCTTCTCCACAGAAACACACTGCGTGAAGTTATGGAAATATTCTGACGCTGAATCACAAATGTGAAATTATGCACACACACACACACACACACACACACACACACACACACACACAAAGACAAGACTCTTGTTGCCATGGCGAAGTGTATAATACTCTGCTGCTGCTGAGAGTCGCTGCTCATTAGACAGAAAACAAAAGAGAGAGGCTACCGTGGATGATACACACACAACAACACACACACACACACATGCACACAGGACAACACACACACAGGACAACACACACACACACACAGGACAACACACACACACACAGGACAACACACACACACACACAGGACAACACACACACACACACACACACACACACAGGACAACACACACACACACACACACACACACACACACACACACACACACACACACAGGACACACACACACACACACACACAGGACAACACACACACAGTCATTATATTCATTTATATTCACACTCTGAAATCTTAATCTAACTCCAACCCATCTTTCATTCAAACCGTATTGAGGTATGCCCCACACACACACACACACACACACACACACACACACACACACACACACACACACACACGCGCGCACACACACACACACACACACACACACACACACCAAGTTCAGTTTCAGCGTCTCAGTCTGAATGAAGCCGATCAGAAATTAAATTAATTCAGTTTGTGGAGATGAAAAAATGCAAATGAATACTTAGAGTGTGTGTGTGTGTGTGTTTGTGTGTGTGTGTGTGTGTGTGTGTGTGTGTTTGGCCTCGAGGAAAATCACCTCAACTTTCATTCATATTGAAATGAACCAGCGAGAGAGACGAGAAGAAAGGAGGATTAGAAGGAGACGAGAGGGGAGGAGAGGAAGAGGAAGAAGAAGGAGGTGAGGAAGAGGAGGGAGAGAGGGACAGAGGAGGAGGCAGGGAAGGAAAGGAGGGATGGGAGGGGAAGGGAGCGAAAAGGAGAGAAGAGACGAGGAGGAGAGAGGAGGAGTCAGCGTGACATTATCTGTGTTTTCTTGTTTTGCTGCCGCCAGAGACGAAACTAATCCACTGTCAACACACACGCACACACACACACACACACACATACACACACACACACACACACACACACAACACACACACACACACACACACACGCACACTCTGCCGTGCGAAGCCAAAGTGATTTTCCACATAGAAACACAACAAAAGTTTCTTGAGAGGTCGCAGCAGCATTTGTAATTATTCAGAAAATGAAGCACTGAGCCGAGGTTCATGTGGTGAACAGGACACACACACACACACACACACACACACACACACACACACACACACACACACACACACACACACACACACACACACACACAGACTTCTCTGGTGTCACATTAGAGTTCAGCCTCACCTGTTGATTCCTCGGCTGGTTTAATGATTAATTAACGATCAGACTCACAGTTCACCTGCTGCTCATCATCAACATGCTGCGACCGCGAGGAGGAAACTCGTCTCCACGACCACATTCAGACTGACGACACACACAAACACTCACAAACACGACCAGACGACGCGGTTGCAGCTGGCAAAAGGTTCAAAAAAACACATTTTCACCTCCTTTCTTTTCCCTTATTCGTTCACCTCCACCTTTCTTCAGGTCACCACGTCACCTCCGTCTCTTCTTCTGCTCAAAACATCATTTTTTCCCCCCAATTATGAATATTTTCCAAACAGCCTGGTTAACGAGCGCCGGGTCGACCGCGCTGCTCCGTGACGCCCAACATCTTCCCGCTCTGAATATTCTCTCACATGATTTTAATAATGTACTCGCTGTGTAATAATGTATTTACAGTCTAAAGCCGAACTCCATCCGTAATGTAGAACAGTTTCATTAGTTTTTTTTTCGGCGCTTCTGCTCGGCTGTGGCGAAGCCGTTACCGTGGTTACCGTGGATTATACTTGTTATCAGAAAATGAATTACAGTTTTCTCTCTCCGTCTCCATTAAACCGTGTGTGTGTGTGTGTGTGTGTGTGTGTGTGTGTGTGTGTTATCTAAAATGAGATTCTCCGAACTGACAGAAGACATTTAGAATAATAACAACCTACACACTGCTGCTCTCACACGTCTCCTCTGTCCTTATTTCCTCCTTTACTTCCTCCTCAGACTTCCTCTTTCATTTTTCTGTCTTTGATCCTTCCTTCCTTCTTCTCCTCCGCTTCATTACCTCCCTCTCCACTTCTTCTTTGCCTCCTTCCTAAATTCTTCCCTCCCCGGTCTGCAACCTCTGTAGTTTCATTCAGACGCTTGTTAGCAACAACCTAAATGTTTAACTGACGTATTTTACATATGAAGGTCACATCGATAATGTTGTCATGTAGATAAATCACCTACACATCTTGTAGAAAGGTGCACAACTGAATTTACCTGAAAAACATTATGATGACTGTCAATCAATCATTTCGGTCCCGACAACATGATTGTTTTGTTTTTATCTCTGTGTCAGAATTTATAGTTCCAGCTGCCAACAAGGTTTGTGAGCCAATAATATAACAACGTTGGCGCCTCGTTGGTATCTGTCAACGTCAAGAGGCTTGGTGGTTGCCAGTGAAAATGTCTGAGTTCTACTGCTCTAAATTAAGCTAGCTAGCTTTAGCAACATTAGCTAGTGCAACAGACTGGCAACCACTTCAAGTTGCAAAAAACCCACGAAAACACCCTCTGACCCCGCGACGAGGGAACAGGAAGTGCAAAAATACGAACTTATGTCAGCGCCAGGCTTTGAAGCCAGTTTTCACAGAGCCTTCTAGACCCACAGCCGGGGAGTTTTAAAACCAGGAAACAGCTGATCACAGCAGTCAGTCCATCACTTCATCCGCAGACGTCAAGATGAGCAACTGGACAGCCGCTGAGATCCAGGAGATGCAGCGTCTCCTCGGTCTCTGTAGCTGTTTAGCTGTTAGCTTGTTGTTGTAGCGGCAAGCTAGGAACGGTCGCTACTTTCAGATTAAAAGCCCCCCGCTAATAACCCAGTTCTAAACTCCAGTGGGGTGCAATGTAAAGCTCTTATTTTGAAGCCAAATTCGACCTGCTTCCTGTTAGCTGTCTGGTGCTTGAGGCAGCTAACGGAGGGAACGAGGCGCCTTTAATTCTTCCTTTAACAGCCGGTGTTTAACATCGGAGACAGACAAGACGGCAGATTGCAGCAAATGTGGTGCATTTTCTAACTAAGAGGGGCTTCAGTCAGAATTTGAGAAAATGGTCCAAGAAAATCTGGAAAGTCAAGAAGAGCCGCATAATTAATTCGAGTTAGCCGGGTGCTAAACTGCAAGACCCCTCGTATTTTTATCTGATCAAATCCGCCTTCATCCTCCACTTAGCAGCTTTCCCAGGAGCGACCGGGCTCCGTCTGCGTGGCCGCGTCCAGATATAATTAGACGTCCTTGGTTTGGACTCGTTCCTGTGGCGCTCTGTCGTTATTTACCCACCGTAAAGGTAATTAAGAACGTCCTCTAGTGTAACAACCGCTCGCTGATGGTGACATTGACATTAGCCTGTGGTCACGGTGTTTAGTAAATATTAACTGGCTAAATCTGAGCGTTATAAATGTGAATATAGTTGATTGACAGCACTATCAAGCTCTCGTCTTCCCTCCTCTTCCTCGCTCTCTTCATTTCCTCGTGTTATCGTCCCTTTTCATCCCTTCATCGGATTCAGATTCAATTTATTAAAGTGCCACGCCGACTCTCTTTTGTCTCTTCTCTGTTCACAAAACACCAAAAGCACTCCTTTATCTCCCTCGTTCTCTCTCTCTATCATCTGTTGAGCTCATTTCTCTCTCTGTCACATCCTTTCTGACTCCCATTAATCTCCACACACACACACACACACACACACACACACACACACTGTGTAAACTCACAGTGTGTATCAGCGACGAGATTTCCCACGATGCCCTGGGAAAACCAATGAAGTCGTTCATCACTGCGGATGAAGTTTAGAGACACGTCACAAACACACACACACACGAAATCACACTCGGTTCTGGAGGGTTGTTAGTTTGAATCCCGACAGTCTGTTCAGGCTTCTTCCTCCCTGGAGTTAAATAACGAGAGCTCACAGGTTTTGTTGTGATATATTTTGGAAATGTGGGCCACCTGACTGTTCACGCTGTTTCCACGGTGACAGACACGACTCACAGGATCCATGAAAAAGTGTTTTTGTACACTTTTAAACTTCTGACAACGCTCCTGTTTTCACCACTTCAAGCTTTAACAAAGGACTTTAAAGGAAGAGTTTACCTGTAATGAGTCATCCCGTAGTGCAGCGAAAAATAACATCAAAGTGATTTTTTAATTCATGTATTTTTTTCCCCCGTTATTTAAATGCAGAGGATGTAATTTCGGCCTCCAGGGGTCTCTCAGTCAAAACAGTGGAAACAAAAGACGTCACGGAGCGCAGCGGGATCGTGGAAGTTAAACCGCCACAACTTGAAGCCGATGAAGTCTGACAGAAACGCTGACGAACGAGGTGATGTGTGTGTTCACATTTGCTCCCTCACTCTCTGACGTATCATCGTATGTTTCGCCATCGTAAATGCTCCGCGTCCTCTGGAGGGATGCAGCCGTCTGCAGGCTGAGCACCGGCAGAGGAACGTAAACAGATCGAGGCTCGCGAGCACATACGGGCATCAGTGTTGAACAGGAACCATCCTGCACACGGTTCAACATGTGACCGTGATTGTAAGCTCAATAACAAGTGAAATTCAGTTTGAAAGCGTATCTGTGAACTCGAATAAATATATTAAAAACACTGTTTTGTCAGAGACAGTGACGATGAAGCTCTTTTGAATCTGACACAGGAGCTTCCTCGTTACTCGTCGTTCGATTCAGAACTGAAAAAGACCGGCTCACACTCAAGGTTAACCATTTTAATATCGTCCAATCAGAAAAACACAGGAAACCACAGCAGTGCAAACAGGAAGTAGGATTAAACTCTGTTCTGCAACTTCTTGTCTCCGTCACGTTTTGGTCCCACGTCGTCATCGTCATCGTTATGATTATAATCACCATGAACACACTTTACATTTTCTGCGTTAACATCCGCAAGTTCCACATTTTGATTTTAAGTATTCTGTTTGTTTGATTAACACAGTTTGTACACGGGGCAGATTTGTTGTGTTTTCTTAAAAAAAAAAAGCAAATTTCCCTGACAGGAAAATACTGAATAATTAGCATAATAATCATAATAATACTAATTAGCTTTTTCACATCATCAACAATTATAATTACTGACTCGACCGTCGTCATCAAATCTGCCATCATCCTGCGTCCTGATCATAATCATAGCAATTTTTAATTAATCAAGACTGTCACAGCAGTCTTCATCGCCACGAGTGCTGCTGTTATCTTCATAGTCGTCTTCATCACACACACACACGCACACACACATCACTGGACACACTGTGTATAGAAGCAGGCAGGCCCATTAATTCATATATGGCTCAATTATTAACATCAATGCCGGATCTAACAGAAGAGGAATAACTTCAAAAAGCTCGACGCACCACACCTCAGTTCATACAATTAATTAGTTTCTTTTTAAGTCCTTCCACAAAATACCTAAAAGTTTCCAAGTTGGTCCCCAAGAAACGTCACACAGATGCAACTTTAAGTTCCCCGTTTGTCGTTTCCAAGACTCCAGAGTCCAAAACGCTGAGGGAGAAAACAAGCATCCAAACCCTGTAAAATCCATCGTCCTGTAAAAATCCTTCTTGTCGGACCAGCAGAGCCCATTAAACTGTACAATCCATGCTGCTGGAGAACCTGTTGACGCAGAAGCTTCTGTTGCACTGTACAATCCATCGTGGCGTCAAATCCGTCAAAGTGTGGAGACTTCTGTCCATCGCTCCTTCGACTTCCATCCATCTCGGCAAAAAATCATTCGAATCGCAGAATTTGTTTGACTTTGAATCCATCAAATGGCAAAATGAAATGCCTTGTAAGATCCGTCAGGCTGTGAAATGTAATTAATCCAGTTTACCGTCCTGCTGACTTGTGGGACTTTACACCACAGAATCCATCATGCTGCAGAATCTGTCATGCTATAAATTCCTTCACATATGTCCAGTCTTGTCACACAATCCGTAAAAGTCCTCTGATGATGAACTTTAACTGTCACGTCGCCATCTGACCAACAGTCTCGTGTAAAAAGTCACATCATCTGCATATAATCACACCCAGAGAGTCTCGTCAGCCGTTTCCTTGCCCCGATTTTTCTGCCCTCCGCTCATTTATCTGTAAATCTGGGGACGGAAAAAGGATTGACTAAAAGCTAACCACTGATTGGCTAAAAATAAAAGCATCTTTCTGTCCAGGAGCCGAGGCCGATGTGCTTCATTCAACTTACAACTTCCTGGTTTTGTGCTTTGTGAAACCAAAGAGATCTGTTAATTTTTATTTGGTCAAAGTTTTAATCTCAGCCAGTTCTGAACTATCAGCTTTTACAGGTCACTGAATAAAGAGCCAGTTTATTGGCTGGCAGATTGCAGGTAGGTGAAATTTGGATAAACTGTTTCTAACTTGAGTTGTGTCAAAATCGTTCTCTATTTTTGTTTTTGGCAAAGTTCTGTTGTTTCACTGTCTGAATTTGACTTTGTGTCCTACAGATAAATCAGAATTACAGCATCCATAGATAGTTTTAATAGTTTTGGCTAAACATTCCATTACGCACGGCTTTGTCTTTACATTATTCATTTGACATAAAACCACGTCAGTCGACACCAAAAGTCCTCTTCTGAAATCTCAATTCTCAACAAAGTTTATGACTAAGAAAGAAAAGGAAACGAGTGAAGCAGGAAGTGATTTCTGACAACTTTTGAACGTTCGGATGAAGATCTGTGATAAGAAACCAAAGAAAGACAATTGGCAAGAAAGAAAACGTTGCCTTTCTTTGTGTAGTCAAATCAATGTTTGTTTTTTTTTAATCTAATTTTATATCTGAAACCATTTAGTTTTACAAAATGTTCCTTTGACTGTGCTGCACTTTTTTCCTGTTTGCTTTCAAAAGGTAATGATGAGAGCCAAAGCGTGAACAGTGTCAAGGCCCTTTGTTACTAGTATTTTTTATAATTTTTCTTCCAAAAGAATCATATTTTTGAGGGACTGCTTTCACCTACATCTATGAATTTGGTACACACATGTATCACACTTAGAACTTAAACAGAATCTAACTTCCATAACCACCAGAAAGTCATCCACTTTGAATTTAATAAATATTATTTTTGTAGATTTAGATTTGTTTTACTTTCCCTATTGAAGGAAGGAAGCTGAAGGAAATGTTATTTTTCTTCTTCTGTTTGGGCTAACATACTAAACAAACTCATAAAACTTTACACAATATTAAATTATGATGGATTTTAGATATTATATGAGTTTTGTGCTCCTTTTTTAAGGTTTTACACGTGTTGCACTTTAACAAACTCCTCCTAGAATTTTAGTTATTTTATATATTTCACTAATTGTTTGGTTTCGACGATAGTATCTCACATAGGAGACTATGAAATGTATTAGAATCTTATTGTATTGTACAGTCAGGATTCGTCTCTGTTATACCTCTAATACATCCCAACAAAAATGTAATGTGAGAACATCATTCGTCATCATTTTTAGTTTTCACTGTCGGCTGTTTAAAACAGACGATCAATGCTCGTCAGTAATTCTTCCACATGTGATGTTCGCTGTGTTTTAGAGCAAAGCGTTGAAGCTATTGTGGGTTTTTATACTCAGAACAGTTCTGAGGAGGGTCACAGCAAAACCCGCTGATGTTTTCCAAACTGCTGTAGTTTTTGATCTTAAAAAACAAAGAAGAAAAGAAAAAAAAGCTGCTTTTAAAATTCCGGCTGAAGCGGTTCGAATGTTGTGGGGAGTTAATGAGTTTGAATGAGTCCTCTGAGTGCTGTGATCAGAGGACACTGAGTCCATGTAGTGTTAATTACAGCTCTGTTCAGTGATCGACATGCTGCTGACTGCTGGGAGGTCCGCCTTCTGCTGTCTGCTGGTTTCATGCAGAGAACACAGGAAGGTCCGATTTAAAATGTTCTGGGTCAGAAAACACAGGCTTGATCTTGAGTCAGCCAATTAAACATTATCTTATGTTCCTTTAAGTGGGATAAAGTTTGGTCTGGATGTTTTCCCTGGTTTGATTTAACTTCAGCTCGATTTGAGAATCAAATTAGAAAGTCGATGCTTCTGTTCTGTTCAGATTCTGATCTTCAGACCTACGAAGACCTTTAGCTCGGACAGCTCGTGGCCACAGTCTAAGTTGATGTAAGTCCATATTGCACTCCTAACTTTCAGTATTTCATGCGTCAGGAAGGTCCACAAAGTTTAAATTGCGTGTTGCTAACGTATAAAGTTGTTTTTTTTGTAGTTTGCAGAAAAGTTCCTGATAAATAAACGTTTTTTTAAGTCAAGAAGTGACCATACCAACCATTATCTGCTGTTGTAATATCTCATTTCGCTAATTTCAAGAATGTTCTGATCATAATCACAATGTTTAGGTTATGAGGCTAGTTGCTAGCTCGCAATTACTGAAGCAGTGACTGCTAGCTAGCTAGCACCTTTAGTCACGTAAAGTTGTCTACTTTTTACATAAAACCAGTTTAACCACGTCAGCCACACAAATAATCCATCGGAAATAAAAAGCTTGAAAACAAATTTCTTTAAAAGCGAAACCAGTTGAGAAACCAGCTGAACGACCAGTCAAGTCAGTCTTTCTCTTCATTCACTCTCTCCGACTGCATCTGTAACCTAGCAGTGCATTAGCATTAGCTTAGCAGTCAGTTTGCAGTCGCTTCCCTCTAGCTAGTCGCCGCAGCGTTAGCCAAAGTTCGGAGGTTTGCGCAGCCACTGGTAGAACTGCCGCCGGTGGAGGCGGTGCCAGCGGACGTTGCCCTCAACGATCTCCAGCGCCCGCGGCCACGCAGGCCCCGCCCCCACGCCGCTGGACTGGATGAACTCTTTTAACTGAGGAAAGAAAGGACAGGAAAGGAAGAGACAGAGTGGGAAAAAATGGAGGGAGGAGGGGTAAGGAAAGGTGGAAAAGAAAAGAAAGAAGATGATAGGAAGTTTACACCCCACTGTGACGCCAAGATCAGGAAAACAAGGAAATAACAGACGGACAAAACATTATTCCCAAAACATGAGGTGGAAATCATCAAACTGGCGGAAATAGTTCTGTGTTTGAAGATACGTTTTCTTCAAGCATAGTGTCGGAAACCTGGAAGCCATTTTGAACTGTTCAGGTTGGAGTATCACGTCCCAACCACCATATGGTAGATCCCCCAAAAACCTGTCCACAATACTATCTTTGTTATTACATTATTGACAAAAAACATTGAAAAACGACGTATCTTGTAAAGTTGAAGAAAGTGCGGAAAAGACTCTGGAATCCTTTTTTTGGATCCGCACCAAAAGTTAATGTGATCTATTCTGGGCTGAGACTCATGTAACAGCTATTCCTGAATCACTTTTTATAGCATTGATCCCTGGAGTTCACTGCAGTGGTCGGGTAAGATGAATTATTATCAATCATCAACTCCAATGGAAGGAATGTCCACATACTTTGGGACACAAGATGAATCTTACTCCAGCCCAAAGTGAAGAACGAAATCGTCAGACAGCCGACGGGTCAAAAACTAAAGGCTGCTTGATGTTTTAGTAAAGAGACGACTTTCCTTTTTCAGTGACGTTCAATAAACTGTAACATTTAAGCAAAAGAACATGAATTAAAGTTAAACTGTCCTTTGAAAGGTTGATGAATCAAGGGAAAGCTTCTTTAAAAGGTTCACAATTAGAGGTAACATTTCCAGCATTGAAAGTATCAAAGTGGAGCTTCGTCTTAAAGGCCACTAAGGAAATGGTTTTCCAGCGCGAAAGGTTGGAGTATGAAAGAGAAAACTTTCTTTTTTTTTGTCCAAAGAGAAACTTTAAAGGAAAGAGAATTAATAAAGTTAAAGACTAAAGAGGAAACTTAGTGTTGGTCAGAGTTTGACAGATTCACTGGAGCGAAATGGTGAAAATCCATCGCCTCTACTCACTTTAATGCAGTTCATATTGTTAACGGCGCTCCTCTGCTCCTCTTTACTTTCAGTTCACTCTTCTAACTTTTCCCTTATTCTCTTCCAGCCTAATTATCCTCTGTCTTACACTTACACTCTGTTCTCTTTCCACTGTGCGAGTAGAAATAAAAGGCGCATCATTCGCTTCCTTTCTGGCAGTTTTTGTATTCGGGGGTCCCATTTTAATTCTTGCTGATTGTGTTCAGAGGCTTCTCAGACACTACAGCCCACGCTGAGGCAGTGTTTTTGTTACCATACCAACAGAAACGTTAGAAACAAAATGCTTTCATCACAAAAGTATTCATCACAAAGGAGGAACGAAGAGTGAGAGTTTGATTCGGAAACTCCCACAACTCTGTACAGCATGTAGAAAATGTGGTGTTGGGAACATTAAGAAGATGGATTAAAAACAAACTTCTGCTTTCATTTTATTTCTCATTTCTACCTTCTGTTTTTAGAAAATCACCTCCGAGGTTCATGAAAACGACCGTATTACAGAAAATAACAGGGATGAGCGAGTACACCATTATGTGTTCAACACTCTGGATAATGTACACGTACACGAAATGTGCACGATAAGACTGACGGAAATTGATATGCGTTGATCAGGAGTGGCTGTATTTATATTTAAAGATGATTTTCATTGACACATTTCCCTCAGATGATCCTCGTACTCGTATAAAGTCTATTAGCTGAACCGGATTTGTTTGAGAAGTGGCGTTAACGAGACAGAAAACAGAAGCTGTAAGAACCAAGCTATCGATTTATCTCAGTAGGGTCCAGCGGTGTGACGACCGTTTGGTTTCTGGATGTCTGGTTCAGCAGTTTGGTTCGTCCTGTGACCCAAATAATCACATCAATTGTAAGCTGAAGCATGCTAGTTGGATCAGCCCAATTAGCCAAGCTCGTATAGCTGCCCGCCAAACCGTAAACTCACTAACGATGTATGTTCGTGTGTTTTTACCTCATTCAGTTCTTTCTCGGTGTTCAGGAACTCCGTGACTCCCCCGATGAGCTTTGAATTCATGAACAACGCTTCACCGTAGCTGCACAGAGACAGAGAGACAGAGTTAACTGGGTCACGTTCAGCGTCCTCCACACGGACTGACGGACTCTCTCGGTCGCTCACCGAGCGTTGAGGACGTCCCACTTTTCTCTGAAGTACTTCCAGGCGAGGTTTCGACCCTGAGGGTTTCTGCCGACGTGGATGATGACGTCGATCACATCCTGCTCCGGGACCAGGTCGGAGGTCAAAGACAGGTTCAGTAACCTGGGAGACACAGAAACACAGCCGTGGGGAACTCCGCCGTGCGCTATCACATGTTAGCATGCTACAAATTCTCCTAGCATGCTGCATTAGCCTTAAAATATAAGCTTTGGGTCTGACTCTTACAAAAAGGAAGATATTTCATAATGCTAACATGCTAATTCACCATGTTGATGTTTGTTGGTATGCAACACTTTTAGGCTGTGCATTCATCGTGACACCTGGAGAGGCGTTAGTCGAGGACAGAACTCGGAGGTTTGCGAGTGAACAAAAAACATGAAAGAAAAGCAAAAGTGTCCGTCTGGAAGGACATCTTTCTTTTTCAGCTCTTTATTGTCTTCGGGAAGCCAAACAAACAAAACAAGGCTGCAGATCTGTTTATGTAAAACAGACAGAAAAGGTCAAGTTCTCTGATGGAAACTGACATTTTGCAGTTTTTGTTGTGCCGCTGGGTGATTCTGCCAAACCTCTAACTACTCCTCTGAAACTGAGCCTCCACACTTCACTGAGCTCCTGTAATCTGATTACTCCCGGCGTGTGAAGAGAGTGAGGAAATTACACGAAGTGTTTGTTGGCAGAATCCTGATAATTTCGACGAGTGAACAAATTAATCTGAGTTTGTAGCTTCTTCTTCTTTGACTGTTTCCACTTCTCTGTTTGTTATATCTGTGTGTGTGTGTGTGTGTGTGTGTCTGTGTGTGTGTGTGTGTGTGTGTGTGTGTGTGTGTGTGTGTGTGTCTGTGTTGTTTGTAGCGGCTGTCTTTTCATTAAACTCCCCAAATCAATTTCTCTCTCCCTTTTCCCACAATCCCTCTGTGCTGAAACCATTTCCTGTGTGACCAATCAGTGAACGTCTGTGCCGTGGTTTTCAGATCTTTGTGTGTGTGTGTGTGTGTGTGTGTGTGTGTGTGTGTGTGTGTGTGTGTGTGTGTGTGAGCTCCTATCTGGACGTGCAGTACTACCTCTCTGATTGCAGAACAGTTTACTGTGGTTGGAAAATCAATACCTGACACACACACACACACACACACACACACACACACACACACACAAACACACAGACCAATCGGTCTCACTGTACAGTTTTGAGTGTGTGTGAGATCCATTGCCGTTATTTTTCTCAACAAGAGATAGCGGCAGTTAGGACCTGATAAAAACTCTGCAGGTAACACACACACACACACACACACACACACACACACACACACACACACACACACACACACACACACACACACAGATTTATGCACATGTGTGGCCTCGGGCTAAACTGCACGTTTCTGCACCACAGACACTGAAACTTGCTGCAGTTTGACAAAAAAATCCATCACAGTCAGCATTTAGTTCCCTGAAGTCAAAGTGTTGTTGAAGTGTTATAATCACGTGTGATGCAGCCGAGCGTGACTTTTATTTAAATGCTCCTCAAAGTCCAACTTACGAGAGTCAAAGAACTCAACCAACACCTCTTATAACTCTGTTCTGTTCAAAACACGAGGGGCAGGAACTGGAGACGGGACTGAACCACAAACCTCTTACAGACTTATTGAAAACATTCAGGCTGATGACAGAAAGCTGCACTCATCCATACTATTAAAATCTCTCCATGTAATATGGACGAGGTTGCTCGTATTGACAAAACCCCAGAGAGTCATCTGACTCTGCAGCTCTCTCAGCTCTGTTTCTCAAAGTATTGTTTTAATTTTACAACCTGCAACTTTATTGTGCTGCTTCAGTCTCTCAGCTCTCATTAATCTCCGGCAGCAGCAGCAGCAGCAGCCGGAGGCTGTTTCCAGCCGACAGGCTCTGAGCTCCACCTGCCCAGCAGACAGACGCCGTCAGAGAGCGAAGCAGGCGACGACGACGGAGCGTTTAGCAGCTTAACAGACTGATATTTCCCTCGGGAGGTGGTGGAGACCAAACACAGAGCTCAAAGGTGGAGCGAATATTGGACATAAAGACAAAAACACGACTAAAAATGAACGATAATGTTGCTCCGTGTTTGCTGGATGTGTAAACAGCAGACGGTTTGCTAATACGTTCCCCACAGCAAGTTTCTGATGTGATAATATATCAGTGTTGTGATTGCTGCTCGTTCCGCTGGCACGAGATAAATTATAGCTGCATTCTTT
Source organism: Diplodus puntazzo (assembly GCA_963678695.2). Lineage (NCBI taxonomy): Eukaryota > Metazoa > Chordata > Actinopteri > Spariformes > Sparidae > Diplodus > Diplodus puntazzo. The sequence continues at coordinate 22,383,116 of OZ023177.1, forward strand.
CCCAGCGCTGTTGTGTGTCCTCATAAATTAATGTGTAAGCGTCTCTGTGAGATGCAATTAAGCACATGAACTGTGGAGGAAGATTATCCGCGAGTGAAGCGAGGTCAGCAGTAAAACTCACAACAACAATGGAGGAACTTTGTGGAGAGAAACTGAAGACAAAGTCAGACTTTATTGACTTTCGGGGAGTCTAGAGGAAGAACTGCTGATTATTCTCTAAAAAAAAGGAAACAATACTTGTGTTACAATGAAGTGGTATTGTAAAACATTTAATATACCAACTCAAAATAGTAGATTTAGTGTTCTTCTGTTCAAGAAGAAGCAGACTCACAAGACTCCCTTAACAAATCACACGATTTTAAGAGTTTTTGTTAGACGAGACAATTAAAAGCCAACTTTTTGAAACAGCTACAGCAAATTCTAAATTACCGGAGCTTTCTTGTAAATTCGGCATTAAATTCAATAGATTAATTAACATTATTTGTCTGTACCAGCTCATCTGCCTCCGTGTCTCACCTGTAGCTGTTTGAACACAGTGATTTGAACTTTTACGCCACATTTATGAACTCAACAGCGCTGTGATTTGTACCTGTTGAGGAGGAAGATGTTGTCGGAGCAGGTCAGAGCCTCCAGCAGGATCTTCTTCTCTGAGACGGCGTTGGTCGAGTGAAACTTCATCCAGATGAACTCCCACACGTCCTCGTCCATCAGGCTGACCCCGGTGCAGTAAACGATGTCTCTGATGTTGGGAGGAATCCTGCAAAGACACAAGATCCAACCGTCAGACCGACCCAGTCTACAGGAGAGCAGTTTGACTTCTGTGCAGGATGTGAGTGTGACAGTCGACCAGGATGATAACAAAACCAAAAACCCAGATAAGAGACGTCTTCAGGACGCAGGAGGAGCAAGAAGAGACGCGTCGGCCATCTTGATGTCAACGGGTTTGAACAACAGGAGCAGATATGTCATAGAACTGGAGTTACTACAGGTAACTATTGATTCTGTTGATGGCTGTTTTATACGCAGAGGTACAGCACACACACACACACACACACACACACACACACACACACACACACACACACACACACACACACACACACACACACACACACACACACACACACACACACACACACTGTGGTGCCCCAGCTGGTTAGTGGCCTGAATCATCAGTAAGGCAAAAGGTGAACATTCCCTTCACACTATAATGTGTGTGTGTGTGTGTATGTGTGTTTGTGTGTATATTTGTGTGTGTGTGTGAGTGTGTGTCGGTGTACTTGACCTAAATTGTCAGTAAACCAAAACTAAAAACTTTCATCATAATACAGTGTGCTCAGCTGGCAGCAGAAATTATATACTGAACAACCTCTGTGTGTGTGTGTGTGTGTGTGTGTGTGTTTGTGTGTGTGTGTGTGTTTATTCTGTGTGTGCAGGGTGAGTGATGCAGGGACAATTACATCATTCACCGACCTGGGAAATCATTTTAGAGATGCTCCACTTAAGAGCAAGCCTCAAAACACACACACACACACACACACACACACACACACACACACACACACACACACACGCGCTGGCTAACTTCCACATTACTGCTGATGGTGGCGTCACAGTCCTTCTCATTCTCACCCTCTGCCACACACCGTGTCCTCGAGTGTGTGTGTTTGGTGCGTTCGAGCAGATAACGTGACGTTGGCGCTTCCACCAGGTGATTTATCGTGTAAAACAGGAAGTGCGACGGCGTTTTCTGCCGCCGCCGTAGTTCTGCTGCTGCTATCGCCTCTTCATCTCTGGTGCTTCTCCGGCCTCGGCTGTTATTACTAATAAAAATAACAGTAATAATGTGGAGTTTTTCTCTGCAGAATATAAAATGGAGGAGCAGAGTCTCTGGAAACCTCCAGATGGCTCTGATCCCATTAACTAACACACCGACTCTGTGTGTGTGTGTGTGTGTGTGTGTGTGTGTGTGTGTGTGTGTGTGCTTTTAGCAGTCTGTAGAGGATGTTTTATGTCCTAAAGCTCTTTCTTTCTCCTGAAATATCTCCTCCTCCCACTCGATGCTTCGCCTGCATCAAACTCCCGTCCTGACAGTAAACATGTCTCCTCACCATCTGCTCGGTCTGTCTGTCCGGCTCCGCAGTCGAAATGTCACTCTGACTTTTTTTCAGAGTGATAAAACATTTAAAGTACCCGGCGGAGGAACGTGGACCCGGTCAGGTAATTAAAGCCCGGCTGCTGCGCCGTGACTGTGACCAGAACTCACACTGTTACTGCGGATTCACACCAGATATCAGACGCGCCAGTGAAGCATCTTCACTTTCAATCCGCGCTGACCTCCGTTACTCCGTTACTATCTCACAACCAGCTGTCCCGTCAGCCACACAGCTCAGAGGATTTAAAAGCAGCCGGCCGGATTTAGTTGATAAGACACCCCACGTCTGAAATTTAATGCACAGAAATGTTTTTCGCGAGTTCTTCTTAGTTTGAAGAAGTTTCTCGACAGTGGACAGAAGGCGTTTAAGAAGAGACCTGACTGAATGAAACTTGTTATGTTCAGGTATTATTCAAGATACGGAGGTGAAATGATTCTCGAAGGATGAAGGTACAGTGAAGACCTGAACACAGATTGGAACTGTGACCTCAACCTCGCTAAAGTCGAAGAGGAAATTAACCCCCAATGATACATTTTGGTGGCAAGATAATCAAAATCTACCAATTACGAGCCACAAATCCATCTTTCATCTGCTTTAAGGTCCAACATCACCCTGATATTGACCGTGATCATGAAACCTTCACCTTTATTTGCTTCTGTCAGCTCAAGAAACATAGAATTTGCTAACAAAATGATCAAAATCGACCCATTTGTTGCTGAGATGAGCTGCTATTTGTTTTTAATGGCCATGGATTGCTGTAAAATAGAGAGCTAGAGCTGAAATCCAGCCAGACTGTCGGATTCAGAGAGTTACTGTCAGACACAGACACCACTAATCTGACACCGGAGGGGGTTTCTGAAGCTAGTTGACCATCTGAGAGGCAGATTCTTTGAAGGATACTCTCCCCTTAATCAGCCTCATGTAGGGTCCAGTTCTGCTGCTTCAGGGCTGTTAGTCAAGTTTAAAATCTGATCTGCTGTCTCTGCTCCCTGAACAACTGGTGCTCACAGGGCATATTAAGAACAAACAGGGTTTCCAAGATCAACTCCCAAACTCCCAAACATTAGGGTGGACCCACTTTAACATTTTCAAACCTGTCTGGTATCAAGCCTGAGACCCGACTGGACTGGCGAAACCACCTTCCACCACTACAGTCAGACGGAGGAACGTGAATGAGCGCCCATGATTATAGTCCACCATGACAACTGTGTCATTTCTCACAAAAACTCAACTTAGCTTGGTAGTTTGAGGTGCTTTTGATGTGGGGTTGTTTGAGGTGCTTGTTACTACAGTCTACCTGTGCTACAGTCTACCTGTGCTACAGTCTACCTGTGCGTCAGGAATACGGTCGTTGTACGGTTGAGGAAATGTAGTGCCAAAGGAAAAGGCTATTTAACGGCAACATAACACGTCAAAAATGGTTAAAAACATCATGTACACTTAACTGTATAAATGTATTTTACTTATTTAAGATGGCTAAGATACGCCTTTGTCCTGCTTCCTTCCACCGCTGCTTCCTCCTCACCGGCGGCGGAATGGCGTTCATCTACTGCAGGGAACACACTGACTAGAGATAAGGACTTCATACAACCCCACATCGAAAGACCGCAACTATCACTTCACCTTTAAGTTAAACATCAAAATAATAAAACAAGACTTCAGCTGAGTGAAGCTGGAGAAAAGATTACAGAAGCGACATCCAAAGTAGTCTCTCCGCAACACATTCCTGGTAATGTTTCTCAATAATCGCCTTGTTGAGAGGGCTTTTAATTGGAATAGACACAGGAAGTGTTGAGTTTTAACAGATCAATGCAGCTGCTTTAACCGGAGCGGCGACCAAAACGAGACTTCGTACCCCAGGCTACAAAAACCGACCTCTGATATTTTAATCAGCATCATTAGTGATATTTTCTTTTTGCTTCACACCTCAGCTAAGATGAGAAATACACTATTTGCGGCGTCCGTTCGGATTAAAACATCACACATCCTTTAAACAGACAGAATTAAAAGGTCATAGTTCAGTTATGAAATCCTCACGGCGGCTGACAGCTCTGACAGCTGAAGTCAATCACACCGGACAGCGGTACCGGGAGGCGGAGATCGTGTCAGGTTCCATGAGCAGTTTAGCTGAGAGTGGCCGTTCTGTTTCTAAAATAAAATGAGATTCAACCCGAGGGATTATTGATTGGTGATTTGAATTATCGGTGCTCGGAGGGCAGCAGCAGCAGGATAAATGACCACCACCAGAGCCAGTGTCTCCTGAATCAGTTCTGATTTACATTCAGGTTTTTTTTCCAACTTTTCTTTGGGTCCCTTTTCGCCTCGACATAAATAAATATATACATGCTGGTTTTCTATGGGTCTGTTTGGATTGGGTCCAAAATGTTGGACCTGTGAAGCTGAGCCATGAATCTGCTGAAAGTCGATTCACGCTGTATTTAACGACTCCTTGACTCCTGATTTATATCCAATGCCAATACTCATTACCAGTGCAGAGAGCAGTGTGTCCTAGACGTACGTAACAAGGCAAAAAAATAAGGTTGTGGAAGTCTGGAGGCGTCATATTTAACTGAATCATCAAGTTTTACACATCTCCAGAATCAGCACAAGCTCAGCTAATTGTTTACATCACTCATCAACTGTTTCACACACCATTATGGGAAATATGAGCCCATAAAATAAAACAAAAGTTCCACACTGGATTGTGTTAAAGTGATTTGAAGCTCCTATCTTCTTCTGTGCATGAGTAAAGCCCATTCTCTTGGGTCTTTTATTTTTGCCAGGGATTTCCATTTATTTTCCTGCCGAACATGATTTGCATCATGACAGTTCCTGTCCAGAATCATAAATAAGTCTCAAATAATGCCCAATAAGCGTACTGAAGCTCATCCTCTCCGTATCTTCGTATCTTTCTTTGTCCTGGTGAGAAACTTGGAGCAACTTTTCCTCTCTGCTTTGAGCTCGCTAAAGCTCCTGTGCACAGCTCAAAGCCGAGCCTTCTGAATCAGACGCTCCAGCGTCCAATTCAGAAACGTGACTCTTCACTAAGCACGATGCCAGATGATCGATGAGCAATACGTGAGACAAAAAGTGAGACTTTACGTGTTTTATTCAGAGACGTAAATGGCTCACATGGATAATCATGGACTTTTGCAGTTGAAGTCATCTTCAACTTCTAAGTTTGGGATTTTAGCATGCTAATATTTGCAAATTAGCATTAAAAAGAAAGTACAGCTAAAGTTGATTGTGATGTCAGAGCGTTGGAGTTTTGATTTGACACTTGATTAAATGTTAGAAGTTCATCACCAGGGGAAAAAAACGCATGTTCCAAACTTCATGACAACACACACCACTGGCATGGCTAAAAACAAAAGTTTTGTTGAGTTGTGAACTTAAGTCCCAAATGTTTCCAACAATGTTCGAATCAGAAAATCCACAGGTTTACTCAAAGTACTTTCAGGAGACAGAAAATGAGGAAAGACTTCGGCGAACATGACGAAACGTGAAGACATCAAGCGAAGAAATGAAATAAAATGTGTGCCTCGATCACGTCAGAGAGATTTTCACGTTTGATGACGTGTTCACCAGCAGCGAAGCGGTTTTGTCCATGGATCTTTTATTCAGGTCAACTCTGACTGAACTCAGCACTGACTAGAGACTCTGGTTCTCTCTCTGTAACGTTACGTTCATCATTTTCCCTCCAGCTTCAGCCAGCAGAGCGTGAACACCACGATGGAGGTCACCTCCACAGATCACTGCTGCAGTCAGGCTAATAAACAGGAGTGATGATAAATCCACTTTTTAAACCCAAAAGTCTCTGAGCTCTCCTCCCGTCGGTAAACGGCTCTGACTCGTGATCGATTATTCTGCGATCGCGGAAATTACTGCAGATTTCTCGGCCGTCCACGGATTCAAAGACCTTCCGCGGAATATCACATTTTGCATGTAGTTTTCATCCCAGCCGCTAGATGTCGCTGTCAGATAGACTGGGCTCTAGACTCACAGTAGAAGTACCCTACCCACTGCATCCGGTGGATGCGGGAAACGCCACCACAGAGCGGTTAGCGACCGGCGACCACCAGGTAGTAATCTCAATGGAAGCACTTAGCCATGGAGTGATTTATCCGACCCAACCCCCCGACAGCAAGTAACTTTCAAGCCGCAGAATCAAGAATTGCTCTCCGCGGAATTTAAACTTTTTCTCTGCGGATTCCTGGGGGGACTATCTGATGTGACTCTGGGTGTTTATTCCTCCAGAAGGTCTGGCTCTGCACCGACCCCCCTTAATTCAGCAAATGTGTTTTTTGTTTTGATAAGGAGATAAGAAATCACACATTCTGCATTTTCCGTCATTATTTCCAAATTGCACTCAATTTGTTGCAGGATACTAAATGAATTCAATGAAAACAACTCATGGGCCCAGGTGGTTCTCCACCATTTTCAGCACTGAACACAATGGGAGTGGGAGGAAGGACATCAGGGCCCAGCAGCTCATTGTTGCCCCAGGACCCCCTACCAGGTTAATCCATCAATGGCTGCAGCCACACTTGGATGAGACTGAAACACAGCTTTTTGGACCGTTTAGACGGCTAATTTGGAATAAAACCCCAGTGGGACATGATTAATATACCAGGGGGATGAGGGCCTTAAAATATAAGCTGTAATTAAACTCACTGTTCTGCACAGGATTTGAGCCTGAGTCACATTACAGCAGGAGGTTCCCGACACCCTTAAAACAGAGGAGACGCAGGTGTGATGCAGGTCTGCTGTTTGATTCATTCACATCAGAAGCTCACCGTCCTCACTGTAGTTTCATACATCACTGGAAAGTACAGAACTAATGAACTGAGAGTACTAAATTAAGTCCAGATCCGTGTGTTCTCCGTTCGCTTTTTCCTCAGTAATCGTGGAGACAGGTCGGATGAGCCTCCTCCTGATGAGACTCCAATTATAAGAGCCTTTTGATAAAAAAGTGGTTTTGAAATGAATACGCTGGCACGGGGAGGGAAACCACATACATGTGCTCTCCAGATGGGATTAAAATCACTGAATAGAGCATGAAATATTAAAAAAAATCTTCCCTGGAGAGATTAATCCTGCATGAATGTGGACTTACCCTGCACTTTTTCACCGCCGAGCGTGGAGCATTTTTAAATTGCTTCTCAAATTCTCAAAGGCCACAGAGGAAAGTGGGGCTTCTCCCAACACACAGTCGAAGGGTCGTCACGAGAGCCGCCCGGGAGAAACGGAGGAATATTTACCGTTCAGCCTACATGTTAACATGTTTCTCGGACGTTAGCGAGGATGTGACCCGCTGCTGCTCCTTCGCAGAACTTCTTCTCCAAGAATCCATTCAAAAAAATCTGCTGGCCGGAGTCAGAGACGGTGTTTAATTCAGTGTTTTTTAATTCTAAGCATGTCTCTTATCACCGGCTCCCCGTTGTCCTTTACAGAACACACCAGCATCTGTTTCTATTTCATTTGCTGTTTGAAATCTAATTTTGCAGATCCCACTGAGGGAGGGAGCGAACGAGCCAGCGGCACATGAAAGAGAAAAAGTTAGCGGAAGGAGGGAGAAAAGAAACAAACGCATCATGGATGTTGTGTCTGTTGCCTTTCACAGTTTACAAAAAGTAAAAGCAGAACTTCTGTCACTCGGTGTCAGGAGTGTCGAGTGTGTCTGAGAGTAAAATATTCAAACCTAAAGGTGTGCAGATGGAAAGAGACGCAGATTTCCAACCTTTGCAACCATTTGCATGAATCTGACAGCTGGAAAATTTGAATTTAATCGCCACAAACAGCCAGTAAACCAACTGTACAGACGTTAGCTGCGAGCAACAGATGCACCGAGTGTCTGTGGGAGTGTTTGTGTTCTGACTGAACTCACATGTGCACACAGAAAGAGTCCACAGCCTTCCAACAGCTGCACCATCCAATCAAATAGAATAGTTCAGTTGTCTTTTACTATTTTTTCTGTACACTCCCAGAGCAACCTGTAGCTCCACCAGTACAGACAATGTGCAGTGTATATATATATATTTTTTTTTACCTGTTCTTGTTGCTGGAGATCCAGTCAGAGATGTAGGCGACGGCCTGACGGTGACACTGTTTGTTCCCGAAGCTGCAAGCTAACATGATGAGCTCCCTCTGCAGCTCCCTGCAGACGGACGGAGAGGGAAGAAAAATGTGGACTTTACTCAAAAATGTCTTGTCCGGCAGTGGAAACCAGTTTGTGCATCTAGTTCAGAGACAGAACCAGGACTTACACCACTTTTACACAAAATTAACACTTATATACAAGTTTGAAAACGCATGTAAACCCCCTAAAAATAAATGATTGACTAATTTAATTGTCAGGAGACGCCGGAAATATATGCAAACATTAAAAAGCAATAGATTATACTCATCAGAAAACGCCCAGAAGATGTAAAGTTGTTTTAAAGAGTCCTAATTACAGACTGCAGCTTTTGCACACCTGAGAATCGACAGGTGCGTAGGAGAAGATCGAGGGCTGACAAAATCAGAAAAACGCTGGATCCAAATTAACCTGATGAAGGTCTGAGCACCGAAACATTGTGGTCATTAAACTTAATTACAAGTGAAGCTGATAGTGTGTGGGAGTTTATTTTTTTTCCCAATGAGCTTTAATTAAAAATTTTCTGAATTAGATGCATCGTGACTTCCTGAACCGATTATGGAAGTGGCGAAGGAATGAGACATTTCACTGCACCTGTTTCACCTGAGTGCTCAAGACAGAAGCCAGATGGTGGTGGGTGTTACTGGGTTTGTTGCCCAGCATGAAAGGGGCGTTATTTATTTAAGTTTAGCAGAGAATGGAAGCGGAGGAGAAACTGCTGTCGTCTAGATCAAGTTTGTTTATCTGTAGACCAACAACCACACTGACTGTGCACAGATTCTCAAAGTTCAAATTCTCATCATGAGGTTTTCAGTTGTTAGCGAAAGCATAATTACGATGAAAGAGGCACTTTTAAGATTTACCGTATTTTCATTTTCGGGTCAAACTCATTTCCAATGGGAGTGCTACGGACACTTTTACACTAGCATCAAAATCTCTATTTTTAAAACACTAAGAAGGCTCGACACAACATGAAACTTTGGATAATTAGTCTTTGCATGCTGTGTGGTTCAGAAAATCTGTGTTTTTTTGGTGACTCTAGTGGACATAAATTCAAGATGGCCACCAAGCGAACCCCATCAGTTAACGCTGGCAACATGAGAAACTACAGGATCATTTGATGACTATTAGCTACCAAAAGTGTGACTTAGTAAGTCTCTGCTAACTGTAACAGTGATGTGACTGACTGAGAGTGTATTTAATAATCATTAATATTTCATGACACTCAGCGCGGCTGCTCATACATGAGCCACATTAGCAGCTCACACCTTCTGTGCACCGCAGAGCTGCCGCTTTGCACTTGGCATCATGTTTCTGTAATTAAAAAAGGGCCCTCTATGTTATTAGCATGATGATATTAGGAGGAGTGTGTCGTGTGTGTTGCATACTCAGTCTGGTAGGACGCCTGCAGGACATTTCCCTCATTTCCAGGGACGTTCGTTGGCCAACCCATCTGATGGTACCGCGATGCAACCTGCTTCAGCACATAGTCCTGGATAAACACACACATGAAACACACATACACACCGTTAAGTGTTAATTAACAGACAGCCAGCTGTCAGCGCTGTAGAGACAGTTTACTCTGCTAACATGGAGCTGTTACTGACTGACTGATTGACTGATTGACTGATTGAGATGGTAATTGATTGATTGGGTGTTTACACTGAACAGGCTGTATTCGTCTGTGCGGTCCAACAGTTTGTCCAGCTGGTAGAGCGCTCGGCTGGCGGAGTGCCACGGCAGGAAGGACGTCTCCTCCGGCAGATAGCCAATCAGCTGCAAGGGAACACCTTGTGGGAGGTACCCCGCCCTGAAGGAGAGGACGGTTAAGTTTTGAAAGCATGTAACAGATTTAAATTCAGACTCACAACAACACAATCTCCCTTAATGATAAACTTAACATCATCTCTATACAACATTTAACTTCAATAAACAAAAATGATTTCAATCATGGTGGAAATAAAACAAGAACAACAAACAACAACAACTTTAAAATCACTAAAAAGACCATTCAGCTGGCTCCACATGTAAAATTGCATGAACAAAAGTTATTTTCTTTTTAACCCTTTTTTCTTTTGGCTGTTGAAAGTATACAAATAAAGTATTTCACAAACAAGAAGAGAACAAGTTGTGATTGCTAATAGATCATTTACAGCAGCTGCCATTCACAAGAAAAGTCAATATTCTTACTGAATGCTTAGATCGTGTAAAAATGAGTTTTTCTGTAAATTATGGCCCCAAACGTTGTATATCCTTCCTTTTTTACTGAACTTTAACTGGACAGTAGGATTGTAGTTTGCTAACATTAGCCACTTGTCATCACAGACCAAGTAACGCTATATCAGCCCCCTTTACAAAACATTATAACATCATGAAACACAGAAATGCATTTTTGACCCATTTGGCCTCCCGTACAATTAAATTACATCTGAAGCTGGCTCATGTCGCTTTAAATTGCTTCTAAATTCAACTTCTTGTGTGTGATAAGTCTTGTTTTATTGCTACAAAGTCGTGTTTCAAACGGCAACAACACACAATAAAACATTTATAATTTACAGATCTGCTAATTCCACGGTGAAAAGGTGGTAATTACCCAGTAACTTTCCCACAAAATATCACAACAATTACCTAAAATAATGTTAAAATGACCCCACCATTATTTAATGATAATCCTCTGAGACAGTAGTAAATATTTGCTAATTACTTTAAGGAATCTCCAGGAAACTTCAAACTGGTTTCTGTTTTTTCTGTAGTCCAAATTCCCAGTAATGACGCAAATAAAAATCAAACTCGCTCCGTGGATTGGCACATCACAGCCACCATACTTTGTCGCCATCTTTTAAATGTGTGTGTCACATCATGTATTGTGTTGCTTCCTGTGCTTTTGTTGTGTTGTTATGTTCTGGTCTTTTCCCCCTTCTTACATTTTTTTTTTCATAGCTTACCAGAACAGTTAACTATAGTACACCTTTGGCCCATATGGGCTCCCATACATACATATTTTATGACGGCTTTTCTTTCTCCAAACTCCAAACTTTTTAAATAAAACACAGTCCGGGACACGCAGAGGTGAATTCAGGTACAAGAATTCAATTTGAAGCCAAATCCTGACGCACATTTGCTCTTTAACCCTCAGGTGTGGCCCTCAGGTCTCCCAGGTGTGTGTGTGTGTGTGTGTGTGTGTGTGTGTGTGTGTGTGTGAGACTACAGTGTGAACGCATTAAGAAAAACTTGGCCTCTAAATGCCATCGGAGCTATTTAGCTGCCCGGGTTAGAGCCACCGCTTCATGAATATTAACGAGCTTCCTTTGTGCATTCATTAACATTAATGATGTTTTGGGGGGTTGGAAGGCGCTCACCTGCCGCCTGCATCGACCTTCAGCCCCACCCACCACCTCATGAATATGAATGCGGCGGCCAGTCGAGGACAGGAAGTGAACTTGCAGGGGTGATGTTAGTTTTATTGGTTTTATTCTAATTATTGATTGAAGCGCGAAGTGACCGATGAGAGTGAAGCCGGAGAAAATGTAGGAGCGGCCCGGCGCTGACCTTTACTGAGGAGCTGTCCGTCAACGTGAGCGACGGACGCACAGAGGAGGTGAAGAGACCGGATGTTCTGGTACTGAAAATGTCTTCTGGACTGTTTTTTTAATTTACAGAGACGGACAGACAGAATGGGCGAGCGAGCGAGAGAGAGAGAGAGAGAGAGAGACCTCTGCAGAAAGTTAATCTGTTTAAGATAAGACTCTCTAAGTCTCCGCACAGCCGAGGAAACTCTAAATTCCAGACCTTCATATTTCCATAATCTGCCTCAATATCCACCTCGACCAACCTCCACACACTCATCTCCATTCCCATCATGCACCTGGGCCCTCTGAGGCATTACCATAATCCACTGAGCTTGCTGAGACTTCCTGTTTACACGCTTCAAACGAGCGTCGGGGCTAAACAGGAAGGCAGAGCGAGAGAAACTGGCGACCATCGATCCGTTTACCTCTTTTTTTTTTAAATTTCTGCATCAGTGTTTTCCACTTCAACACGAGAGCGTACATCGCGGCACCTGTCGCCAAGGAAACAACAAGTTTTTTCTTTTGTCTCCTTGTTGTTCAACGAAGATGTTTTTCTCTCAGCGTTTTCATTTCGTTCCGCCGCCGTCCTCCGCTTATTTTCTCATTTCCTCAAAAGGTATCGAGAGGCAATAACATTAAGAAACATCCCGAAACTCTTTGTTTTCAATACTTAGTATGAAAATTGTCTTTTATAAAGTGGCTTTCTTTTTTTCCACAGCCACTTATTTATTTGAATAAAAGACAAAAACTCTCAGGCCCTGAATACTAAATCTGTGTGGGAACAGGAAGGAAGGAGTGTCGTATGAGGCGTTGTTCCCGCTGAACATTAAAAAAATAAAAATGAAAATAGAGTCTGTGACGTGAGAGCTGCACAGCTGAGATTCAGCACAGTTTCAACCAATTTGTTGCGGCTGCAGACGGACTCCTAATGAGCACAGAGGAGATTATATGATGACTATACATCCCAGTGACTACTGAAAGTGAATTTACAGCTCGCTACCAATTCATTTAGATAATGGTCGGGCTTGTTACCCTGAAAAAGCTGCCGAGCGATGCTAAAAGCGGCAAGACGTGCCAACAAGGACTCAGCAGCCGGTGAGCTTAGCTAAGCATGAAGACTGGAAACAGCTAGCTGAGCTCACAGACCGACACGTCAGATGTTTGTTGTGTTGTTGAAGTGTAAAAACTGAAGTTTCACAGGCAGCGAGGCTAAGTGGATGGGATCGATTACTTCCTGGTGTCGACAAAACTGTAGTCCTGTAGAGAACTCTAGTACAAATACTAGATTACTTTACTTTTCTCATGATTTTTCAGGTATCGCTTTGACTTCTCCTCTCTACATCGTCTACGTGATCACAAATATCTGAACTCTCTCCTCCTCACATTTTCAAAACAGGCTTGTTACTTCAGTTTGATGCATTTAAGGGGAATCAGGGATTATTTGTATTTCCAACATCACAGGACTGATTGTAAAAGCCGTAAGAAGCCGTAGAAAAGGCGTGTTAGTGTCTCGTATCTGCAGAGAGTTTCTGATTTTCTCTCTTTGTTGCTGCTCGGGACGCTTTACCAACCCAACATGTGTCTGTTTGACGTCCTGGGAATGAGACTCAACAATCAGCTGTCTTTGTGGTGCGTTCAGGAACAGCTGGGACAAATCCTACTGATTCTACCTTTAACTTTAATAGTCTTTGAATTCTATTAATATGACGTGAGCTTCAGTTAGCTTTGAGCACAAATGTCCTTCAGAGGGAGACTTTTTACTCTGAGACTCTGAGTACATGTCAGAGCCTGTAATCTATTACTTTACTGGAGGAAACAAGCTGGATCAGAACTTCTACAGACTGTTTGGACCTTTGTCTCCTCTGCTGAGAACCAGTTCCAAATCATCCATTTACAAAAAAACACATTAAGCCTTAAAACCCAGAAACACCAGCGGTCGGGTTCCTCGTAACAAATATCTGAAGATTGATTTAAGCACTTTGGGTTTGGGCAGGTTTCTAAATGTTAAAGTCTCCTGCTCCTCAGAGGACGAACCCCTCGACCTCTGGACGAGCTTCACTGCTTCGGTAAAGCTCCGGAGGACGAGGCAGAGCTTCAAACTGTTAGTCGGGTTGTTCAGTTCACAGAGAAGTGAAGACATTATAGATTTTCAATTTTCCCTCTCATTTACAGTCTGTGTGTGTGCGTGATGTGAGAGAGAGAGTGTGTGTGTGTGTGTGTGTGTGTGTGTGTGTGCGTGCATGTGTCTCTCTCCCTGGCCTTAACGAGCTCATTAACTTGTTAACTTCGTTAAGGGCCAGTTAATTGTTTGTCCATTAGCCATTAGCAAGGCTCAGTGGAGAGCTAACGAGGGACTGCAGTGGTCACACACACACACACACACACACACACACACACACACACACACACACACACACACAGAAGGAGAGGCGACATCCATCACAGTTTAAGCACACACTCACAGAGACACAGCCATTTATTACTGCTAAACTAGCTTTACATACACACACACACACACACACACACACACACAGTCCCGCCACCACCAATAAGCATTTAGCGCCCCATGAATTACTCAAGCTTCAGCCGCTCGAAGTGTGAGCAGAATCAGCATTTCTCAGATTAATTCAGAGATTAAAGGTCTGCAGAAGTGAAATCAATGATCACAATCAGAGCAAAACGCTGAAATAACGTCGGTGTGTTCTGTCACTTCTGTCACGGAGCTCGGGAGACGTTTCCCTGCAGAAAGTCTGAGGCTGAAGATCTGTGGACCCAACAGAAGATAAAACATCTTTTCATGCGAACACGTGGTCGCTGACGGATGATTCGTTCGTCCCAGATGAGATCGAGTCGTTCTGCAGCACCAAGGACGCACGTCTGCTTTCACACAACCAAACAGGAAGTGACATCATTTCCCCCGGTCAGGTGATGGTGGAGCGACTGGAATAACCTGAAGGGTTTCGAGCTCACACGCGGAAACACTGGGAGGGGAATTTAAAAAAGCTTCTGCTTCAGCTTTAGCATTGATACAAAAACCAGTGTTTGGATTAACAGGCGACTGGATTTATCTTCAGGTGCTGAGATCCACTGTAATGTTCTCCTCATTCAGCTGCTGAATGGAGGGAAAGGTACTTCACTCCATGAATGTACAAAGAAGAGAAGGAAAAAGAAACGATACTGAAGGAGAACAGAAAGAAACAGAAAGAAACAGAGTCTCTGGTGAGTGCTGACTTTGATTGGTGGCAAAAACAAACTCAAACTCAAACACAAACACAAACACACACCCTCCGTGACTGCTGTTGCGCACTAGTTTGCAGCTAATGTACAGTGAGATATTGTTTATAGAGATGAGCCGGGAGTCAGGCGGAGTCAAGTGATACCAAGATGGCGACTGCTGGTACCACCGAGCCCAGAAGAGCGCCAGGATCTGAGGCCAGTTTCCCAAACGGTGTAATTACATCGTCACCGTTTGCACTGCAGCAAAAAAACACTTTTTCCCAAAAGCTTACATTGTTAAAAAAGCATCTGTGAAACACTGGATAACTTTTCTTGAGCGTCTAAACCCCAGAATGTGAGCCATTCGGTCCAATAACATTTGGAAAGTCTAGAAGAGCATCACGATTAAATTATTCTATCCTCATTCAAGTTAGCGGAGCGCTTAACTGGATGTGAGCCGGCTTAGTCCAGGAAAGTCCTGCACAAACATGGAGGATCCAGGAGTTTTCACAGCCGGGAAGACGAGCTTCAAAACACCGCTGAGCAGCTTTATTAGGACTGAACGGAGCTCCACCTCCCACACTGAGATCGAGGTTTAATATAACGTCCTTTGGTAGCAGCCACATCAAGCGTCATTCTTCATAGCGCCGCCCCAACAGCGCTTGTGTGAACATCAGAAGAATCCACACAGCACTCCGTCAACAGGGACTTTCTTTCACTTTGGTCATGAAAACCGTTAAAAGTGAAGCTCTTCACTAAAAACACATCTTTGACCTCTTTAGAAAAAAAAACCCAAACTCTCTGAACTACTGTGAAGCCTACAAAACCCAGACGACAGCCACATCAGAACCACAACGCCTCGCCGTCGCGTCTTCTGATGTGGCGTTGTGATGTTCGCTGTTACCATAGCGACAGATACAGGCTGGAGTACGAGCGTTCGTCTGCCGTCAGAGCGAACATCAACGGATCTGTGTGTCTTTTCTCCTGTCCCGACGCAAACCTCCTGCTGAGCGCCCAACTCATCAACACACACAAAAACACACACGAGTCCACGAACACACACGGAAAAAAAGAAAAAGAGGACGCCATCGCGCCGTCTAGCTGTTGCTCATTCAACATGACAGCAGACAGATGGCTGAGAGAGGCAGACAGAGAAGAAAGGAGGAGAGAGGAGGGGGCAGATTGAGCTGTAGGGTTTGTGTCGGAGTAGATTTTGGTCACAGCGCTCAAAAAAGCTTCGGGCTGAAAACATCACGATGAGAAACGACTCTCTCTCTCTCTCTCTCAGCCTCGCCGGTCGCTCGTTCATCATCACAGTTTCCGTTCGGCTCAGGTTGCTTTAGAATTCCGCCCCGCTTTTTTTTTTTTTTCACACAGGTAGTCTGCTCTGAATGCAGCGGCGAGGACGGTCACCTCGCAGATCCAGAAGTGCTTCTGTCACTTCCTGTGCAGGCGGCGGTGTAAAGCTCCGGGAACAGAAACTATTGTCGACTCCGTCTGATTCACAGGTTTTTTTTGCCCATTACTGTGGCTTGTTTTCAATAAGAGGAGCGAAAGGCAGCGACATGATTTGTGTCTGCGAGTCTCCAGATTGCAAAAAACTAAAATGGCGAGCACAATTAACCCTTTTCAACCCAACAGCTTATGGATTATATACATTAAACACGCGTGTGTGTCAGCAAACACATGCAGGAAATGTACATAATCCATCCACAGTGTACACATGTTGTCAGTACTTACATGCAGAAGAGTCGACATGTTTACAGACTTCTATACTTAAGAAATAATGTACACACACCTAATCTCTCTTCTGCAGTCTTTATTTTCCATCATCCATTTCTGTGTTTTCAGCTGTGTCTGAAAAACATGCATGGAAATGTATAAAAACTGATGTTATGGGTTCTTAGTAACGTACGCTCTCAGCTGCAGAACGTATAAATATTCTTTAAACGCCCCCAACTCGTGAAAACTCAAGTAAGTGTTGACGTTTTCTTGGATGCTTACTCGACCAACAACCCCAAAGCGTCTGTAACTGTCGATTTGAGAATGAGACTCAAAAATCATCTTCCTCACAAACAAGACCTTTAAGATTACAACCAGTCAAGATGACATTTTATCTTGTCAAAGTGTCGTTCCCACTGGTGGAATCTGAATCACCGCGAGTCTGCCCGACCGCCTCGCTGGGAGCTAAATGTCACTTCACTGACGGTAACAAAAGACAAATCAGACGGATTAAAAAAATAACGGTGGCATTTGAAGCCCGATCGTCTCACAACAAAAACAAGAGCGATCCTGCTGCATTTACTTGTGTCTGTTTGGTGTTTGAACGGATGTGATGACTGGATGAAATGTAGAAAAATCAGAGGAGGAAACTGAAACTGAAGTCTCCCGAACATCACAAGTTGATCCGCTGAGTGTTTGATGGTTATTTATGTCTGCTTCAATACGTGAGCCACATGAAACGTCCTCATTAACTCACACACACTCTGCGTCTGTATGGCTGGTTTTAAACCCACCAGGAGGCTGACAATTTGACTTTTTAAGCGTCACTTAACATTACAAGAAATGCCAATCATCCTCCTGTGAATGTGAGTGGCAGCCCGTGTTTCCTAATGCAGCGTTTCAAGACAAGTCAGGCTCGAAAATTTCCGACGTCTTATAGGGAAAAAGTACAAAGAAACGCCACTCAAGTCTGATGTCACACAACAATGGCCGACTCGGATACATTTCCAGGTGTAAAAGTGCTGTAAAATCACATTTATAATGGCGTCTGTTATCTCCTGTGTCGTTTTTCATCTTCTATACAAAGCGAGGCTGCGCGACTGAGGGTTGAATATGCAAAGAGAGACGCTAAACTCTCTCTGCAAAAGCGAGAGTGTTAATCCCGGAGCCGACGAGGTTGTGGATGTGAGGGAATCAGCTCCGTCCAGACGACTCGCGTGTGAATGCAAATCTGTGTATGAGAATCCAAAAGGTCTTAGCTCAAAAGCACCTCATCGGTTCTGTCAGCCGAACAAACGACGACAACTCTGAAATGTATCTGTCTGTTCAGAAAACCCCGGTCCGTCAAAGCAGACGTATCTGAGGGAGGCAGACGCATCATCCGTCTTCTTCAACAAAGAGAGATGCCTCAAAGTGAAGCAATTAAAAAGCAACAGAAAGAGACAGAAACAATAGATCAGCCCGGCTGGAGTCTCCCTCTGCGTGTCCAGATGTCTCAAAAGGCTCAGAGACAGATGAGGCTGTCCGAACAGGAAACTGATTGTTTTGTCCACCACAGTCTTCTGTTATAATACAGCGTTTCTTCCACTCTGTGTGTTTGTGAAGACGGAACTATCCGTCTTTGAACAAGGCTTTTTTTTTTTTTTAATCTTGAAACGGATTAACTTTGGTCTAATGATGTTTCAGCTTCTGGGGGCAAAGGCCAACGTTTCTGGGCTGACGGTCTGAGCCAACACTTCCTCTTCCGTGTGTTTACAGTCAGATTAGCAACTCGAGACATGAAATTGGATTTGGAGGTTGAGAGACGACTAATCTCTCTAAACATATGCGAGTTTATGAATCCAGAGAAATGTTAACTAGAATTACAGAAGCCCTCAGCGCACCGGTGAAGTGAAGTTAACCTCTGAACTTTTTGCCATCAAACCTCATTCATTCATCCTATCAGACAGTTTTAAGCCACATTTCAATTGTAATTATCATGTCAATTGTCCAAATTCTGGAGAAAATTCCCGTAATGCGTTCTTGAAATATGGCGCTCGCAACAACACGGCGCCATGAGGTCTCAATGACCTTAAACTTTGACATTTGGACTCCAAACTCTAATCAGTTCAATGTTGAGTCCAAGTGAACATTTGCACCATATTTGATGACATTTCTTCGAGGGACTCTTGAGATATTGCGTTCACAAGAATGAAACATAAAACATAATGCCTCCAGTTGTGACTGTTGCCATCGCCGAGACATGAATAAGCTGATAAAAATGTCATGAAATGGGTTCAAAGATCATATTCGGGTCTTGCAGTCGGCCTCCACACAGACTGTTTACCTACATGCAACTACAGTCCACTCAATCATGTTTCACCACTCGGACTAGAAATGGAAACCAAAATCTTACATCTGTCTACAGAAACATGTTATCAGGAGAGTTTAGGGGATTTCAAAGCTGACTGAACCACTATGTATGTTTTGTGGCCAAAGGAAGACTCACCTGGCCAGATTGAAGGCATCATCGATAAGTCCTGCCCTGTTTCCAACGGAGATGATCTGAGAGAGAACAGGCAGAGTGTGAGACGGACAAAACAGAGAGAGTTGAAGTGGGAATTCTGGTATTTTTAAACCTGGGCCTTGTATCTACATGTCTGGGTGTGTAAATCATTTAGACGCTTTGGGATCGGTCCAGGAGATCCTCCAGCTGCAACGACCGCAATCTAATCCTTTGGGGCAACTGCAACTGTCAAAGTTACGTCCACCAGAATTGCTCGTTTTTGTTAATCTGAAGAGAAAGATCCTGAAGCGCCTGAAGTCTCTTTCAAAGAGAGAGTCTCGCTCTGAATTCTCTAAAGTCTTGCTGGTGGTTCTTCGACGTACTCGAGTAACATTTCCAACGTCGTCCTCCTGCGACAACTCACCGCTCACCAGATTTCAGAGAGAGACTTTCTCGTTGAGCGAGACTTGTGTTTTGGGTCTCAAAGAGGATATTATTATTTTACATAAGGGTCTATCTTCATAAGATTCTTTCCTGTCATGACACTTTGAACAACATCCTCATGTCGGTGGCAAAACAGGCACTTTTAGTGGACGTGACTCTGATAGTCGGAGTTGCTGTTGCAGCTGCAGCTGTGTCATCGCTGCCATCTTAAGCGATCTAATTGACCGATTCCAAAACCTTCTGTAAGTATGAATCATTTAGCCTATAAAAACATGTAAATATGGAGCCTTGGAGGTTTAAAAACACTGGAATCCCCCTTTAAACAAAGACAGACTCCCTCACAGACAGACAGACATACTTGATGGTTTCTGTGGAGCTGCTGGATCAGCAGTTTCCAGTTCGGGAGATCGTAGTTCACGCGGAAGTAGCCCGTCTGGTTGATGTTGCCGAGCAACCAGGTTTTGTCGTCCATCTGACCAATCATGTGGGATTCTGAAATAATAATAATAATAACAATATTAGAAAAAGAAGTCCTTAAAAAGACAAGCAAATATGGAGGGCTCATGTCGATGCAATGGATCCTTTATTGGCGACTACAAGGTGGTATGTGGTCCAGATCTAGTCCATACCAGGTGGAATGATGGCACTTGGGTCCACTCGTGTTTGACAGATCTGAGCCATAAGAAGGCGGTGTGTCAGCAAAGAGTGAACCGAATGCAATATTGGATAAAATCTGTGAGTAAAAGACGAGCAAAATCTCTGCACAGCTGCACTCTACACTTAAAAAGTACCTGACAGACGTCAAAAGTTTGACAGGTGTTACATTTATTAACAAAATGCAGGAGAGAATGTAAAACCTAAAGCTGAATCTTTTACACCCATCGTGCTGACAGCAAAGACTGTGTGGATTACAGCAGCATCACAGAAAAAAAAATCCTCTGAGTTCAGGTTGTCAGCTTCAACAGAACATCTCGTAGGAGCTTTCAGACTTTTTATAATGGCCAGGTGAGGAAAGAGAGGAAAATAGCTTCTGACACAAGTCTGGACCACTTTCTCAACTTCTTTCCCACTGATTGCGCTTACACTTAGAAACTGCCTCCTTTCACCATGTAGGTGGAGTTCTACCAAAACCAGGTCCACCACCTGTCAACAGCTGTAAAGACACACAACCAGGGCGGGATTTATTCCTCAGAACAGAACCAGAATGAGTGTTTTCCCCCAAGAGTATATGTAGTCTTACTCCAAAAACTGAAAAAAAGGTAAGTAGAACAATTTAGTTTCTAAAAACAAACCGGATATTCTCCAAAGACAGAACGAGGATGGTCCTTTCTCTTCAAAACCTGAAGCCGAACAACTTCTACTTTCAAAAAACAGAACCAGAGGGAATAATTGTTTCCAGAACAAAACTAGAACCAGAATCCAACCAAATCTGTTCTCAGAAACTACAACTAAAAGCTCAAACCAGCTTTATTCCTCAAAAACAAAACCAGAAAGAGTTCTATTCTCCTTGTACATATTCAGTATATTCTTAGTGAATATGTACAAAAATTGGTAAAAGGAACACTTTATTTTCCCAAATCAGACCCAGACAGACTTCTCATTTCCAAAACCAGAACCAGAATTAGCTTTATTCTCCATAAACTGAAGCAAAACCAGCTTTAAACTTCTGTATTCTCCAAAAACAGAATTAAAGACAACTTTATTCAAACCAGAACTATATTTAGCCTCCAAAGTCCAAAGCAAAACATCTGAATGAGTTTTAACTTCCATGACAGAACTGGAATAAACCTTTTTCTCTAAAACCTAAATTCTAACAAGAACTAGATTTTTATTCTCCACGAACAGACACAAAACTCTGAAAACAAATCTAAAAAACAAATATTTTCCAAAAAAGCAAAACTATACGAACTGTAAAAACTCTAAAAAAAAAAACCCAACACAAACTGCAAAAACTCTAAAAACCAATGCAAACTGTACAAACTCTAAAAAAACCCCAACACAAACTGCAAAAACTCTAAAAACCAATGCAAACTGTACAAACTCTAAAAAAAACAACGCAAACTGTAAAAACTAAAAAAACAACACAAACTGCAAAAACTCAAAAAAACCCCAATGCAAACTCTAAAAACTCTGAAAAAAACAACACAAACTGTAAAACTCTAAAAAAAATCGAAGCAAACTACAAAAACTCTTAACAAACAACACAAACTGTAAAAACTCTGAAAAAAAATGCGAACTGTAAAAACTCTATAAAAAAACAATGTAAACTGCAAAAACTCTAAAAATAAAATCATATCTAGCATTATTTCCCCAAAAAATCCAGAAAAAGAAGAAAAGAACGTTCTCTCTCCAAAAACTAAAGCAGAATAAACTGTATTTTCCCCCAAAACAGACAAAGTGAGCTGT
This sequence comes from Diplodus puntazzo, assembly GCA_963678695.2. Lineage (NCBI taxonomy): Eukaryota > Metazoa > Chordata > Actinopteri > Spariformes > Sparidae > Diplodus > Diplodus puntazzo. The sequence continues at coordinate 22,405,250 of OZ023177.1, forward strand.
TGTCTCTATAAATCAACTTGCATTATTTTTCAAAAACAGACCTAGAAAGAGTTCCATCCTCCAAAACACAAAAACAGAACTTAAAAGTCTTATTCCTCAAAAACTAAGCCAATAGGTTTCACTCTCCATAAAAGAATAAAAAATAGTTTGATTCCCCAGAAAACGATTATAAGCAGTAGACCTAGAATGAGCTTCATTCTCCATGAACACCAGAACAACACAAACAGAAGGAGGATTATTCCCTCAGCCGACAAACACTGAAAAAATGAAAGGCTTTTTATCAAAGTTAAATCCCTTTGAGTTAGACTTTTTTACTCTATTGAACGCAAATCACACATCTAACGATAATGAGATTATTAATATGTGAACAGGAGCTAATCTGCACCGCTAACCTAACTAAACATTCCCTCAGGTAACTGCTCGTTATCTCACGTGAAGCAGGATGATTAGAATAAACTGTTATGGAGACGTTCAATTAACAATGAAGAGCAGTTTGTCAGGACTTGAAGCACGCCGTCGGGACCGTACCTGTCTTGTTGTTGATCCAGATGAGGCTCTCTGAACCAACACTGGACTCATTTCCCACTGCGACCGTCAATGGCACCTGCCACTGTAAACTGGAGAGAGGGGAGAGTGATGTCAGTAATGGCCGCTGGAATTGGATTGAGTTTTATTGCCTCAGTTATCAGATAGAAAGACATTAGAGAGGGAGAGCGATGGTCAGCGATGATCATTCAACATCAGTCAGCTGGAAATGGAGCGAGCGACACTGACTGTGTTATAGAGAGAGAGGGAGGGATGGAAAGTGAGAGTGTAATAGCTGCAGCAGCCGGCCGACATCAGTCAAGTTGAGATGGCCGAGGGTTATTGTCTTCTTCAGAGAACCACAGAGGTTAAATGTGCTGTCCGCGGAATACTCTGTGAGGGGTGAATTAGATTTTTAGGCTTTCAGATCAGTTGAAAGATGCTTTAAGGGACGAAAGTCTACAAAACATTTCTGGAGCTTCACGGCAAAGAGATCCACAGTGATCTGAAAAGACGTTATTTAAACCCCCTTTTAAGTCGAAATCATCACCGTGGCTGCCGAGATAAAAGCGTTAACAGGCACGGCCTTCAGATCAGGTTGTGATCTCGGGGCTTCGGGAGACTTAGATTACAGCAGACAAGCTTTGTGGAGCCATTTGAAGTTTTTTGGGTTGTTTCTTTACATTTCAAACAAGTCTCCAGCTACTTCAGTTATTTAGGAGAATGCTGCAACGCTGCTTTGCTGTGAAGCTTGGGAAAGATTTTGGGTGTAAATGACGTCTTTGCAAATCAATCAAGACAGTTTGTGGGCTACGAAACTCTCCCTGACTGTCGACTACTCTCTTTTTCAGTGTCCAATCCACCTGTTCGTCTATGTTTCCCCAACTCTTGAACAAAATCCCTCCAAAATGGAAGCTTGTGGCACCGAAAGACACCGAATCAGCTGACTGTTGTAAGGCTCTAACCAGGTGAGTTCATATTTATAAGTGCTGTCAGTGATTGTTCAGCTACTACAGCTTGTGTTTAGTTTTATCTTAAGCAGCAAAGATTGGGGAGACGAGTTTAGTTTTAGTGTAGCTCAGTCCAAAGAGAAAAAAATCAATCTTCTAACCTTTCTTTCCAGAAGGAGGGAAAGGTGTCAGAAATCAGGATCTCAGATCGATTTGAAAGGACGTTATTTACACCGCTGATGCGTGGTCAGGTTCAGCCAACCAGTTCAGAAGGAGTGCACGCTAACGCTTTAAGCTTAACAGCTACCGTGATAGATTTCTGTTAAAAACTGTGTAAAAGGGGGCGAGCAGATAATGACTGAATCTTTTTATTTCTGTTCCTTTAGAGGCTCCTTTAATGCTTGAGAGAATTTCCCAAATATCAGACTTATGGTGTATTCAAAAAAACTCACAGATTATCTCAAAATTGCATCACACCTGAGCTCACACAAGGTTGTTTTTCTACGATCCTCAGTGGCTGATGTTGAGGAGATAAGTGGTTTTTGAAAGGCAGACGGACTGACTGAATGACGGAGGAGGAACTCAGGATTACTCACAAAGTCCACCCCAGCAGAGCTGAGAGTAATGTGACCTGAGTGTAGGAAAAGATCCCAGGAAAATAATACAGGTGTGTTAGCCACTGTTACAGATGTTTTATAGACAAACCTTGCCGACTTAAATTATGTCTGCTTACTTAACTGTAATAACGTAAGCCACTTGCTGATTTGAACCCAAACCACAATATTTCTTAACATAACCACGTTGTTTTTTGCCCAGATTTATGGTTGCACTGGTGTGTCTATGTTGCTGGCGACGGTGAGCATATTACCAGGCATACTTTCCCCTTTAAACACACCGACTCCTGTCTCACAGCCTTGTTTCTGACATATCAAGAGTGGACAGGACGATGTCTTCAGGGAGGGCTGCCTGCCATTTGTACATCCAGCCTGTCCGCTCTCAACAGCCCAGACACACTCCAGCAGTAAAAAGCATAACTCAAGTATAACTCAAGAAGAGCAGCAGCTTGGGCTGCAACAGCCGAACAGGGTGGTGTGTTTACTGGGGAAACTACGCGGCACAATCCCTGATATTAGCACCAGAGAAGAAGCTGTAAATGCAGTTCTACCAGGTGAACCAACCACAGTCCTTGTGGTCCATGTTGTTGTGACAGATGGTTACAGAATATATTCAGATCAGAAGCATTAAATCAAGCTCAACCAAACTGCATGCATAAGACGAAGGTCTGCTGCAACGGTCACGTTGTTTTGGAAATGGTGATTTATGTCGCTGTGAGGAATAATTAGCATGTGTTGTGATTATGGTTCCAGTTGGAGTTAATATTCACTATACTGACAGTTAACAACGGGCTGTTTTTAACCCAGTGTTGGAGTTAATTTTCACATCACTGTTGACAAAGAGAAGATAACAACCGTTTAAAGAAGGAACACTAATAGTAGTAGTTTTCTACCCATGGCAGTCCTTAAACTAACATCACAGCCAAAAGAACCGTCTTCCCCACGCGGAACAGATGTGCTGACTGTATTCACAGCAATACAAAATACTTAAATAAAGAACAAAGGAGAACACTTGAATTCGATGAGAACAAAAGCAGACAGTTGTGTGAGTAAAGGCCATGTAGCCATTAGCTGGTGTCTGTTCCAGCAAATGAACATCAGATAACCGGCTCACAATAACCGTCCTGTGTGGACAATGTTAATGTGACCTTGTGGCTAGAAAAAAAAACCCATTCAGTCCAAGAATAACAGGACAGGGACACTTTAGACTCTGCACTTTCATTGCATTCATGTCATTAACTACATCCACGTTCTGCTTTGTATCTGGGGATGGATTACAGTTGGAGAAGGATGAGTAAGGAGCTCTCGGCAATGTTTCCCAGATCCTCTCAGGAGAATACCAAGGCGTTCTCGAGTCTGTTCCGGGTCAAACCTAAGGCCTCCTACCACCCTGAAAAACCTCCAGAGGAATGTAATCTGTTGGCCAAGCAACCTGAACTGGCTCGTTCAGTGTGAAGGATGCCTGAGCTTCTCACCCTCTATCTGTGAGACTGAACCCAGAAACCCTGCAGAGGAAACTCATTTCAGCCGTTTGTATCCATGATCCCATTCTTTCGGTCACTGGCCACAGCTCGTGGCCACCGGTGAGGGTGGATCATAGATCAACCGGTAAATCGAAGGCTTTGGCTTCAGGCTCGGCGCCGTCTTTACCCCGACGGTCCAGTGCATCGCCTGTAATACTGCACTTACACAAAATACACTATATTGCATTAATATTCAGCCTCGTCACGCTGATTTTCTCACACTGATACTTGTTAATTTATCTATTCAATTTACTTTAAATTGTACTTTTGAATCTTTAAGACTTTTGCTTAAATGCTACTTGTGTGTGTGACTTTTACTTTCACCAAAGTAAAGTTACTTTCATGTCTCCATTAGAGTAAATGAATGAATAAACTCATTTGGATAAAAGTTGTATATCTCCATTTTAAAAGACATATATTGCACTTTTTACTGCACTATGTTTATTTGATAGTTATTTGATAACAAATAGTTACTTTACGGAGTCACATTCCAATTCTTCAGTTTACTAGAAGCATTTTACACAAACAAACAAAAACACCAACTTTATATTTAGTTTTGATGATAAAATACAATTTGCTGATAATACAGCTGGACTTAAATAACATATTGGATGCAGAATGTGTGATTGCAGAGAGAAGCTCGTCCTACAGTATGTTTGAGAGAGTGAACACACATTTAAAGCCACAAAGAGCTTTTAGCAAGTAAACAATCCTGTGTGATGCAAGCTAGTGACTCTAAAGAGCTCATTTGGACACAAATGGCTTCCTGCTGATTTTAGTTTGTGACCTGACACACACACACACACACACACACACACACACACACATACACACACACACACACACACACACACACACAGCAGCCTTGTAAACAGTTGGGGTATGTGGGTACTAATAACAGTGTTTAAAGGGGAACCTGCTCTTTAAAAGCACCAGGCTCAGGTTTTAATTGGACTCATTTCGATCAAATTGATTCATATTTTAATCAAAGTGGATTTTAATTACCGGCGGCAAACAATCAACAATTAATTCCTCCATTTAAGGAGTGTGTGTGTGTGTGTGTGTGTGTGTGTGTGTGTGTGTGTGTGTGACGGGGGTCACTATAACACAATCAGCCAGAGATCAACTTAACGATCCCACACCACCTGTCGCCGCTGGCAACGCTGGATCAATTCCGCTGCCTAGCAACCAAATATTAATTCTGATATTTATATTAACGTGAGTGACAGGAGCGCGCCCCTCAATGTGACACACACACACACACACACACCACACACACACACACACACACAGTCAGCAGCATGGACAGCAGAGTGTGTTTATTAATATTTGATCGAAATGACGCCTGTTTATTTTAGACAACAGGGAGTGTGTGTGTGTGTCTGTGTGTGTGTGTGTGTGCGTGTGTGTGTGTGTGTGTGTGTGCGTGTGTGTGTTCAGCTGGATTCTGTCTTTTATGTATAAACCATTAACTCTGCACACACACACACACACACACTGAGAGAAAGGCAGTGTGACTGTCGGTGCGTCATCGAGGGAAACTTAAGACATTTAATCTTCTCATTCAAGTTTTTAATGAGAAGTACTATTAAAATCTTCAGATGTATGTTTATAATATATCAAATCACATTGTCAACATAGAAAGTGTAAGAAGTTAATAATTTAGTTTCCGTTTCTTGATGTCAGTTTCTGCCGTGTTGTAGTTTGTGTTAATGTTCGTTTTTACTTATTATTCATGTTTACTATTCGTGTCACTTTGTGATATCCGCTTTGAAAAATAAATGGGTGTATAAATAGACTTCACCTTCTAACAACAGCTCCTGCAGAATAATTTACGACTGTGATGTTTAACTTCAAAGCCAATTAAATAAAACAGTCACTCGTCCTCCAATCACGTCCCTGTTTACCTGTCAGGTGGCGTCTTTTCTCTTCAGACAGCCACTAGAGACGAGCTGTGTCTCGCTGTCGACTGAGATCCTGTTTGATTTATTCTCAGTATCATTAGCTCGACCTTATCGTTAGCTCCGGCTGTCCTCTGGTGTCGCCTCGTCTCTCTCGCTGTCAGCTCACTTCTTTAAAAAGTATTTATTTGCCTCGCTGCGTTTGCTGTTTGATGGTGGGAAAATAAAACCACACAAATCTGAAACGTCTCCCTCAAACTGCCAGAAGGGCAGAATGTAAATAATATACTGTGATCTTTAAAATGTCACCTTAACACTTCTCTAAGCCAGAAAAGAAAGGCTTTAAAAAGTTTGGCTTAAAACACACGACTTGGTCGACCCGGTCACAGATGCAGATGCTCTGAATTACCATGAAATATCTGTTTTGTTCCAACTTCCTGTCAGAAATATTCAGCTTTGTTGCCACAAACATGGAAAATTGCACCCAGGTGTCCTTAAAATCACGTGACGAGCTTGTTGGCTATAATGACGCCTCCTTGCTTCACCTCCCAGTTAAAAAGTCAGCTAATAATCATATGATGTGAACATGATTTGCCACATTTGGTACGAATAGTGACCTCAGATCAGGGCTGGACTGGGACAAAAAATCGGCCCTGGCATTTTTGGCTCAGACCGGCCCCTCATAATTAGCGGAGCACATCCGACTAGTAATTTATGTATGTGTTCCCCGAAGGAATGTATTTTACTATTATCCCAAACCCAACTCTAATTATTGTGAGGTATGCATATGTTTACTGACTTGACTGGAAAAACGCTCACAAACCCTTTCAATCCTATAACTATGTCTTTAGAAGTCTGTCAAATAACCATTGTGGAAAGCAAATAAGTACATTTACTCAACACATAGTTCTACCTCCTTAGGTATATACTGCAAGCATAATGTATCATCAGCATCCTAAATCTCAGACGTTCAGCGTCTATTGTTAACTCCACCACTTTTGCCTGCTCTGTGTAGTTCAATTGATTATTTAATCCTTTTTATTGAAGTCATCTCGAATAAGTAATTTTTGAATTTCCCTGATGTAGCAGCTCAATACTAATTCTCCAGGTTAAAAGGTGCTCTCTCCTTTAAAAAGCTATAACATGCATTTGTATCAGGCTACAAACAGGGCTGCTTTATGAACTCATGCAAAGCAACTTGTCTTAAAAGCATTTAGCACTATGTTACTCTTATTCAATGTGGGCATACCTTTTGCTAATAATACTTTTATAATTTTTTTTTACACTTACTTTAGCAATGCTTAAATTGCAAAGCTTTTATTTATCATTTAGCAGTTTTAAAATCTGTTTTTTTAAAACATGTTTAACCACAGCATAGAGGGTTGCAACAAATTCAAACTACTATGCAGCCTGTCAACACACCTTTAACCTAAATATCTAAAATGCCATGATGGAGCCTAAAATGGACACTTGCTGCTCATCCAACACTTCTCAGCCTTGACCGTTTGCTATTTCATCAGAATAAGGTGCCCTGGCTGCCAGATTTTGTGAAGTATGCAATACCAATTAATATTGATACTAATCAATCGTCATCGCTCATCATTCTCATGTAAGTAGAGTTTCAAGGGGCCTGAAAATTACGACCCGACCCGGCCCGCGGGTTTTTAAGCCCGAACCCGACGCAGCCAACATACCAGCATCAACTGTCTCTTCACCACACGCGAAGCCGGCCTGAACCCGCGGGTCCGGTCGGGTTGTCGGGCCGGACCGACCCGTTGAGAACTCTACATGTAATAGAGCTAACGTTACCTCCATCACCTCACAGGTCCCTGTATTATCCTAACGTTACTACCTGCTTACCGGCTGTACTACACTGTCCCTGTCAGTCAGCAGCATCTCTGGCTGCTCCTCTCCCTGCCCGCTGCTGCTGTCTTCACCTTCCACCTGTCCTTGCTGGAGCACTGCTGTCACAGAGGACGTGGAGGCTACAGCAGCCCCTCCAGCGAACATGTCTGGGATTTTAGCACATTTTGCAGCACAGTGAGATTCTTCACTCTCTTAGCACGCAACTCTTTGGTTGCTCCATGTTGCCACTCCTCACGGTCAACACAGTGAAACTAGCAGAAGTTACAGCTGACAGCCAGGGAGGGGTGGGGCCACTTTCGTACGATATATCCTGATTGGTTCAGTCCACTGTCTATATTGAAGATGGACCAATGGGCCGTCCCCTCCAAATTGTGCTCTTAGAAAACATTTAAAAAAAAAAAAAAAAAAAAAAGAGCTGAGAGATTTCATTGGATTAGCTCAATGTCCTTCTAGAAAATCAACCAATGGGTCGTCGCGTTCGATAAAAATGATTTATAACATACATTTTTGATTAAATTATGACAGCTCGGCCCAAAAATGTGCGTCGGCCCACCGGGCATTGCCCGGTACGCCAGATGGCCAGTCCATGCCTGCTTCAGATGTATCTGTGGTTTCAGAAACTTTAACTGCTATCGTTATTATCCTGGAGACCGGGCTGCTCGCCTCCTGACTCCATCAGCTGAGGCCTCCTTGGCCTGATAAATGCTAAAGAAGAATATAGGCACTTCATATAAATAGAGTAATTTTGCATGAAACACTGCTGCTTCTCTGCTGCTCCTGGGATTTTTAAATCTGACGCCCGCAGAGCGCCACAGGAGCATCAAATGAGGCGCCGCAATTATTACTTTCAGTGTGTTCGGCCCTCAAATGAAATCGTTAAAAGCAGCTTATTTACATTTTTTTTCCACTAAAAAAAGCGCTTGAACAGATTTTTCAAGCGCTGCACAATATTGCTTTCATCTGGAGCACGAGTGGTGTCATCCAGCAGGGCAGCAGCAGCAGTTACTGCACCGCGAGAGGGTCCAAAGTCTGAGCGCTGTGACTGAGGACGGATTTATTTCCTCCACAGAGCCACGTTATTAGAAGCTGAGTGGTTACTGAAGGGTTGACGACAGACGACAGGGAGATTTCAACTTCTTCCTGTATGTTTCCAAGAATCCCGTGTTTCCCTGCGTGCTGATAAAGAAATATAAATATAAATCAATCAGGAGTTTAAGTCAATATCACTGCTGTGCCTGTGAACGTGTGATCAAACAGCAGCGTCAGCCTCTGATTCAATGCAGCGCGCTCCGCTGTGACGCCGGCTCGGCTACAAACACAACAACAGTTTCTTTCTTACAAGCGCCGGTGAACACCCGGGGACCACGGAGTGTCTGAACGCAGCCCCACGAGACCCAGCGAGGGGAGAAAGAAAGAGTCGAGCTCCTCCTACAACAAACAGCTTCGGTTCATCAGCTGAGGAGACCGCGGGAGCGACTCGGAGCAGAGCAGCTCAAGTGAAACACAAAAGACTCCAGATGAAAGACGGAAAAAAGGAGAACACAAGAGGAGGGAAAGATGAAATGAGAGAGGTAAAGAAACTTTCAGAGTAAAAAACTGAGTAGGTCAGAGTGATTGTAAATGTCAGCTACAGCACGGAAACATGACAGGAAGAAGAGAGAGAACGAAGGGAAAGGAAGAGAAAGAAAGAAACAAAGTGAACAACAGGTGAAGAGAAGAAAGAAGGAGGGAGCTGATGAAGTATTGATGGAGGAGAAAGTGGGTCGATAAAACAGCGAAGAGAATAAACTCCAGACGTAGTGAAGGATGTGAATAAAACATCAAGTGAATCAAATATAAATGAAATATAAATGATGTAAAGGTGGTAAAGAACGTGAAGAAAAACTGAAAAAGTGCTTTTTCAGGAGAAAACGGAGGGCAAACTTAACTTAGTGCTTATTGAGGCGTGAAGCGAAGACTTAGAGGAGGATCACTTCACCGGTGAGCAGCTGAATGACTGAAGGACGGCTGGTGGCGAATACAGTTACTGTCAAGTTATTACTTTCTCTAAAACGTCCTCAAGTCTGATTCAGCTGCACTCGAATGGAGGATGAGCAGAGAACCTGTTTTAGATAAACTACAGTAACTGTAAAAGCTGGACTGATACCGCTTTTCCACCAAAGTTACTGGGTCTACACGGGTTTTTTACTATTGACTTCATTCTCACTTCCCACAGATAAGACGTCGTAACAGCAGAGAAAACAACAACAGACCCATTTGGAAAGAAGCGACTGTAAAACAATGGATACATTATTTAAAGAAATGACTCGTTTCACTGTCAGTCCAAAAAGATTCAGAAAGTCTAGAAGAGCCGCACGATTAAATTATTTTATCCTCCTTCAAGTTAGCCGGCTTAGTCGGTGATCCAGCTTTGGTTTTGCAGACGGGACGTTGAGCTTTTTTTGGCTTCAAAACACCAGCTGCTGTTTTGAAAATCCCCTTTTCTGTGTATTATGTGAATGATTTGTATTGTTGAGCATTGTCAAAGGAAAGATTCTGACACTGCTGGGACAGACAGCGAAGCTTATCTATTCTATTTTCTCTATCGTAAAGATTTTCAACCAGGACTGAAACCTTAAAACAACAACAACTTATATCCAGCTGAATGTCTCGTCTGTGAGTCCGTTGGACAAAAGCTTTTAATTCTGACATTTGAAAGTTGTTGAGGCTCAATTTTGTTTAAACTTTGTCCAAAAAAAGAGAGATAAATCACTTAAACTCTCCGTAGCACCTGGGATCGGAACAGGAAGTGTTACCTGTTGTTGTTCCGGACGTCCTGTCCATACAGGAAGTGCTCCTGGTTGACAGTGATGTAATGAGTGGGGAGCTGCTCTGATTGGTTCTTGCTGATGGTAACGACCGGGTAGCCCATTTGTAGAGTCCACCTGTCCATCATCCCTCCGATGTCGATGTCCCGCCCCTCTGAGCGCATCGCCTGCGCAACAAAACAATTAATCAAAACCGATAATTATCGTGAAATCATTCTTTAGATAATTTATCAGCTAATTATCCATCTATAACCTTTTAATGAGGGGAAAAACATGCTCTGATTGGCTGGCAGCTAATTAAAGAGCAGTCTCAGTATAGAGCAGCACTAACGACACTAATTAAACACCCCCGCCTCCATCGGTCAGCCATGTCACCATGGCAACTATTCTCACGTCTGTCTCATCACGCCCGTCTTAACGAGCGTCTCTCCGGCATTCATTAGAGACGCTCCGTTAAATAATTTACAGCTTCAGTCAGTCTGGCTGCTTGAAGCCCGGGAGAGTCACGTGTGAACAGGCACAGGTTTAAATCCCTGCTGAGCCCGGTGACAGGTCTGAACGCTCTGCCTCGAAGCCTCCGAGCCAGGCGAGGACAGATGATCGGACAGGTGAGCGTTACCTGAGACAGTTTGCTCCACAGGTCGTCTCTGGCCGCGTTGCTGTACATGTGACTCAGCAGATAATCCTGAAAATAACAAAAGACAATAAATGATCAGTGTGCAGATGTTTAAAACAACACGTGACAGGAAGTGACACCTTTTTGTCGTCATTTGGTCGCTCTCTGGTCATTAACGCCATCTGTGTAAAAGCTACGGAGGACGGACGTGGTGACAGATCAGTTTTCTCCTCAGGTCAACTGTCAAAAGGTTTTAAAGGAAACACAACAGACAACGTCGTTGTTAAAGTGTAAGCAAGCTGAACAGATCCTTCCGTACTTCAACCCACAAAGCATCTTTACAGGACCGAACAGTAACGTGGAAGCAGGTCGTGTCTGCATCTTATGTGAGGACAGGATTCATACGAGGAGGAGTGTCTGTCATCCTGTCTGTCCTTCAGTCTGTCTGATGATTACGTGACGTGGATTACAGAAAAAACTTTAGCTCAGAAAACAGCATCCCTCTACCCATCACCCCCTTCTATACTGACAATAGAACGGCGGTCATTATCAGGAAAATAAGTCCCGACAGGACGAACTGGTCCGTCCTGAAGGGACTTATTTTCCCTCTGATGACCGCCGTTCTATACATTATCCCGCTTATAACACAGCTACTTGCCAACACGAAAAAAACGTCACACAGTGTGTCTTTTTACAATTTATTTGTTACCGCTCACGTTTTTCAGCAGAGATATAGTTCGCCAAACCGACGCCGTTTCGCTTCTCCCTCTTCGCTGCTTTCCTCTTCTTCTTTTCTTGACCTTTGACGACAACTCAGCCTTTTGCCAAGACTCGAAATCACCGTATTTACCAAAAATATTAAAGTTAACGTGAAACTCATCCATACTAGTGGCGTAGGAGTAGTTTTTTCCGATATGAAGTAGACTACAGATCAGCTGACGTCTCTTAGCAACTGAAGACGCTGCGGTGATAAGTGACCGGACTACTTGCGGAGCAAAGATTTTAGAGCGCGGAGTGATACGAAATACGCGAATCAGAGGCAAAATGGCCACTTTCCTTGACGACGGTCAAATACGCTTAGCAACGGTCTGTTACACAAAAATAACTGACCGCCGAACGTTGGGAAGCTTCATTCAGGTGAATGGAGCATTCTGCAGCATTAAGAAGAGCCGTGTGATAATGATGGTTATCATGTTTCCGACTCTCCACGATGCATGGTGGGTCAGGATCTCAATCACAACACTTTATAACATCATCCATATGATTATAAACAGTCGGAGGATACATGTTTAGATTTACAGGCAGAAACTTGTATGTTATGATGTTTCCTGTATGTAATAAACGCTGCAGCGTCTGCATGTCGGCGCTGCAGTAACGCGCTCTGCATTGCATGTGATCAACAGAAAGAAGAACAGGGTTGAAAGTGTTAAATGACACCTGTGTGAATTTCCTGTTTTTGGAAAGTTTTTAGAAACAACAGTTGAATGACTGTCGGAAGTCTCAGTGTGATTACAGACCTGTCGGCTCGTGTTGAAGTGAGGTTAAAGGGCTTTGGGCTCCTCTCTGACTTCAAACTTTAGAGTTTTAAAGAACAAAACAAAGATCCAACAGAGAATCTCCCAGTTCAGACGGGACTCAGTGGTGTGGCGGCGTTCGTTTTCCAACCCGCGTTTCGTCAGCAATGCTTTTGTCTCCTTTGATCGCCAGCGGTTTCCAGCACAGGGGAGAAAACCTGCACCCTGGGAGGTTTCTGGATTGTTGTGGTTTACGATAAAACAAGAAAAAGGCTGGAGAGTCTTCTGAGATAACACCGAACACAGACACAACTCTATCTGCTGCTCGCTGATTCCTCAGTGACGAATCCTCACCAACAGTCACTCAGCTGTCTCGCCATGTATGAAGGTTGATAAGGCACGAAGGAGCTCTTTATTGGAACGAGATGACACACATGATAGCAGCCGAGTGTGTGTGTGGCTTTGATAACTGTCACCTTCACTGCAGCCGACGGGATAAAACAGCACACACACGTCTGATCCGCACTCCAACACGGCTTTAGCAGCGTGATCCACCCAAACCAAACGGCTGTCAGCGATAACAAGCCTTCTGTCGGGAGACGCAGCGCGAGAGTGATGATACTTTCATTAAAAGACATTTGTTGTAACTGCTGTGAGGGTGGAGGTGAAAGGTTCTGGTTCTGTTTGAACACACGGGCCGGTAATGAGGCCTGTTGTCTCACATCTGAGGGTGAACCTTGACCTCCGCTCTCCATCAGCAGAGCAGACGCATCCACATCCCCGACAGACCGCCGTGACTTTTTAATTCAGCCTTTTTTCTGCAGCCAGATGGACAAACTCACTGTTTGTTATTCTGTTATTTAGATCCACCGCAGGTCGGATCCATAATAATTAATGAGCTTCAGGAAATTTCTTCCACGTTCACGTCGTGCCGGAGCTGCTGTAATTGACCGTTTCTGACCTGCAGATATTTTATTCACATCTCTGGGAAACACTGATTTATCAAGAATACAAAACAAAGGGTTCATTTGAGAAAACAGACAATTTCCCTCTTGATTTGTTTCCAGGAAACAAGATGAGGAAAACATCGTGGTTTCACTTGAAATGCCCGTCCTGTCGCCACAGACCGTCCTGGAAACGTCCCGAGGCGATGTTAAAAAACACCTGGTTATGTCGCCGCAAACACGACTTGTGATGTCTAAATGTACATTTAAATTGTGTATTTTAATCACAGATAAGCTAAAACTTTATGTTTCTTTATGTGTTTTCTATTTGACACGATGCTCTGGTTAGGTTCAGGCACAAAACCACTTGGTACGGGTTGGGAAACACCACAGAACAAAACTGGTCCAAGGTCTTCTTCAAAACACCTGGTTTCAGTCGCCATAACATGTCAGAAAATGTCCTGGAGATTACCTGACTTTCCTCTAAAAACACCAGCTATTGTCATCACAAACACAGCTGGAGATTTCTTGACTTCCTGTCAGATTTATCAGGTTATCCAGTTTTGTTGCAGCACACATGGCAAAAAATCTCCAAAGGTCTTGTTAAAACCACCCGGTTCTGTCGCCACAAACATCGCTGGTTGTGTCCTGCAGTGTCCTTAAATGTATTTAAACCAGAGTCTAGACCTCACAGCGTTGTAACAAGAAGAGATTTCTTAAATGTTTCTTACGTCTGTTTTTTTAGTGTTTTTACAGATTTAATATGAAGAAAACGACTGAGGACAAGATTTACTCGAGATGTTTCATGCAGCTGAGGACTGAAAGTTGTTGGGTAGTGTGGCGTAATGTTCAGCACATCGTATGTGGAGCTGTAACACACACACCACACACACACACCACACACACACACAGAGTATTTTCTCTGTTCTGCTTCTGGATCAGCAGTGTTTTTATATAGAATCTGGTTCTCAGTGTGCTCCGGGTCAACAATAGTTTCTGCAGCAAAATCAGGACATGGTGTGTGTGTGTGTGTGTGTGTGTGTGTGTGTGTGTGCGTGTGTGTGTGGGTGGATGTATGTAGATACTTTCATGACTGTACTCAGAACAAATCCTATATTTAACCCACTTTCACCTTACATCATATGACATCACTTTTACAGCGAGAGGTCCACATTCGTGGATTAAAATGAGCTTCCTGTGGATTTGCGGCTCTGATATTTCCAAAGACATTACCATTAACCAGTTGAGCCACACACAGCTGAACCATAAATAATGCAACACACTCTGTCATTAACACCACTGATGCTATGTGCTCGACTTTTTGTTCTAAAGGTTAAAGTCAACAAGACCGATTCACGACCGCTCTGTTTCAAAATTAAACCACCCGCCGTGAAAACAGGTGATCAATATTCATAAAGCAAAAACTACTTTCAGTTTTCTCTCTGATTCATGTTTCATTTCTTTCTACAACAGCCGGTGCCGCTCGGCCCGGATCAATTCATTGAATTCTGCTTTGAACTTGTCCCTGAGTAAACTGTGAGGGAACTACGATCGGGTTAAGGGAACGTGTGGCTCCTCATTAACCGCTAGAGCAGCCTGTCACACTGCATGAGAAAATTAAATTAAACTCCCCAAACCTCTGAAACCTTCTGCCTTTGGGAGGCATTCAGTGTTTTTTGAGGGGGAATTTTGTAAAGTCTATATTCTGCAATCATAAACATACAAATGTGGATATTTTATAGTCTCATTCCAGTATTTATAAAATATACATTTAACTTTAACTAGTTTAAGGACGACAATAAATGAAATATTTATTCATTCCCAACCATAAATTTGTCTCCTGGCGGTGCAGGGCAGAGCATTTAAACAGATGAATAAATAAAGTATGCTAAATGCATTTCTATAGCATTTTTCCAGCCTACTGACGACTGCTGG
This sequence comes from Diplodus puntazzo, assembly GCA_963678695.2. Classification (NCBI taxonomy): domain Eukaryota; kingdom Metazoa; phylum Chordata; class Actinopteri; order Spariformes; family Sparidae; genus Diplodus; species Diplodus puntazzo. The sequence goes on from OZ023177.1 coordinate 22,420,445, forward strand.
AAGCGCTTTACAACACTTGTCACATCCAAACACTGCTGGCAGAGGCTGCCTGCTCATCAGGAGCAATTTGTGGTTTAGTATTTTGCTAAAGATGCTTCGACGGGTTTACTTGGACTCATAAATTTGTCCTTTACAACCCTTTCAACAGAAGAAATGCAGCAGTGTACCTAAAACCAAGTGTAAGTCAAACCTTTATGGTTCTTTATGATGCAGATTTTCTATTTCTCTCTTGTCACCAACACTGTGCTTATGTACTGTTAGTTTTGGGAACAAAAACCTCATGGTTAAGTTTAGGAAAACACACCACAGACACGGCTGGAGACGTCCCAAGGTCTTCTTAAAAACACCTGGTATTTTGACCACAAACGTGGCTGGAAATGTCTTGATTTCCCATCCCAACATCATCACTAACACAAATGGCGATGTCTCAACTTCCTGTCAAAAATATCTGTTTTTGCAGCCATGAACAGTTGGTTGTGTGCCACGGTCTCATGAAAAACACCTGGTTTGGTGGTAACCAGGTGTTTTTCATGTCTGCCAACAAAAAAATATCCAGTTTTGTCTCCACGAACACAGTTGGGGATGTGCCAAGGTCTTGTTAGAAACACCCGGTACTGTTAGCACAAACGTGACTGGAAATGGTCCAACTTCCTGTCAAAAATATCAGGTTTTGTTGCCAGAAACACAAATGGAGACGTCTCAAGGTCTTGTTGAAAAACACCTGGTGTTATCACCTCGAACACAGCCGGAAACGTCTCGAGGTTTTCACTGAAAACACCCAGTCTTGTCGCCATGAACGGGGCTGTAAATTCTCCATAAAAATATCCAATTGTATGACACTTGTCGCCTGTAACTGCATCACCAACCTTCTTCAGCACCTCCAGATATGAAAGCTAGGTCATGGACGTATAATGCGAACGTGATATGACACTAACATTTTACCCTGGCGACCGAGCTGTCACTTCTTTGAGTATCAGCTCTTTTCAGTTCAGCTCAGAAAGTGGTTGTTGAAGTTCTGATGTCCTTCCCTCTTGGACAACAGCGGTTCTGCTCAGCTTGAATCCAGGTCGCTTATTGTGAAGGTTTACAGCAGAAAACAGGTTGAGAAACTTCCTTTCAAACTGCCCCTGCAGCCAAATCCACTTACACGCTGCCCATCTGTATACTCAGTGTGCTCCAAACAGTCAGGGCTTATTCAAAATATGGCTACACACACACACACACACACACACACACAGCTTCCCACTGAATCCATTTTAAAGCCAAACCCAGCTCTCCCTGCTGTCCTCAGATACACAAACCTTTTGTGTGTACAGCTGGACCTGCAGGACGACAGGAACTTACATTGAGTCCTTTCTGGAACAGCGTCTGTCCCATCACGTTAGCCAGCATCCGGATTAGCGCCGCCCCCTACAGACAGCACAGAGACGCACGCTTTCAAACACGGTATCAAGTGAAAATATGCTCTCAGTCGTTGACATCGATCGATTGCTTTCACTGGAAATGCTGAGAAAGCACCGTGAAACTTTGACTCCTAGCGTTGACAAACTGTTTGCAAAGTGCTTGTATTTGAAAGCCCAGCATGTAGCAAAATATCATATTAGCATTAGCTCTCGGAAAAACTCATCCGAAAGGCTTCCTCGGTTGTGGCTAGCATGTGAGCTTCAGATTTCTTCTTCTACTGCGACCAGGAACTTACTTTTTTGTAAGCGATCCAGTCGAACACTCGGTCGATGTCTGTCGCCTGCTCCACTTCCTGGGAGATCGGGTGGGAGGAGCTAAGTCCATCCAATAGCATCACCTCGTGGAGGACATCAGTCAGGAAGCGTTGCTTCTCCTGAAAACACACAAACATTTGTCTTAGTCATTTAAAAGGACATTGTATGGACGAAGAAAGAGTTGAACATAAAACCAGAGGGAAGCTGATTGTCCCCACATGGTTGGCGAGTCCCTGTAATAAGGTGTGTTACCTTGTACCCACAATGTAAATAATACCAATACTTTTACAATTCTGGATTTTACTTTTGTTTTCTTTAAAACTGCATGAGATATATTGGGTCAGATTTATGGAAATATATAGAATTGGCTTCTGGTCGATAAAGTAGGTGGCGGCATTCACCTTTAAATTTGGTTTTGCGACCAGCCAATACACACAGAAGAAGAAGAAGAAGAAGAAGAAGAAGAAGAAGAAGAAGAAGAGACCAAAAACATTTAGATTGAGGGATCAACAAGTACTTATCCAGATATCCGTCCCTGTGATTTTTGGATTCTGATGTTTGCTTTTACTTTTGTTTTCTTACAGCTCAGCTTTACACAGATAAATAATTAAGTTTGTAAAACAAAGTCTTTCAACAAATCGTCACTTAGTGGAACAGTTGGTGCAGAGAACAAAGGTTTAGTTGTGTAATCGTCTGGTTAATCCTTGTTTATTGTGATCTTTGTTGTTCATTGTCTGTTCTTGTTTTTTCTCTTCTTGTTTTCTTTATTCACTCATTTGTTGTTTTGCCTCATCACAGTTTAATCCAGTAGTTTCCTTCCTCTCCTTGTTTCCTCTTCTTATTTCCTTCCCTCAGTGTTCTCCTTTGTTTCCTCCTCATTTATTCCTCACCTCTTTTTACATCCTCACCTTTGTTTCCTCTCCTTGTTTTCGTTCAGTCTTTCTTTTCTTTGTTTCCCCCCACACTTCTTCTCCTCGCCTGTATTCAGGATTTTAATAGATATCTGCAAACATGTCGAGCTATAACAAGCTCTGCCTAAATTACCCCTGGGATCAGGCTAAATCCGGAGAAGTGCGGCTCTGTCTAATTCATGGATTACAGTGTTGACTATGGAGATTTGGTTTTAATGAACCTCCATCTTGTTAAGCAATGTGATTGTTGGCTTATTAAGTTTCCGTCGTTAATGAACAGAATGAACAGGAACTTCTTTTTAAATTACTGCCAGCTTTAACAGTATCTGCTGGGATGTGGCTAATTCTTGGCCCAATGTGGCTCTGTGTAATTCATGGATTAAAGTAGATTTGGTTTTTAATGAATCTACATCTAGTTAAACAAAAGTTTCCTGAGATATTACATTTTTAATGAACGTTAGTGAGATTTAGATCTCACGTCTGCTGGGATCGGTCTACTTCTTGGTAGTTACGACTTTGTCTATATGAATGAAATTATCATCTCGTTAAATAATATAATGCAATTTTGGGTGTTAGTGTTGGCGTTGCCTCAGCAGACGTCCTCTGTGAGACAAGAAGAAGAAGAAGACGAAGAAGAAGAAGCCACATCAACAGGCAGAATGGATCACACACAGTCTGTTTTCTATCTGGTTCACTCGGTCTGTTTCTGATAACTAGTCACCATAATATCACCAGACTCCCTTCACAAATCACACGATTTAAAAGGTTGTGGAGTGAGGACAGACTTAATGAACTTTGTGAAACTTTGTTTCAGCAAATTCTAACTCATCGGTGACTTCTTGTAAATTCAGCATCACATTCAATCCATTAAGAAGTTTCTTTGCTTGTAAAATGTTGGCTGTATCAGCTCGTCTGCTTCCATGTTTGACCTGCCAACACTTCACATTTTGGCTTTCTTGTAAATTTAGTTATGGGGCAGCTGTGGCTCGGGGGGTAGAGCCAGCATCTTGTTATTGGAAGGTCACTGGTTTGATTCCCCTGGTCTGCATATTGAAGTGTCCTTGGGCAAGAAACTGAACCCCAAACTGCTCCTGATGTGCTGGTTGACACCGCCATCAGTTATTGAATGTATGTATGAATTACTGTAAGTCACTTTGGACAAAAGCATCTGATAAATGCCCTAAAATGTAAATATAAACATAAAGTTTGTCTTTATTTATGTTAAAAATGGCGTGATATCCATTTGTCCCAATGATGTACATGTTTATATGCATATAGAGCAAGAGAAGTGAGATCCCAGGTGTGAAATGTGCAAAAACATTCAGTTTACTGTGCTTTACTTCTCATTTATTTGTGCAGTCTGTTCTCTCTGTCTGTCTCTCTCGTTAAGTGTCCATAATTATGCTGTTTTTGTGTTGAACTGTTTGCCATCCTCTGTATAATTACTGTGTGTAAAGTTGGTCAGAACAGATCACCGACTCTGCAGGACGAGGCTGTAACGTTGCATAAAAAAAGAAAGATAATGTATTTTATGGAGCTGCTGCAGACGGCAGCGTCCTCATAGTCTGCTTCTCTCTGAGCCCGAACACATCATTAGCATCAGAGTGTACCTTTTTGTCTGCACTTAATGGGCCATCGATGTTTCATCTTTACAGGTCCTCCAGCCCCTGAAATCTACATCATCAGACTGAGAGAAAAGGCCTCGATAACACCGAGTACAGACTCTTTGTTTTGCGTCTCACTGCCTGAACCTGACTTGTTCTTATTTTCTTCTCGTTTTCAGTTTATTTTGATTCACCTCCTTCATTAAAATAAATAAGTACAGCGCGTGAAAGTAGGCAGCTTATCTGCAAACACTGTAAAGTAAACAGCAGAGGAGGCATAGTTCATACTGTGACTTTTTTTTATGCACATCCACAAGTCTAAAAATAATTATACTTTGTTTTTACAGGCAAACAAATGGCATATGGGCGCTGCATGGTTTCATAGTTTTGCGACTTGTGTTGGTTGTCGCTTCTGGAACATCATCTACCATCATTTCCAAGTAGTTTCACTCACTATTTTCCATTATTTTCTTGGTTTCTGCTGCTGTTTGGTTTGGTTTAGGCACCAAAAATACTTACAATGTCGTATCGCACGGCAACAAAGTGAGAAAGTAAGAAATCCAGGCAGAGAGCTGCAGGGTTTCTGCAGATATGAGACACTAACACTCCTTTCCCTCTCTGCCTGTTTACTTCTTTGTTTAGCCTCGCTACATCTGCCACGCGTGATGTTGAAATCAGTCTTGTGATGTTGGGAAGGCGGCGTGCGATGACACCAAATAAAAATAACCCATAATTCCCCTCCCAGATATTTGTGTTCAGATGCAGAGAAGGAAAGTAACAGAGTAAAAGTACAGATACCTGAAACATGCACTGAAGTACGGTAAGGAAGTATGAAACTTAACCGCTGGATGACCCTTTTTATCACATACGCAGTGGTACTAACTATCTTTATAGCTCTATTATTGCTCTATCAAATTGTTTTTGCTCTGTGCTTTGTTTTGCGTGTTATCACAACTTCCCTCACTGGAACAATAAACTAATCTATAATAATCTATATTATATACAGGCAGAGAGCTTCCTCACTCAGTGCACAAACTGTTTCGATATAAGAGATGAATTTCCTCACAAAGTCGGCATCGCGTGTCAGTAAAACCTCCAACAAGCAAATGAGCAGAAACTTTCTTACATCTTCAAATCATCAAAAGCTGGAAATAGCTCTACTGACTGCAGGAGTTTTGGCACCACTTCGGCTCAGTTTTGTCGCATATTTGTACATTATCTATTTTTTAAAAGTTTTGAGCAGCTGTGGCTCGTCTGCACTCACAGATGTTCTGCCAGTTTGAGGCTCAATTTCAGGAAAAGTGAGTCTGAGGCATCAAGACGTTTTCCATCTGAAGGACCATAAAAACAGCCATTAAATCTTTGGAGTGTGGTTTGAATATTTTCACCTGGTGTCATTTCTTTTAAATTCAAAGTCATTAAGGTGAAATGTGACGGTGAAAATCAGACCATAAAAATGTCCCCTGTTGGCTTTAAAGTCCACTGTTGGTGGAAGTGTTACAAAGTCCACTGTTATATACGTTTACAAGCACACACACACACACACACACACACACACACACACACACACACACAGAGGTAAAGAATCAGGAGACTCTGCCACAAATTACACAATCAGTTAATTAGTTAAACGCCACATTCGGATGAAACTGAGAGAAAAATTAGACTAAATGAGACATCAGCTCTAATTAAGAGACACTTTAAGTCACCTGGAGAGGGAGAGTGGGGGTTGATGGGGGAGGTCCATCTGGCCCATATGGTCATTAGGAACCAGATGGACCCACATGTGGAGGGACAGCTATTAGGCCAGTAAACACACACACACAAACACACACACAGATGGAGGGACGGGGTGCGTTCAGAAGCAGCTGCTGAACTTTAAAACGTCTGCTCGTCTCCTCCTCCACGTCCACCTCCTCTCCTCCTCTCCTCCTCCTCCTCCTCTCCTCCTCCTCATCATGTAAACAGCAGGTCTGCATGACAGACAGCTCTCATTGTGTTTCACTCTCAGACTGAATGCTAATCCATCAGCTGTCAGGAGGCACAAATCAAATAAAGTTGAACCTCTTTATTAGACTGACAGCGAATCTCTGCAGCAGTGCTGACGATTCAGACTGTGTTGCTACCAGTAGTTCAAGTAATCTGTTATTTAGTTAAAATTGCTATCTTTGCCTTTTGATGCCACCAAAATAAAATATAACCCCTGAAGCATTTGCTGCAGCTGTGTCAGTGTGCTAGCTGATTCAACGTAGCGAGACGGCGCTAACTTTGAGGAAATGTTCCCATTATTCTGAAATTCATGGCGAAAAGCACGAGAACAACATCACGGTGGAATGTAAAGTTGTGCCTGGAGGAGATGTGCTTGTTGTTTTGTTTTCATGTCCAGTTCACTGTCAGATTGTTAGCAGACTAACAAGGTAAATATTATATAACGTCTGTTGAGAGTTACCGATTGTGCGCCGTAAAGGAGGCTGCAAAATGGCGGCAGAGTTGGGCTGCGCAGTTAACCGCAAAATAATAGAAATCTCAATAAGTCTAAATACAATATCCAAATTCTATGAAGGTAAAAATGTGTCACAAATGTACTGCAGATGTTCAGAAACACCAACAACATAACGAGTTACTTTTAAAGTTACGTTACCCAGCAGGGTTGTACATAAAAAGAAACAAATCCTCATGTATTTGTTTTGTTCCCATTGTACTGAATCTGCATTCGGCCTCAGAGTCGTTAGCAGCAGAGTTGTTGCATCAAGCGTGTTTTCATTTAAATGGGTGAGCAGTCGGAATTTCAATCAGCTGAGGGTTTATTTTCTTTTTGTTTTAGTTTAGAGTCAGGCAGGTAAAACCCTCCTATTGATTCATCAACAGCCTCGGGCCATTCCTCCTCTTGTATTCTACCTCTTTTGTTGTCATTTCTAAACTTAAGTTACGAAGCAATCAATCCTGCAATAAATAACTTATTCACCAAAATCCATTTGGTTTCTTGTCTTTTTCCCCCTGGAGTGCCGGCTTGTAACAATTAAAAAGACCATTATGGGCGATGTTGCAAATCACTGAACATGACTGTTGTTCCCCTGAAAACAACAAAACAATACTTTATATTTGTCTCAAGAAAGTTCAGGTTGTCCCAAAGACGTAACAAATGCTTACGTGTGTTCGGTCCTTGTCGAATAAACCAACGAACCAATGAATTAAAAAGTATTTTAGCTCAGTACGAGTGTTTAAAAGTTGGGAACACGAGCCGTGCAGGAGAAGTTAATTACGTTTGCTTTGAGGTGCCGTTATTTCCGCCCTGTCCGCCCCTCATTACTGCTCTATTGTGTCCATGCAAATCAAATGTTCGGGTCTTCGCTCACAATAGAAAAACACACATTGTGCTCGTGTTTGGTGAGTCACACAAAGTTAATTAAAATGTTGGACCGTTGCTGTAGAAAAAGTCCCGTTCTCATAATTTGTTTTGAATGTCATGTAAAATGAATAAAAATAGGAAAAATAAAACTCCAAAATGGTTATTGAAATAAAACAGGTGAGGTGAGTTCTGGTCCGCTGTGGATAAACACCTATTTTGTATGATTTCTAAATGGAGTCTGGTGTGTGTGTGTGTGTGTGTGTGTTTGTGTGTGTTCTGTATTTATGACATGTGAGGTCTCGCTGCAGTCGTGACTAATTCAGCTCCAAATCAATTATTCTCTCAGGCTCTTTGAGACCATCAGATAAAATAAAAGGACCTGTCAGGCTCAATGATCGCAGCGTGACTCACTCTCACCTTTGATTTTTTTCCTCGCATGTCTCTGATGTTTCAATATGACAGCCACCAGCGCTGAAGGAGTTCATGTGACTTCATGTTTACAGCTCTTAATAATCACTAAAACATGAAACAGACCTCAACTAAAAGACAGAAATTAGATTTTTTTTATTTTCGTGGTGTGAAATCGACTTCACACGACAAACTGCTGCTTTACAACGTTCTGGCGAAGACCGGCTGGGTCGGGAAGAAGACGGGGAATACCTTCCTGAGGCTGCACGGGCAGAGCCTGCGTCCTGTTATCGGAAGGTTGCTGGGTCGATTCCCCCGGTCTGCATGGCGAAGTGACCTTGACACTTCGCGTCCCTGAACCCCAAACTGCTGCTGAGGTCGGCACCTTGCATGGCCGCCATCAGTGTGTGAACATATGAATTATTGTAGGTCGCTTTGGACAGAAGCGTCTGATAAATGTAAATATATTTATATATATATACATATATACATTCATACCTGCTTGAAGGTACAAACTACCTCAAAATTGAACTTTAGCACGATTCTCGAGTACATTTATTTAGATACATTTCTTGATTAGTGACGTAATTATGATGGTGGCGCTTCACCTGACGACGAACGACTTGCTTCTGTGCGTTTGTCACAACAAAGTCATCTCAACAGTGTTTTCTTTGTCTTACGAGTGACATAATTAGCCAGATGACACCTAATGACAGCAGTCGTTAACATTCATTACAGTCCTTTGTGCACACACTGTCAAATTAACTCTTTAGCTGTTTTTTTTATCACTTTTAATCACAAAGTGACTTTATTTTCTTAAAGAATGTTCTTTAAATTAATTATCTCAGCTTTTATCCGGTGCGACTCCCTCACAGGTGTTCAGATTATTATTATCATTAATAGATTATTGATTGATTGGTTGTAATACATAAACAGTTTGCTGCTCTTTCCTTCTTCGTCACACGTGTCTTTGTTTTCATTCCCTCTCTGCTGTGAGTTGCTCTCCTCCCTGCAGCGCCGGCCGCGTGACTCACTGCTGATGGAAAAAAAAACACATTTTTAAATAAAAAATCCCATATTATAAATAAATTGCTTTATCACGGACAGAACGCTTTATCATCGTTGTGCCTGTTATTGGAGAAACACTTTGTTTCTATTAAAGTGTCCAGCCGAGCAGAACCAACAGTAACGGGGATTTAAAAAATGCCATGTCGCTCGGAAACAGACTGTGTGCGTGCAGGAGATAAGGTGTTGTGGTGGAAGACGTTCTCTGTTGGAAGAAAATCACCACGTACTCCGGTGGAAACAAAGCAGGAAGTGTGTGTGTGTGTGTGTGTGTGTGTGTGCTGTAATTTAAAGTTCTGCAGCGTTCGCTCTGTCGGGGAGGAGTTCCTTGAGCAAATTTGAGAAAGAATTCATTTCTAATTTTATTGCGTTTTGAGCTGACTCACTCTGCGTCAATTTGTTTGGCGACCTGAGGAGAATGAAATGAAACAGTGACTTTTCTTCACCTGCTGCAGGTTTTTCGGGGCTGAAAACGATCCGCTGAACTGCAGGAAAACACTTTTATAAAATAAAAAACAGGAGGAATCAGATATCGATCGGTGCGAGTGGAGGAAGGTGGGAGAGTTCAGGAGCAGACCTCGCAGTCAGGACGTCCTCCTCCTCCTCAACAGCCGGTTTTAACTTTCCTATTATGCACACACTGTGCGTCCAAACGGTATTTTAAGATACACGCAGTAAACAGAACAGAGACGCTGTGCAGACGCTTAGCCGCAGACGGATCTTGAGATAAGAATATTTGTTCTGAACTTTCCCACCGAGTTCATTTATCCTCAGAAAGAACAGCATTTACTGAAACTATGGAGAATGATTTCATCCTTCCACAGATATAAAAGCACCAAATTTATGGATTATTCCACCTGAAAATAGTCCACAACAAATGTACCTTTAGTTCTAACAGTAGTAACCACAGTCAGCAGCTGTTTTAGGTAAAGATTTATGTTTAATTCCCACATTTCCACAGAAATAAACCTTAACTTGTTTTGCAAGATGATTATCAGGCGGACCAACATCCCGTTTGGACCTATAACTGATGAATTACTGAGAATTATTACATTTTGAGGGAGCGCTTCTATTTTATCTTTAGCTTCAGCAGCCCAGGACGCTCACAGACCGCTGGCATGTGTTAGAAATCCCTCATCTGATCAAATCTGTGGATCAGCCAACTTTTTTCATTTCGTCTATTTGATTTTCCATGCACTGTTTTTATGTCTCGCTGCAGAACCAATTGTCCTTTGGGGACAAATTAGGTTGAAGTTGAGTGTTTCAGCTTCAGCGTCGTGATTCAAGTCAGACAGATTCATGCACAGACGAGAGGAGACGAGGGAAAACAGAAAAGAGAAAACAGTTCTGCGATATCAGTACGTCTCATATCGGAGACGGCTTCCATTATTATTCAGATACGTCAATGTGAGGCGCCACTCCTCCACAGCTTTGAGCAAACAAACCTTCAAATCTGAAGTGAGATGCCATGAAATAAAACATGACACACGGCAGAGAATCTAAATAATAACATGTGTTAGAGACGATGACGTTCTGGATGTTTGCGTGAGGAAACTGGACCTCTTTGTGTTTGATGGAACAGATCAGTCCACGGCTCTACGGCAGACAGTCCAGCTTATCTGACATGTTTGTCACTAAAGGCCTTTAAGCGTCGGCCGTACCTCATTAGGAGTCTTTCACACTGTCTGCTCCTCCGTATAGAGTCGGCACCACGGCTATATTCAGACAAACAGCCCGGATCTGTTTGTTTGGCACGTCCAGATTGAGTTTAAGAAGGCAAAACAACAAAAGATTCTCTTTCTGGAGGGGAACTGAAGTGTGATTCAAAGCAGATTCCTTCAAATGTGTCTCAGTCTGGACGCTCACACCAGATTTCAAAGAATCTTTTGTGCCACACTGACATAAAAGATTGTTTGGAGGAATCTCCGTCTCTCACGCTTCCAGTGTTTTCGAAAGTCGTGTCATCAGTAATTTTAGACCAATTATCAGCTCTGGCAGATATTCAGCCTGTTTCAAAATATCATTTTTTTCTGTCAGATTCAGATAAAATAAACAAATCAAAAATGTACCATTCTATATGCTTCGACTCTGACGTAACATCCTCTCACACAGCAACATCTGATCGGCAACATTTGTTTTCATTTTTACTGCAAATTCATTTATGTAATAAATATTTCGGTCTCCTTGATTTCTAATAATCAGCATCAGCCCTGAAAAAGACACATCAGTCAGTATCAACACCGTAAAAAGGCGTTTCTGAATATCTTTAGTTTTCCAAAAGCTAGTAGGAAGAATTACCCGTGTACGTGCGTACAGGGCCTTAATTGCTCGTTAGTAAGTGTAATGTGATGACCCCCAACGCTGAATAACACTCTGTAAAGGGTATTTTCTTTTAACAATTGGAATAAAGAAATAAAAGAGCATCAGCAGACGGATCCATTAAGTTTTCATGTCCACAGCTTTGCACCTTTGACTTTATCACAGACGCAGGTATTCATCTTTTCTACTCATGACTCATCCAGGAGGGTTTTTATGTAAATTCAAACCTTTTCAGTGCAGAAAATAATTGAGACGTCACCTGAATAAAGTCTTCCCATTGTCTATTTGAGCCACATTTTAAAAAGGGTCAGTTTTAACCAAATTACTAACGAGAAACATGTTTCTCTATTGTCCTGTTGTGCATCTGACATTTTGGGTTTTGTTCTGCCGCCGCTCCAACACAATGGGGTTTTATTTAAGTTCTCAAAGCGCCCAACGTGTCCCAGTTACTCCTTATAACCATCTCTGTCATCAGTTTCCATCGAGAATCATTTCTGCCAAAGTAACAACAGCCGCCAATAAAACGCGTCCGCAGAGACGTCCTCCACTTCTGAAAAACATGTTTGTAAGTTTGATTTGATATCCGCAGTTCGTGTCTTGTTTTCCGTCTGTGCTGTATTTAGTGTCGTGAGGTTTTTAATGAATTCATATACGCTCGACTGAAACCTTGAAAACATCACAGGGCAAAAAAGCAAAGATCAAATTTGATGAGTGAACAGACGGAGGTCGAGAATATCTGAACTCGCCTCGACATGCCGAACTGAAAGCTTTATTTCCTGCTCGCCTTGAATAAAATATCTGATTTATATTAACAGAAAGGTTGCAGTCAGCACAACAGATGTCGTCAGCGTTTCATTATTTCATTTCAGAGGACGGAGCTGAAGGAGATCTGACCTGCACCTCTGCTTCAACATCTGCGGGGCTGATACACTGACTTTAAGCTCAGATTATTTTACAGTTTATTTTATTTTATTTTATGCAAGAGCTGTTAAAATCTGTAAAACATCAACTATGTCTTTCTAATCAATCCTGAAAAAGAGCACAAAAGAAAATGAAAAAGCTGGTTAGAGGCGATAAAGTTCAATGTGTGAGCAGTACGTTTGTAGCGTTCAAGCAATAAAAGTTCAGAAAGAAGTGAGTTTGGATTTTTATATATTATACTGATAAAAATATACAAAGAAATTAACTATATTACAAAGACAGTAACATTGTCTCCCTCTCGTAGTACGCTGAGGAAATTTAACATATATCCTTTCAAAATAAAAGAAAGACTGAAATGTAATTTAAAAACACGTTTTGTCTGTCCTGTAGTATTTTAGTTTCAGTCTGCTCCGTAGTCACGTTCATGGACATCCCATGGTTAGCTACAACGGTTAGCTATGAGCTAAACTCAAACTGTGATAAGTTAGCAAAGGACGGTGTGATTAAAGGTTGAAAAAACAAACATTAGGAAGAGAAGTGCTGAACAGGAGGAGAAAAAAACGGTTTTAATGAAATGAAGCAGGAGTCTGACTGGCTGAATCATCCACAGCACCGGCCGACATTAGCAGTTAGCTAACCATAACGGTCGTATTTCTGGAGTTGGAGAAAAGTTGCTGTTAGTTAGATCAGTGTAATGGTTCACTCACCATGTTCCACTTTGGGAAGAGGAAGTCGGTGCCGACGTACTCGAAGAAATGAGCGAAACCTTCTTTTAACCAGACGTCCTCCCACCAGACCGGAGTCACCAGGTCACCGAACCACTGAAACACAGAGAGGAACGTTCACTGATGTGGTTTGTTTCAGATATAATCATCGTATCTGAAAACATTTACAAACTCCTGCAGACAAATTCTGGTGTTTTTTTTGTTCGAAGAAGCAAACGTCAGTACAAAAGCAAACTGGCTCACAAGTGTTTAGACCTGTTGGACACTGAGGAAGGAAATCCTCACTGACATCACTCCATATTTAATACAAAATGAATGATAAGTTTAAAGTTTTGCTCTCCCTCCAATATAAAACAAAAAACTATTATTCTCGGAGAAACAGACACTGAGATTTATTCCCAACCTTACATCCAAGCGTTGGTGTTAGAATGGCGAACATTCAAACTGAAACAACAGGCAGTGAGAACACACTTTATTGTGAAAAGACACACTGTCGGAGATAATGAAAAAGTGGAAATGTAATTAAACCCAGACAGAGTCGCTCTTTGGATAACGACAGAAGGGACTAGTCGCTCCTGCTCCTCCTGGCGGACTGACTCCGTCTCCGCCTGATGACGCCAAATTTGCGGCGGCGGCGGCGAGCCGAGCGTCTGTCCTGTGCCGACATGATGAAGCCGCTCTCGTTCATCAGCGGCACCAGAGGGGAGGAAGAAGTCTGGCGCTCGTTTATATGGCCCGCGACCAGCGAATAGGATTGCGCGACTTCTCTCTGGGCGCCTTGAAGCCTCTTCAGGGTAAAGCAGCAGAGAAGTTTAATAAAGGCGACGCACGTAAAAAATGGAGTGTAGACTGAACTGTGCTGATAGTGAGACGTACGGCCACCAGAGTAATACATTTGGACACGGGCTGTTTCCTGGCAACGCAGATTGAATGAAAACGGTGTAACGTTTGGGAACAAACGTGCGTCTCTGCCAGCTTTGTTTCTGAGGCTGAATGCTCAGCAGCGGCGAGGATGGCTGACGATCTTAGAAAAAAGTTTACCTCCAAATCCACTTTAGACCTTCATTAAAGTGACACACTGCAGCTTCATACCTCAGTGCTCTGTGTGTGTGTGTGTGTGTGTGTGTGTGTGTGTGTGTGTGCGCACACATTTGGCAGCTTTCAGTGTTTCTGTGGTAAACTGTCCCTCAGCTGAAGTGTGTACAGTGAGAGAGGAAGTGTAAGTGTGAAGTGGTGATGATAACACGGTCGTCATCCAGCTGGAGTCCTGCTCTCTCTGTCGGATCAGAACAATGTCCGCTCGGGAGAGCGTGATCTGAGATGTTGAGGTGGAGGTTCTGGATGTTGAGGTGGAGACGGGTCTCTGTACAGATGTTCTGGATGTTGAGGTGGAGACGGGTCTCTGTACAGATGTTCTGGATGTTGAGGTGGAGACGGGTCTCTGTACAGATGTTCTGGATGTCGAGGTGGAGACGGGTCTCTGTACAGATGTTCTGGATGTTGAGGTGGAGACGGGTCTCTGTACAGATGTTCTGGATGTCGAGGTGGAGACGGGTCTCTGTACAGATGTTCTGGATGTTGAGGTGGAGACGGGTCTCTGTACAGATGTTCTGGATGTCGAGGTGGAGACGGGTCTCTGTACAGATGTTCTGGATGTTGAGGTGGAGACGGGTCTCTGTGCAGATGTTCTGGATGTCGAGGTGGAGACGGGTCTCTGTACAGATGTTCTGGATGTTGTGGTGGAGACGGGTCTCTGTACAGATGTTCTGGATGTCGAGGTGGAGACGGGTCTCTGTGCAGATGTTCTGGATGTTGAGGTGGAGACGGGTCTCTGTACAGATGTTCTGGATGTTGAGGTGGTCTGATTGCACATTGTTTCAGCAACCAAGCTGAAAAAATACTGATCAAAAAAGCAAAAATGTAGCATGATTCTGAAGAACTACTGGCCGCTGCACCACGACTGAATCGATTGAATTACTCTGCAACTGTACAACCATCTTACTTATCTGATGTTATAAACACGTGAATCCTTCCCGTATTTACTATCCATCACATGTGAGGGCGACCTCTCCTCAGCACTGTGTGGGCTGAGCAGGCGTTGTTCATCACAGATCGACATAACTTGAATACAGCAGACGAACTGAAAACAGGACCTTTGACATTTATTTTAATGGATTTTGCTGAAGGCCAATGTCAGTTATATATACAATTTAAAATAGATTTTCTTTGAATGAAAACTTCTCTATTGACCACCGCTTTTTTTATATCACCAAACTGAACTACTGTGATTTGTAACCTCCTGATTTGTTACACAGATAAACTGGCCTCAGTATCATCAACATGCTCAGTTTGTACAGAAACCTCAGTGCCCGTAGACACAACGGGATCCAGACATGCATGCAAACTTCTTCCACTTTCTCTGGCATCTTGAGTGGTCTGGGCAGGGATTCAAACCCACCACCCTGTGGGAGCTGGCAGACTATTCAGCTGCTGCCTGGCTCAACAGGCGCTGGTTCAACTTCCCGAGGCAGTAGCTGCAGTCACAGTTGAGACTGCTGCGGTTTCTGAAATACAAAACACTTCCAGATGAAGTTGTCCTCTCGTGATGAGGTGTGTGAGGTCGATACTTCAGCTCAGAAAAGTGTCAAGATCTCTGTGATGGTTTGAAAACCTGCAGGACTCATTTTAAAACACAAAACCTTTACTTTTTAAAAATATATCTGTCTTTTTTCATAAAAGCTTCGAGGCAGGCAGAGATAGATCGCACAAACTGTGATTTAACACACCAGTGAGCATTTCCTCGTCTTCATTTTGGAGTTGAAACTTTTGAAAAATCTCTCAAAGAATCGGACGAACAGGAAGTGTAACTGCAATTTTATGGCGTTTGAACTCACACTTCACTTTTCTAAAGTAAATCGAGGTATTTCTCTGACTGCACCACTGAGGATGGAGATGTTGAAAACGTGAACATTGCAACATCCTGGTACTTCCCATGAATACCTGCGCCAGTCTAGTTCCTTTTATCTGGGAAATATACCTGCAAAAACTCAAGAACAACAGAAAGTGAACGAGTCTTCCAGAGCGACATGATTACTTCCAGGGACAGAACCCTGTAGTGGCCATAGTAACAGGAGTGAAGGAGGAAGTCAGGTGTCTACAATAAGGAAATGCATTTGTTTTTCCACAGCCTGTTGCTGAGTCTCAGTTCAGGGTCTGCATCCTCTGAAGGACTCGGCCTTTGTGGTCTTTGAAGGCGAGTCCTTCAGAGAGACCTTGTTAACCTCGTCAGCTGTTGTTTAAATGTGACGGTCTCGCCTTTGGAGCATTTCCTAGTTGCTGTCACCAGATGTTTTACCCTTACGTCATGATTTCTGCCGCCCAGGCCCGCGAAAGTGACGATCTACGCCACGCGATGTCGCCATTTTCTCGCAAAGAATCTTGGCATATGTGAGGCCATGAAGGATCGTAGCGGTGCGTCCTCCAAAAAGAGGGAGAAGAAGGAGCTATTTGAAGGAGCCCTCACACGGCGTTGTGACGTAACTGGCCTTCAAATGCTCCTCTGAAGGATGCAGACACAGAATTGAGACACAGCATGTGTGTCTACATATTCCTGTAGATTGATGTGCAAGAAAATCATTTCTGACCTACATGGTTAAAGTACTATTTTACTTAAACAACTGTTTTACACATTCATAGTGGGCTCTTTTATGTCATGTCCGTTATCAGTTATTAAATCAATGAAGTCTGGTGAAGTCTGCCCCCCAAGCGGACTCTCTGGGAGTCCACTAAAAGTCTGCTTGAGGCCCCTTGTGCATGGCATGAGAATGTTGGGTTTGGACAGCTCTGTAAGGGTGGATCGACAGCTCTGTGAGTCTCAGAGCGAACGCAGAACTCTGCACAGGGGGGAGGATGAGTTGGATGGACGGTTCTGAACATCTGAGATCACTGTTCATTTCCTGCTGCAAAACAGACAGTCGACGATTGTTCCATGACACTGACTGAATCTTTCTTATTGTGGACGAAAAAAGGTCCCCGAACCCTCACAGAGTCCATGAAGCACGATCTTTGCTTCACCTTAACAAATCGTTACCGCAGCATTATGACACTGTGATTTGTCGGTCCAGAAGACACGGACAAACACTTTTTGTCATTCAGGGAATGTTGAACTAGTTATGAAACAGTCTCAATTTCATAAGTTGTTACCTTCACAGAGAAGACTGTCTGTTTCTGTACAAATATCATAGTTATTCTTATTAATTATCAACGTATCATCGAGGTCAGACTGTGTTTCAACACGGTGGTCTTTTGACAGAAAGGTTGCCAGATTGAAAAACAGAAACTTCCTGTAAGCAACAAACAAAGTAAAACAGTATGAAGAGTGTCGTCCTTTAAGGTCTTTCTCCTCTGATTAACATTTCTACCACAAAACTCGCTTCTGCTGTTCATACAGCATTTCAAAAGCCCAGAAGCATGATGGTAGGCAAAGTTAGTGTCCCCAGAGGGGAAAGTTATCTTCGTCACTCCCCACTCCAACAAACAGCCAAGTTATTGGAGTGGGCAGTGACGAGGTCAAGTCATAACCTTAAAATCCAAAACACAACATGCTTCATTCATAGAGCGTCGATTCAGATATGGAAAAACTCCCTAAAACATCTTCAATAAGGAAAAAAACATAGTAAGTACAAAGTCCTACAGGATTGACTGATGTGCAAAATATGCTGTGAGTACAAGACCTAAATAACAATATTAATATTCGAAGAGGCCTCGAGCCAAACCCAGCACGTATTCACCATTTACATATCAATCCATCCTGTCGGCCGGCTGATGGAGGGCCTTCAAGTGAAACTCTCGCCAGAAAGCAACCGAGGCTTCATTCGTGATTGAATATGAGTCAAACCTTCGTGTAAAAGCATAATTACAACAAAAGAGGCACTTTTAAGATTTACCGTAGTTTCACTTTCGAGCAAGCTAATTGGACACGTGGACTCACGTTAGCAGCTGTATCTTTGGCGCGCCGCCGTCATGGCAGACAACAAGTGTCGATCCCCGAGTGCGACCTAACAGGAAGGAGAGTAATGATGCCGAAGATACAGCTGCTAACGTGAGCTGTTCAAAAACTTTCTTTTCAGTAAACTCTGTGTACACAAGCAATGTTCTCAATGCTTGTGTTCATGTGTAGAGACCCTGGTGATGCTACGAGCAAAGTTTCATGTTGTGTCGAGCCTTCTTACTGTTTTAAAAATAGAGATTTTGATGCTAGTGTTAGTTAAAAGTGCCTCTTTCGTCGTAATTATGCTTTTACACGAAGGTTTGACTCATATACATGGTTTCACTTCACTAATCAGACATCCCTTTCAGAGTAAGAGCCCAGAGTGGCATCCAACAGGTGGAAGCTGAAGGTCGTTTCAACGTTACAACTGAGTGTCTCACAACACGCTGCGTCGCCTCAAACCACTCATACAATTCAGCGAAGTGGCTGCTTGTGCCGGTTCTCTGCCACTCTGCACAGTAACAACCTCCGGTCAGTAATATACAGACAGCTGCACACTGTGGTCAGTAAGCTTCTCCACTCTGCAGTAAAATCACTTTCTGCTTCTTTGATTTGTCTCTGGATCAGACAAACCGCTGCTGAGTTCCTCTTTCATTAAACATGACACTTTACATTTGATTTTTGTTCTCGTGCTCTGAGAGGATTTCAGGCTTCATCCAGCCGGCTGTTACTGTCAGAAGTGGGTCAGCGAGATCGGTTTCACGCTGCTACAGTATGCTCAAGACTCCTGACAAATAGAAAATATAATTAATTTTACACTGGAGAGACTTTTGGTTTCATCTTGACGGACTCAATGAGAAGAATTAATCCTAGTTATTACGTCTCTGATAATTAGAAAAGACGACTTCTGTAGTCTATACAAAACACTTCTACTCCTCGCTTGTCTTCATTAGCCGAACTGTCATCTCTCATCCACTTTCAGCCTCGTTAAAACACAACAGAGCCTCCAGTCGGGAGGAGGACCTCTCTGCCGTTGCCACGGTTACGGCGTGCATCATGGGCGGGGCAAGAAGGGAACGATGCAGAACTAGAAAAGACCGCTGAGGCGGAGGATTCCGAGGGGAAGAAGAGTCCGACATCAGGGAGAATAATGATGAGTCAGAAAAGAGACGGAGAGGACGGAGGGAGGTCTCCTGCGAAGATTTAGGAAAAGACCAGAAAATACCAGAGACCGAGAGCTGAATGCTGAGCAGCAACTCTTTCAGTGCACATTTACAGTATTCGCTTCTGGAACTGTTTGGGTCACTGCTCCCAAAAAAGAGGTTACCACTAATATTTCAACCCTTTATATTCTGCATCAAACAGAAGACAAGCAAAGTTGAACTTGGCTGTTGAACTAAACGAATCATTGCACGTTATCCCTTGATGCCGCTGTTCTGCCCTCCACATGACTTAACATCCTGTTCCATAGTCATTCAGAAGCAGAGCGTCGCACCTTCCTGATGTTGTTGAGTTGCTCACATTGTGTTTATTTCATTGTCCTGAAATTTGCTCTCACCACGTGAGCAGAACGAAGGAGAGCTAACATCGGTCTTGTCGTTTTCAGCCGAGGCACAGGTGACGTCTGCCTACACTACTCTGGTTTGGTGTTTCTTCTTAAAGGTTTCTTTTTCCAAAACAAAACAGAACATTTTGCTATTAAATTCATTCAGGACTTTGGTTGGATGTTAATGTTCTCTGTGTCTGCTGGAAGTGTGAATCGTTAGATGCTAACAGGTTAGCGGGAATATCTGAAAAAGCTGTTGGCTGTGTAAAGACTATTTACAGCTCTTAAGTAGAACAGTTACATAAACCTGACAACATCTTCAGGATCCTGGTCATTATGATGCCAAACACAAACAGACTGCACAAGTCTGTTTCTTGTAGCAAAACCAAAAATAAATCTCTTCTCCTGCATTTTCTTTGATTGACGCTCAACACCAGCATGTTCTTCAATATTTTAATCAAACATGAGTCTGTCATCTGTCCCTCAAAACACACTCTGGAGGCACTTCAGGCCTGAGTGAACACCTGCTCCC
This sequence comes from Diplodus puntazzo, assembly GCA_963678695.2. Classification (NCBI taxonomy): domain Eukaryota; kingdom Metazoa; phylum Chordata; class Actinopteri; order Spariformes; family Sparidae; genus Diplodus; species Diplodus puntazzo. Next base: position 22,440,533 of record OZ023177.1, read on the forward strand.
TGAGTGCACACGGCTTCAATAACCTACAAATCAGAGAGCAGGAAGGCAGCGTGTAACCCAGGGAGATATCAGGGCTGTGTTTCTTTCTCTGTTTGCTTTAAGCCCCAATGGTCAAAAACCACTTAACGCCGTTAAATCTGCAGCGTGTTACGTGTAGATCAGTATTCGTAGCAGCAGTATTGCGGGTGTCTTCCTCCAGGGATCCTCCGAGGATCTTCCTTCTGGTGAGACAACAAACAGTTGATGCTGCAGTGTAATGGACTACTTTTTTATTTTTAGAAATTACATTAAAGTTGCTCACACGCTTAAAAATAACGCTAATTTCCAAGCTAATTATGCAACGACGTGCTGAATCTAAACAAACCTCTCCGTCCTCTCCCTCCTTCACCTCTCTTGTCTTTCTGTCTCTCGTTCTTTATCTCTCTCTCTCTCTCGCACAACAAAGCAGATCTGTGCCTTTGATCATCCTCCTCTTCCTCTCCTCCCTCCATCTGACCCTCGCTGATAAATATTCATCCCTCTCTCTTCAGCTGAGGGACTGAATCTGATTTTCACTTTCTGTTTGGATGGAGCTGCTCTCAGCTCCACGACAACCGACAAGATATGAGTCTTTGGTTGTCATCTGGCACAAACACTGTTTACATCTACACATCTGTGAAACTATAAAGACTTGCGCAGTGTCTTCACCCCCGACTGGGTGAATTTCAAATTAACTGTATCAACAACAGCCGTATAAAAATCTCCCAAACCTCATGCTTAATTAATCTTTGTGTGACTGTCAGGTTGGGGATTTAACAGTGGCCACCGGCCAAACGAAACGGTAGGAAGTTCTGAGAGTGGATTTAAGATAACGGTGCTGCAGAGTTACAGACTGCAACGGGACCATTAGGTGGGATAAGAAACTATTGTAGTATCAGTTGGACCAGGATATAAAAAACATGCTGGATCTGAACTAGAAGGACCCGCTTGTCAAGTTCTGAACAACTTCAACATGAATTAAAGGCGTTTCTTCAGACTTCTGGGCCAGTTGGACCGACTCTCTGCATCTGGACCAGTTTTTGGGATACCTACTGAGTGACTGTACCAACTAGATCTAGACCCTTTTGGACTTTGCAGCAGAGCCAAGGGTTCAAGTACTTCACTGCACTAGTTGGACCTGGGACAAGACCTTGTATCAGTCGGATCAGTCTGAGTAGGATCAGTTCTGTCTTCCAGCAGAGATCTGGACCAGTTCAATGTGAGCTAAAGGTCTTTCTTCAGACTTCTGGGACAGTTGGACCAGGGATGATCTTCACCCGGACGACTTACACTTGGAATACCTACCAAGAGAGTGTACAAGCTGGGTCCGCCTGCAGAGATCTGGACTGTTTGGACTTTGCAGCAGGACCAAGGGGTCAAGTACTTCACTGCATTTGGACTAGTTGGACCTGCGACATGACCTTATATCAGTCGGATCAGTCTGAGCAGGATCAGTTCTGTCTTCAAGCAGAGATCTGGACCAGTTCAATGTGAGCTGAAGGTCCTTAGACCAGGGATAGGAAGTTCTGCACACCTGGACCAGTTTGGGATAAGAGACTACAGAATGATCCGCCCGCAGAGTTCAGGACTTTGTTGCATTTCTTGCCTTCTGCTTTCATTTTAAGAGTTCTCGACTAAGTAAGTTGTAACAGCTGCAGACGGGATGAGGGCGCGTGACTGACGGACTCTCTGGGACTTTAGATTGAAGGATAAATTTGTTTTTGGAGGTTTTTCGCTTTCGTTATTTGTTATCTATGAAGGTTAAAAAACACATTTTGACTCCACAAAAACTGGACTCATGAAAATGTCTAATTTCGTGAAGGCCCCAGTTTCCAAAATGACAAACTTTAACCTTCATAGATGACAAATCCACTGAGAAAGGAACCTCCTGCTTTTCACGGTCACAGAATAGAAGGCGATGACACAACTCATAGTCATATTAATTCAGTGTTTCTTTGTCGTAAACAACACGACTGAACCGCTGATCCCCACAAGGTGTTAAAAACTCTGACAGGTCTGATGATCCACCAACAGTTCATCAGCGAAGATGCTGCTGAAAGTGCAAATAAGCTTGAAAACTCTCCCCGTGGTGCGTTCGCACGCTGGCAAGCAGCTCTGACCTCTGAGCGTCAGCACCCTGCTGCCGGCAACTCAAGCACTCAATATTCATGCGCCTAAAGCAAGAAGATGTTTTATACTTTTGCACTTTTGTAAGAAATTATTATGATTAATAAAACATGCACATTTAGAAGAAGCTGATATGCTAAATGTTCGGTGACCCGTTGATCTGTAATCTGAGCGAGCGGACGAGGTGAGACAGTTTGTCAGACAGACAGTTAGTGTGCTCGGCTCCGTGACGCTGATCGTTTCTCTTTATATTCTTGTATTCTTGACAGTTCTGCTGCACTCCCATTATTCACTACGTGTGTGTTTGAGAGTGTGTGTGTGTGTGTGTGTGTGTAATGGTTAAATTGCTATATAAAGCCAGCTGGCAAAACCAATCTGTCACAACCGTGAAACCTTTGATTTACAACAACAAAACTAAACAGCTCAGTGTAAGTGTGTGTGTGTGTGTGTGTGTGTGTGTGTGTGTGTGTGTGTGTTTGTGTGTTCGATGTGCTTCGATGCGTCCTGTCAATTAAATAGAAACAAAAACAAAACAGTTCAGCCTGAAGAGAGGCAGACAGGAGCAGGTTTGGCGAGTCTCAGGTTAAATCCTCATTATTTGTGACGCTGAATGTTAAATACTGAACTGAACTCATATAAACAACAACAACAACTCAACTATATATAAACGTATAAACAACATTAATAAATGATAGCTGATTTTAAATTAAATATGACTGAAGTGCATTGGATTGAATAGTATTTGTATTATTTAAAGGATGAGGTTGGTGTTGTTCTTTATTTTTCTTATTCCCAACAAACCTCATGTAGATTTTATACAACAAACAGAAGCGATCGTGCGTTTGGGACTTCTTTGAGTGCTCTCTTGAGTAGAAATGGCAGCAGCACGATATATAAATTACAAGCTGCTTGGAATCCGTAGAAGAGTAACTGTATGGGGAGAGTACATATGCAGTAATATTGATTTATCACCGTTCTTTATGTTTTCTCAGACATTAAGTTCATGTGAAAATAAAAGAAACTATTATCTCTATAAGTCGTGTCATTATCGCCTTTGTTTTGGTCGTCCACAGAACATAACCAGGGGGCAAAATCCCAGTTTTTTGGAAAACAGACACGGAGCGTTGTAAAAGGTTTGACACCAGAAATGATATTTAGGACCTTCAAGGATTCAAACCTGGGTGGACAACCCGGTCAACTAGCTGCTGGATAGCTACAGGGGGCCGAAACCCCTCTTCTTGGGTAATTTTCCTGGCGAAATTATGTAAATGCAAATATTTAGGTACTACAATGGCATAGATAGTCATACAACTATAAAATTTGGCAGAGAGTATCTTGACACATAGGGGGAGGCATGAAAAAAAGATTCTGGGGCTTGTTGCAACTTGATTTTAAGATATCCCCCTCAACATCCCAAAAAAGACAAAAAAAAGTGCTGTTCGCCTGACAAATTCTCATGAAAATTGTTATTTTTCAGCACTTTATAGAGAATATCTATGCCTAACATGTATATAGAAAACTTCCTTAATACACACGCTTCCATTTGAGTTCAAGATAGCCTTTCTACTAGCTACTGGAAAGCTACAGGCTGGCTCCAAACAATGCAACCCCTATTGTGAAAAACTACATGTTTTGGCATGTTGCCAACATTCTATTTCTGGTCTCCCCAAAGTGAACAGGCAGTGCAGTTGGAGTTTTCTGAATTGATTGCTGTTCGAAAGAGGTAAATATGCTTTAAATATTATTTCTTCATAGAATATTGAAGAATTTATTCATATAATTTACAGAAGGGCAATATTTGATTGCCACCTATGCTAATTTTAGTTGTTCTGGTGTTTCAGCAATTGAAAGAATTGCAAGCTAGCTAGCAAGAGCAGTTTTTTTTTCCCTTATACTTTATTAATCCCCGGGGGGGAATTATTTTATCAGATATATTACATGCTACATGCAAACACACCCGAAATTCTCTGCATTCTCCCATCACTAGCTGCATATATTGTAAGTATACACAAATACATACACACACATCCCCTGCTAGCTAGGAGCAGTGGGCTGCTGTGACAGCGCCCGGGGAGCATATGGGGCTTTGGTGCCTTGCTCAAGGGCACCTTGGCAGTCGTCAAGGAAGCTATTCAGCTACCAGTCCACTTCCATATTGTGGTCCATAGCTGGACTTGAATTGGCCACCCTCTGGTCCCCAAGCCAAGTCTCTACCGACTGAGCTACTGCCGCCCCAAGCTATTGTTAGCTAACATTCTAAAAAACACTGTAAGTCCCTTGTACTATATTTTTCATTTTATAACAGTTCTGGAGCTTCACAGTGAAGCAGAGTTGCAGCATTCTGCTAAACAACTGAAGCAGCTGAGACTTGAATACAGCTCGTCTGCTGTGATCACAGTCTGCAGAGGCTCTGAGATCACAGATTACTTAAAGAAGACCTCGGATCACAGGAAGAGTCTGCAGACCCGGACTGAACCTGGCTGGGCAACGATGGACCGATGGAGGTCAGTTAAACAACAGCGGATACAGTATGGAGGCGATTTACAGCAGCTCTGACCAGGACTTTGACTCCGGGGACGAGAGGACGCTTTCCTCTTTGTCTTCCCGCTGAGTGGAATGTGGGTCAGACTTCTTAAAAGAAACCTCTTTCTGATTTTTCATGCTAGCTTAACATGCTAGCTGACTGGATTTAGTTGTGTTGAAGTATTTAGTTGCATTAAAAAAACATTATAACAAAAATCTTGTGACAATTTTCATTGTGTGCTTGTTTTATGTTTTATATGCACAAAATATATCTGTTACACACAGCTCCACCCTCAGATGGAGCATAAGTGTAGCAGCACTGTCTGTGGTTCATTATAGCAGCTCATGGTGTGTGTGTGTGTGTGTGTGTGTGTGTGTGTGTGTGTGTGTGTGTGTGTGATCGCCAACTGTGTACTGGCTGCAGGAGTGTGTTCAGCCTCACTAATAAGCCTCACACAGACACACACAGACACACATACACTCAGGGTGTTAGATGTTTGTTTATGGTCTGTTAATTAGCCTCGGACATAAGCAGGAGGCAACACACACGCTCACACGCACACACACACACGCACACACACACACACACACACACACACACACACACACACACACACACACACACAGCTAAATATAACTGTATTCCTCTCACACATTATTATTGATTAAACCCTCCTGTCCTTCAGTTCTGCAGCAGCAGAGACGGCTGTGAGTCGACGTTTGTGTCCAGCTCAATAAAACATCTGAAAAAAAATATTTTCCTCAATAGTTCACATCAGATTTATGAAGAGTTGAATAAGAAAGTTATTTTAATTGCGTGTTGTTTCTTTTTTCCAAATATCCTTTATTAAATATATATATATATATATATTCAGTGTGAAGTTTGGCCCTGAGAAATGGCCGGAGTTATTTTTACTCCGTTTGCAGAGAGAAATATCTGAACCATCAGTGGACGGATGATCTCATGGTCCCTGTAGGATGAATCCTGACCTTCACTCAAGCAGGTCAAATGTTTTAGCTGTCCGTTATTTTGGTTTATGGTCAAATATCTACAACAATAATGACAATACCAGCAGCCTCTACTGTACGAGAATATGTTAGCATGCTAACACACTGAACAAGGAAAACCAATTAACCTTAATGAGCCAGAAAAATCTCTCTAAACTCAGACTTAGTCAGCCCAGTCTCAAGCCAAAGCGTGGAGAAGACTTTTGAATGTTTGCAAAAACTCAAAATGTGAATCTGAGCAGCGAATTAAGTTGGCTACGTAACGCATGAGACCGAGGAATTGTTTGGTCTCCTCGTCGGTCCACGTGTGTCGACTGCTGATCAGTCAGGTGAGTCGAACAAACTCAAACGTACAAACGTTTGGGGGAATTTTGCCATTTCCATTAAATTTCTAAGGCAATATTCTTCTAAAAGCTTTAGGGAAACACGGCTACTGATGGTGCAAAACCAGCAGTACAGACAAACAGAGCAGAAAGAGGCAGAAAGTCCGTGTCAGAAGGAGATCAGGGACAGTCAGGTGGTTCGTTCATAAGGCTTTCACCACCAGTCCCAAGTGGAGCCAAAGGTCCTGGTGAGTGTTGTAAGGAGGAAGTTTTGGTGCCTTTATTTTGAAAAGGTAACCAGAAGTTGCGTGTTTATTGGTAACTCGACGACAGGAACACGACCGTGTGGGGTTTTTTTTGGTGATATTTCTGCAGAGACGTACATTTTCTTTTCAACGGAAATGATGGAGCTCAGTGTTTCCCACACATAGACTTTACTTTCCCCCCAAAAATATAATATACATAATATCTATATATTTTCTTGAAGTTAAGACATCAAATTTAGTGATAAATCATAAAGGAAAGTAATTTGTGAGCATTTCTGTCCATGTCAGGTTTTAGATGGAGATTCCTGAATTAAATGTTCCAGCCGCCCGACCCTACAGCGGTATAAACATCATAAACTGTTAAAGGCTGAAGAGTTATTCATAAACCTTTGTTTGACTGGCTGCCTGTCACACTCCACACTGTCACGGCCTCACACTAAGTGCCAACTGCCATTAACGCCGCACATAAACTGTGAGCCTGTCAGAAACACTGTAAAGCTTTGCACGTTAACAGATTCTCAGTATTTCAATATTTGTTTCAGCAGATTTGTCAGGAGATGAATGTTCACTCTTGTTTAAAGTACCAGTGTGTAAAATACAGTGGCACGTAATGATGAAGTCACAGAAACAAACGATACAGCCGTCGCCTCGACGTAACAGGAACACAACGATTTGAAAACATGTAAAAATTATGGTTGTAAACATTCAAAATGTTGTGCACCGAAAACCACAAAATCTCTGATGCTCTGAGCTCTCACTCCGACCGAATATGGTGGATGAAAACAAAAAAAAAACCAAACAATTTCCGACTTTTTATAAAACTTTTTCAGACTCCCCAGATCAACTAAATCACAACTGACAGTCAGGAGGTCGCCGGGCAAAGGTCAACGCAGACCGAACACAACTGTGGTTGAAAGGACGCCAGCGTGAGTCAAATATAAAACACACACACACACACACACACACACACACACACACACACAGCCAAAAGAAGAGAGAGAGAGAGAGAGAGAGATAGACAGGTAGAGAGAGCGAGTGAACAATGAGATGATTTATGGCTCCTTGTATTCTAATGAACTCTATGCAAACATGGTCTGCAGTAATAAATTATCCACTTTAAAGCAAAACACTGCAGAGAAAAACACAGCCTGACAGCTGCAACACACACACACACACACACACACACACACACACACACACACACACACACAACAGAGAGTGTGTGTGTGTGTGTGTGTGTATGTGTTTGTACTCCTGTCCTTGTGAGGACCAAGTGTACATTCAACACAAACCTGTAAAACGTATTTTCAAGGGTTTTGTCGCATCGCACTAATACAGCGTTAGCGATCAGCCTGTTCTGACAACTGAACTGCTTTTTTTGTTATTTTTTTCAAATGAAAGTGTTTTTATGCTCATAAACTAAAAAGAATCATGAACAGGATTTAAAGTCTGCTCGTTTATCAGAGCAGCGGGTTTATTAAGATGAGCTCGGACAGAAAGTGTGAAGCATGAAGGCTGTCAGCAGAGGAGGAAGGTCACACATCCAGGTAATCAATACTCAGCAGACAATTACTCTTAAATGTTCCAAACAGTATTGATCGACCGACACAAGCTCAAGGCCGTTTTTTTTCAAACCTGAACATGTTGTCAGTTAACAGCAATAAAACTAGAAGTCTGGTTTCTTAATATGTTCACACAATTGGGTTTTAGAGCACTTTTTGTCTCTCGTTAGCTGCAATATGTGAGGAAAATTAGCTTAAGTTATCAACAGAATGTTAAGTTTTGGCGTTAAGACATTGATGTTTTGTGTCAGACACACCTACTGACGTTAGCATGCTAACCAGCTAGCCTGGCCACTCCCAAGCTGCTTTGAGCTCCCAGTCTGGGTTGCTAGCTGCAAGGCTAACTGAATTAACAGCAGCTGATAGTTAGCAGCAGTTAGCGGTTATTCTACTGATATGCTGCAGCTTGTTTTTTTTTTTTTAGTATGAATTCAGAAGGAGGCTGATTCTCACATATTGATCCATCTTTAAAATGTACATTAAAGTCTTCATATCTCTCGTCAGATGTGATCCAAGTGCCTGGACGCCCTGAGATCCCACATTTATTTGAAAAGATGTTATTGGATTACATCCGATGAGCTGTTTGGAGCCATCTGATGTTTCTTTGGTTGTTTCTCTGTTTTAAATCAAGTCTCCAGCTGCTTTAGTTGTTTAGCAGAACGCTGCAACTCTGTTTTACTGTGAAGCTCCAGAAAATCTTCCGGTTTTCTGGACTACGACACTTTACCTGACTTTCCATCAACATAAGGATGAGAGCGTTGCTTCGCTCCTCCAACCAGACGGAGAGCTGCAACCAGAAAGCTGACGCGACATCGCCGGCACTAATAATAGCGGGTTTGTGACAGCAGGCTGTAAAAGCGATGACTGACAGATCTATCTCTGTCTCTAACACATCAGCAGGACTGCTCTTACTCCTAATTGGAAGAACAGGCCTCTCGCTGAGCTGTCAGTCATCTTTGTTTCTGACTTTGAAGCACAGAAAGCAAGAAGGCTTTTACAGAAACATCAGATTCCTCTTGAACTACGCGTTTGTGATTCTCTGTCATCCAGGTGATAAAGTATCTCCTCAAACACACCAGTCAAATCAAAGGACTGAAGACGGCTGCTGGATGAGCGGTGAAATGTCTGCAACAGCAAATTCAGTTGCCCCTGATTTAGTACATATATCCCTAAAACCTTCAAGAACTCAAGAGATCTCCTCATTAACTCTTCTAGAACATCTAAAACCCATTCTAGAGACCTTGGACCTGCCTTCAGACCTTTTAGGACCAGATATTTTTGATGGGAAGTCGAGACATCTCCAACCGTTTCAGTGTTTTTCGTTTGTAACGAGAGCGTTAGCACAAACATAAAATAGAAAAATGAGCACAAAAGACAAAAGATCTGCATCTGATGAATCTTTAAGTCAGAAACGTACATTGCCAACATTTATTCTGCCGACTGGGTCGAGACACTGTGATGTTTCTGCTGATCTATTTCTGTACACACATCGTATTTTGCATGTCAGTCCGTCATGGGAGAGCGATTTCTCTTCTGCTGCTCTTCCGGAGGGTTTTTTCGGGGAAGTATTTCCTGATCTGAATCAAAGGGTCGAAGGACAGAATGTGTTCAGTGCTGTTCAGAGTGTAAAAGCCCCTTGAGGGAAATGGTGATTTATGATTCTGGGCCTCATAAATAAAACTGACTTGACTTTGTTGATGGTTGGATATGTAGCTGTGATCTTAACCGGTCGAGGTTAAGATGTGAGTAAAGGGGATGTGGTTGGTCCTCTGGGAGAGAGAGAGAGAGTGTGTGTGTGTGTGTGTGTGTGTGTGTGTGTGTGTGTGTGTGTGTTGATTCCACTGTCAGCCAGCCCGAACACATACTGAGCTATTTCCTCCTGCATATGGTTGAATTAATGAGCGCGAGAGAGAGAGACAGACAGAGATCAACAGATGAAGACAGTAAATCTGTTTTCCTGAGCCTCTTCCAGTGTTTTCCTTTGTTTGTCTGTTTTAATTAACAGACAGCTGATAGGAATAAACTCAGAGCATCTCCTGGCAAACATGAATTGTGTGCACGCGTGTGATTTGTGTGTGTTTGTGTTTCACAAATCAGAATCACGTTTGGTAGTTTTCAGTGCAGAGACGTCAGTGGCAATCAGCTGATAGAAAGTCCTCATTGTGTCTTTGTTTTAACGACTTTACGCCGTAATGACACACATCTGGACTCACACCTGTACACCTGACTGTAGACAAACCTGTGCTCCACCTGTCACCAATCATCTGTGAACACCTAACTACATTCAACCTGCACATTTCTGTAATATATCCCATGTTTATGACCTGCACACATCAGCTAAACACACCTGTTCACGTCAGCAATAGATAACTGCAACCTTAAAAGGACTTCGGGGAAAATTCAGCACATTTTCTGATCCGACTCTAACGGATTCGTTAGGATTCGCTACAAAACCACCCTGGTTAGTTATTTACCTACATACCTATCTATACATCTACCAACCTCATTTCTATACATCTAACTATCTACCTATCTAAACACCTAACTACCTACCTGCCTTTCTATACACCTACCTACCTACCTATCTATCTATACGCCTACCTACCTACCTACCTACCTGCCTTTCTATACACCTACCTACCTATCTATCTATACACCTACCTACCTACCTACCTATCTATACACCTACCTACCTATCTATCTATCTATACACCTCAATATCCATATACCTTTCTGTACACCTACTTACCTACATACCAACCAACCAACCAATCTATACGCCTACCTACCCATCTACCTTTCTGTACTCCTACCTACCTACCTATCTATACACCTACCTACCAACCAACCAATCTATACGCCTACTTACCTACCTATCTATCTATCTATACACCTAAATACCCATCTACCTTTCTGTACACCTACCTACCTACCTACCTACCTACCTACCTGTCTATATGCCTACCTACCTACCTACCTACCTACCTACCTACCTACCTACCTACCTACCTTTCTGTACACCTACCTACCTACCTACCTACCTACCTACCTATCTACCTTTCTGTACACCTACCTACCTACCTACCTACCTACCTACCTATCTACCTTTCTGTACACCTACCTACCTACCTACCTACCTACCTACCTATCTACCTTTCTGTACACCTACCTACCAACCTATCTACCTACCTATCTATATGCTTACCCTACCTACCTTTCTTTACATCTACATTGTGCTGAACTTGCGGATGGCGCCCAACACTTACCAGCACTGAATCTGTGTGATTTCTGATCGGGGCTCGTTCTTCCCTCCAGGCTTAAAGGAGGCTGACTTTGAAATTTGCAGCTCTTAAACTTTGACACTGTCTCACTTAAAACTTTAGAAAAGTTTTGCTGGGTGTTATTTATGTCAGTAAACTGTTGTCGTAAAGTCTGAGACACAACTCTGTGAAACAGAGGTGACTGTGACCTGTGAGGTGTGGAAGGTAGGGGAGGCCTGAGAGACAGGTACTGAATGAGGTGAACTGGCAGGTCAAGCTGCTGTTCTGCAGCAATAACTCAGAAGTTATTGTGTTTTCAACCATCTGATTTGGTGAAGAGTTGAGGCTGCAGCAGTGAAGCACAGCCCAGAGAGGCAGTTAATGTACTGTAAAGTAATTAGTGCCTGATCACCGCTCAGAAAATAAAACACACTCCTCCCCTCATGTATACAGCACATTAATGTCTGGAAATCAACTTAATAATCCGATTGCTTCAGAACTTGTCTGAGAATCCTCTCACAAGTTTTCTTCAGTAGCAGTTCATCATGGATGCAGGTAAGGGTAAGTTTTGGTCACCAATAAAACGGCTGGAGACGTTCGACTTCCTGTGAAAAACAGCCAGTTTGAGCGCCACAGAAGCATCCAGATGCTCCAGCGTCCGGTGAATATTAGCTTGGTTTGGTCACCAATATGGCGCCTGGAAATGGCCAAACTTCCCTTCGGAACAAAACCGGTTTGGGGCCGCAATAAAACTTCCCTTCAAAACAAAGCCGGTTTTTTGTCACCAAAAAAATGGCTGGACATGGTAAACCTGTTTTCTGATGCTAGAAAAACGCTGACTTACTGTGGAAATGCCGGTTTTGGTCGCCAAAATAACACCTGGAGTTTGTCCAACTTCCCTTGAAACATAGCAGGTTTGGGGCGCCAAAAAAATGCCTGGATAGGATCAGAGTTCCCGTGAAAAAAGCAGGTTGTGGTCGCCAGTAAAATGGCTGGAGATGATCCAACTTCCCATGAAATATAGCAAGTTTGGGGCGCCACAAAAACACCCAGGGATGGTCTGACAGGTGTGGCGCGCCAATAAAAGGGCTGGAAATCAACTAAAGAGCATAAGGTGATAAGATATCTCAGACGTATCTGCGGTTTGCAGAAACTTTAACTAATAACATTATATCCTGTGACTGAGCTGGGAGAGCTACGCAAATGTTTGGCTATAAAGTGTACTTTGGTTTTATGTGCTGCAGTGTTGAAATATCTGCCTCCACTCCAATACAACGGAGGTGAAGGAAATGTCTTTCCTCATATTTCAAATCTCTGAACTTGTATTCACCTCCAGTGTATCTGAGTGGCAGCAGAAATCACAGGATATCTAAACTAAAAACCATCTGCATGGAACGGCAGGTTAGAAAATATTGTTTTTTTAGCAATTTGGTTGAACTCGCCCTCTAACTGTCCAATCATGCTGCTGTATGGGGTCATTGTGATGATGGAACTGAGAAGGTTCAGTGTAAATATTGCGACGCCGTTGGCTGACTGCAGAATGTGTCGTTTCATTTAATTTCCTCCAGGAAGTGACTGCGGACTCACATTTCTCTCTGCTCAGTGTGGATGAACGTTCCCTTCGGGCGGCTGCCGGCGCGGAGCAGGAAGACAGACTGTACAACTAACAACGTTAAGCTTCAGAGCGTGATGCTCTACAGCATATTAAGTCATAAATATTATCAAATGTCATAAAAATGCACTCATGATGTGCTTTTATCTGGTTTCGACATTTTTTTTACTTTTGTTTTGTGCATCTTTGTTCATCTCCTTTGTTGCTTTATAGAGCAGAGTGGGAAGAAAGGAAAATGATAAAGTAATGTTCCGTCTGCCGCTTTGCACTCCATTTCATCCCGAAACCATTTATTTCTCTCTCTCTCTCACAAACACAGAAAGCGAGAAGGAGTCGTTTGAAGCTTTCAGTAATCAGCCAGTTCATTTGTAAGAAATTTAACTGGAAAACACAAAGACACTTTTATTCTAAAACCTGTCTAAAAACCTGTGTGCGTCTACTATGATGTTGTACGGACGACGGAACTGCACATTTTCTTTCCCTCCCACTGAAAATGATTTTGACCCAAAAATGAAAATACGGTCAATCTTAAAAGTGCCTCTTTCATCGTAATTATGCTTTTAAACGAACGTTTGGAGTTTCACTTTAAGTGGCTGAAAATTACTTTTATTTATTTTCATGGAAAGGTGGACCATCACAGAAACCAGGTGTTGTTTTTTTGTGCCTAAACCCAACCAGAGCATGAATACAGTGTTGTGAAAAGAGGGAAATAGAAAATTCAACCTAAACAAACTGTTCTCCTGGTGGTCAACACATCTAAACTGCACCTGCAGCTGCACAACCACAACAGATCTGATCTGCTGGCACCTGATATTTACGATTATAACACTAAAATAAAACTCAATCAACCACCAAAAACTTCACTGAGGATTACTACGTGCTTAAACATGACGTTTATGTGGACTCATACACTTCTGAGTCTCAAATCAAACTGGAATTGAATAAATGCTGGAATGGAAACTCATGTTAGCAGTAGCTTGTTCCACTCGCCGTCGTCCTGCCAGTCGAGAAGTGTCGATCTCAGAATGTGACGTAACCTGGAGGACTGAGATTGACACTCCTCAGCCATGACAACTGCGAGCGGAACAAGCAACTGCTGAGGTAAGTTGTTTAAAAACCTTCTTTTTAGTAACTCTGTGTACACAAACAATGTTCTCAATGCTCGTGTTCATGTGTAGAGACCCTGGTGATACTATGAGCAAAGTTTCATGTTGTGTCGAGCCTTCTTAGTATTTTAAAAATAGAGATTTTGATGCTATCGTAAAAGTGCCCGTAGCACTCCCATTGAAAATGAGCCTGGATTGCATTTTGGTGAGAGTTTTGCTTTAAATGGGTTTTTAACGCCCTCGGCTTGGCTATTGTGCAGGTTTCTTTTTGTATTGGTTTTGCTTTTCCACCTGAGCACTGACTTATTTTCATAAAATCAAAATAATAAAAGACCCTGGGTTACATTTTGGCGAGAGTTTCGCTTTAACAGTTGGAGATGGCCTTCTTTCACAAACACAATCGTCTACCTTCCCATGGAAAATAACTGGTTTGGGGCGCCACAAAAATGCCTAAAGATGGTCCAACTTCCAGTGACCAGTATCCCTGATGTGGTCGGCCTTCCCGTGGGAAATAAAGCCAGTTTTGGTGACCAGGAAAGGTCGACCTTCACCTGAAAAACACCCGGTTGTGGTCGCCACAAAAACAGCTGGATGTCTCCACAGACTTGAACTGCGGTTGCCTGTTTGGCCGCCTTGTGGCCTGTAGTGACTGTTGCAATATTAGTCAAGATATTTTATACAAAACTTCACTGGTGACGTCATGATGGCAAGATAGAACATCGTGCTATTGCCAAAGTCAGTAGGCTTCATCCTGTGGGGACCATGAACATCTGTACAAATGTGCAATTTAGTAGATTTTAAAATGTTTCTCTGGGGAACCACAAATCTCAGTGTCACAAGAAGAAGTCAGTGTTAAGCTGAAGGTTGTGTTTTTATCATCAGTCTGAACCTCGTTGTTGTCGTTGTTTTTGTGTCTTTTCCTTGTTTGTTTGTTTGAGTTTTTGTGGGTTGTTTTCTGACAGAATAAAAACCCACAGCAACGTCTTCGAGGCAACACAAACAGAACCGATGTGTTTAAAGTCAGATGTGAAATCGTCCCCGGCAGAGGCTGAATGAAGCCCAGCGTTTGGGATATTTTTCACAGTGTCGTGCTCTCGTTCTGTCTTTGTTCATCTTTTTGTATCTCTGTGCTCTCCTTTAACGGGTGTCATCTCCGCTCTTTCTCCTCTTCACTTTGTTTCTTCGCCTCTTTTGTCTCTCCGTCTCCTACGCTCCATCGTCCTCCATCTTTCACTCCCTCCCTCTCGCTCTCTCCACCTCGTCCCGTATCATTTAAGCTCGCTCGCCCTCCCTTCTCTGCTTCTCTTTGCTGACTGAAACCTTTAAATTTTCTTCTGCTTCATCGTGTTTGTCTGCTTGTCACGTATTCGATGTCGTACTGTAAAAACAGGATCATCTCCACTGCTGCTGTTGTTGTTGCCCAAGGAGCTTTGTAACACACACACACACACACACACACACACACACACACACACACACACACACACACACACACACACACACACACACACACACACACAGCTCCTTGGTGTTGCAGTTGAGGCTGTTTTGACTTATGTCACGTTCAGTCTGTTTACAATCCGGATCATTTGCATGTGTTAAAGAAAAAGTCTGCTGTTCTCCAGCCTGAGTCTCACGTCATGGTTTACTGTTAACGTTTGTTTTTTCATCAATTTAGATTCAAAGTAACATGCGGCTGAATTTGAATCTGTAATTTCACAGCAGCAGGTTCAGGCGCGATGGCAGCGCCGTGTTTCAGTCTCTGTCAGATGACATGCTATCAACAAATTTAGCCTCTGCAGGCCTATCATCTCTGCTGAAGGATCATATTTACCTCATGAAATGTTGTTTAAAGCTCCACGCTGGTGTTTACACATGCAGGAGGTGAAATTTGCAAAACCTGAGAGGTGAATCCTGAACAGCATCGCGCGCAGGAGCGATCAACATGTCAGGAATAAAAGAAAAAGGCTGAAAAAGTTTCCTAACAGGAACGTTTTATCCGAAGTATTCACAGAAAATTGCGGCTGGATCGGCATCAGAACTGTGAGGCTAACGTTCAGTTCTGAAGGTCGTGAGAAAAACAAAACAAAACCATTAAGTCCTTCTTAAACTTTACACCAAATTTCACTCAGAAATCATCTGTTCACACATTTCTAAGACCTCCCGCCAACTGGAACAACAGAATAAAACAAACAGCAGAGAACAAAACAATTAGCCGTATAGCCGAGGTAATAAGCAAACACAGATGTTGAGAGAAGGATCAGCTGGATTAAGCAGCATCTTGTGTTTTGGTAAATGTTTTCGTGGGAGAAAAAAAGCTTTTTATTCACGAGTAAACAGTCGGCAGAACTGTTATTAACACTTTACAGGACGGCTCGTCAGACACTCTGAGAGAACTGACAGAGCTCCAAACTAATATAGATAATATACGTATAAATGACGATACATTGGAATTATTGTCAATTCCATAATTCATAGACCACATAAAGTAAAAAGCGCTTGAATACTTTGCAGAGACATTCAAAAGTAATTTAATGAGAAAATATTGGTTTACGTTTTTGTAACTCAAAGATTTGCATCTGATTTTTATCTAAAGTAATTCAAGGGAGCCAAACTACTGGAAATAACAAAATAATGAGTATGTCTGGGTAATATGAGGTGGAAATGTATTAAAGGTGGTTATTATGGCAGCAAGGGGCCAAAAACCAACGGTAATACTATTTAATCATAACATAGTGACAGTTATGATATGAATGATAACAGCATGGTCGCCTGTGAAAACAGAAAACTCTCTCATATCACAGAAGACGCCATTATACCTTTACACTGGAGATCCTAAGATGGCCGCTGTTTGATTGACAGCTCATTTGTAAAGGGAGGAGCTTATATGCCCGCCCTAGAACCTACAACAGCCAATGAGTGATCGTGGAGACGTGTCACCCACTCTCTCTTCTTTCTCCTCCCTCCTGAGCCAATCACACGCCAGCCTCTGGATAACTGACACATCATTCAGTCAGTGAGATTTCAAATACGTCATTGTGTAGTTTATATACATTTTTAAAGCCCTAACGTCGTAGATTATGTAGTTTCGTGCATTTTGCTCTTTGAACAGGCTGCAGAAAGTTTGTGTAAATAAGGTGATTTGGTGACATAAATGGGGAAATCACCTGATAATAATAAAGTAACGTAGGTTGATGTTTTCACAACATTACAGGCTACAATCAGTGAAACACTTTCAAAATCACTCGTTTTTTGGAAGTTAAAATTGCTATTTACTATATTATCACATTTAATCCATCCTCCCCTTTCATCCAAACATTCGTTTTTGTTTTAGGGTTACACTGTACAAAATGTGTTTAATGTTATGACTTGTCACCTGGAAACACTTGTGGTAGCTTCTGTGTAATAAAAAAGATTCAGGGCTGAGGAATCGCCATTTCTGACATTAATAAATGAACCTTGGCAATGGAAATGAAATCTAATTTGAGCGTAGAGGAGCTTCTATGTCCGTCCTAGAGCCTTCAACAGCAGGTGACCTTAGAGAAGCTGTCAGGGTTTAAGTTTTGAAGCCAACTGTTAATCTAAAGTGGTTTGACGTTCCTACCTGGTGGCAGATTTCGTGGACGACCACCATGGTCAGCTCCATCTGATAGGACGACGACGACACCTCGGCGTCCAGCAGGATCTTCTGCTCCACGAAGACGCTCAGCCCCCAGTTCTCCATGGCGGCGTAGGGATGTTTGGGCACCGCCAACAAATCTGGAAAAAAAAACACACAAAGCAACATGTTTATGCTTTTTAACAGATGCTGAATGCGTTCCCTCATTAATAAACTCCCAGTCAGCTTCATCCATTGAGGTTCCACCATTAAAATAAATGCAATGGTCGCTCTGACAGAATGACTGCTGGCACCAGAGCACATCCCATTTTGGGTTAAAATTAAACCCATGAGTCATTTTAACAACCTGCCAACGAAGCCTTTTATCCCCACAACATGGATTTACTGAGTCTTCAGATGTATTTCTGCATATATCTGAATGAGACAGACAGAGAGACATGGAGGAGACGAGAACGAGGACAGAAGAGGAAGGAGTTTGCCTTCTGTGAGGAAGATTTTTCAGGGCGGAGAGGAAGTGATTAAATGTCAGCAAAGGTGGAGTAACTTCTCTGGACAAACAGTCAAGTAGAAGTGAAAGTCATCCGGTGAAAGGTTAGTCGAAGCACTTCAGTATGAGAGCTGAGGTAAAACATGTCAGAGGATGTCGATGAGACGCTCTGAACTTTTGTAATGTCACGGCATGTACTGAGTGTAAAGTCATGTTCCCAGCATGCTTTGAGTGATATAATAATAAAACATAATGACGCCTGAGCTGTGAGCTGCACCTGAGCCCCCATTCTGGATTTTAGCCTGAGGTTTTCTTTTTTTTTTTTTACGTTTCTTTGGGGAATCTACATGATGAAAAGTCCTGCTGACCTGGCATTTTATCAGCTCCTGTTTCAGCACTTTCTCCTGAAAATATATTTATACACTACAAACGAACAACAACAACAAATGTGTGAGAGAAATGTAATGTCAGGTTTTTTTGTTCTGGCTGAGAGATGGTGGAGATCATATTTATTGTCCTCGTGCTTCTGTTTCTTAACCTCAGTGAAGCAGATCAGCACTGTGTGAACAAACCAACAGTTTTCCAGACCTGGACACATGACAGACATCATGAAAGTCGCTATCACAGCAGCTTCGGACCGCCAGGAGGTTTTCAGGTCTTCAATCTACAGAATAAATGTTGGCAAAGTACTTTCCTGCAAAACCACGGATAAAACTAGGGCTGTCAAACGATTAATTTTTTTAATCGCGATTAATCGCATTTTGTCCATAGTTAACTCGCGATTAATCACAAATTAATCGCAATTTTTTTGGCACATTTTTTTCTGTTCTAAATGTACCTTAATGTATTTTTTTTCATGTTCTTAATACTTTTAACAACATAAGAAAGGGCAAATATGCTTGCACTATGAAAATGTTTATTCAACACTTCAAATCATGCAGGAAAATAAATCCAGGGTTGTCTGCTTTTGGCGAGGGGGGGCGACGGGATCTCTGCATCTGCCGTGTGTTTGGCTTGCAAGTGGTGTCCACTGACACTGCACGTTTTTCTTCTTCGCCTTTTTCACGCAGTGTGCTGCTTTCTGTCAGTCAGTATCACACTGATGATCGCCATAGCTCCGGTGCAGCAAAACAATAAAAAGTACGACTTGAAATTCAAACTTTCTGTCGTGATGTATTCAGAGGAAAATTCGGGAGAAGCAGCCGCTAGACGTTTCTCTGCCGACCCCAAGAGAGTGAGAGAAACGGAGCTTCAGCGTCTGTCTGAGGAGGACAGCAGCAGCGCCAGGCTGCCTGCTGGAGGGAGGAAGAAGGCTAGCGAGGAGCCTGAGATAAACATGCGGGGATGAGTTATCAGCAAACGGGCACGCCACCAGAGAGTGTCCCGCAAAATGATCAGGGCGATGGCGAAACAAATGTCCGCCACCGTGAGTGACAGCAGAGATGAGGAGTTTGCAGCGAGTGCTGCTTTTCAGTCTGCCGTGTTTTTAACGAACCGCCAGCCCTGCTTCTTCTTCTTCTTCTGATTCCCTTTTTTATTCTTGTGCCACCCTCTGTATCAAGACTACAGGACGGCCGTAAATCATACAATGCGTGTTTTTTTAAATGTATTTATTTTTTTTATACTGAGCGTTAATCGCGCGTTAAAAAAATTAACGGCGTCAAGAGGACGTTAACTTTGACAGCCCTACTTAAAACTTAACGTTTCTTAAACAAACAAACAAACATAAAGTTGCAACTTAAAGTTGAATTTGCTATTTCTCTCTTGTCATAATGCTGTGTTTATACTCTGGTTAGGTTCGGGCACAGAAACCACTTGGTTCAGATTTGGAAAACATCTTGGTTTGGCTTAAAATACCTGTTTGGGTCGCCACGATCACAGAAAACCAGCCGGGTTTGGTCGCTACAAAACTGTCTGGAAATATGCGCAGTGGTTCTTAACATATCCAGTGGGCTGACTGCAGGCATGTTGGTTGTAATGACATCAACTAAATTTTGACCCCTCTTGAGTCCTGCTCCATGTTATTTAGACGATGGCGTCTGGATGATGAATTGAGGAGTCTGAGGAGTGAAGCTGCTGTGTAGTCTGGTGGTGCAGCTGCAGATACTCCTGTATCTTTTGCCAGATGGCAGCAGGGTGAGCAGACTGTGGTATCCCCTGATTTTAAAGTCAGCTATGAAGAGATAAAGTGGCCAAGCAAGAGGCAAAAGTAAACCTCAGACTGGTTTTTAGTTGTTTCACTAAATTAAAAGATCAGACTTGTTGCTGTTGAAGTCATTGATATTCGCTGCCTGCTCACGTTATATGTCTCGTGTTGTTGCACTTTCTTGATGTTTGGCTGTTAGCAAAGTTGTCAACTCACTAGTTTTTGATCGTAAGTCGAGTGAGCTTGTTACAGCCAGGCCGATATTTTAGCTTGGTGTGCTGTTACTGATCCGAGTCGTGTGCAAAGCTGCCTTAGCATGCAAGGTTACTTCACAAGTTTTCAAGACAAAGCCGGAGATGTATTTACCAGAGTGGTGTTGTACTCAGAAGGGCGGGGAGCGTTTGAACAGTGTTGCTTTAACTTCAATGTGCAAAACAAGTAATTTGTCATTAGCGACTATAAAGACGGAAGCCATGAACCAGGTGTTTTACTCAGGTGATGCTGGAGTTCATGCAGAATCGGGCCTCTGTTCAGTCTAAAGGTTGAGTTGTTTAAAGTGTGAAGAGAGGAGCAGGAAATGGGTTTCCTTTCAGCGGAGAAACCAGATTAAAATAGAGGAGAAGAAGAAAGAGAGGAGGTGAAGAGGTGAGAATGAGCCTTCTCACTTTAACAAAAACTCGATTGTTTTTCAGGGCGAAGAAGAGGCGTTTCTCTCCGGTAAATGAGTGCAAAAAGAGTTCAGGTCCTCATTTAAATTTAAAATCAGAACCAGAGTGGCATTTCAGCTTCAACGGCCTTCAGCGGTGTAACAGGACCACACAGGCGGCGGTTTATTCACCGGGACCTGCACTTGAACTCTGTCAGCTGGAGGTCTTTCTTTTGTTCAGCTGTTTGATTCAAGTTTTTACTATTAACAACTGATCATTTTCTTAGATGTAGAAAACAGAAAACAGAGAAGAAGAAGAGATGGAGAATATATTTTCGTGCAGAACAGAGCTGATAGAAGAGAAGAAATCTGGAATAATGTGTAAACGTGTGAGGAAACTGCTCTGTAAATCATAAAAACGTTGCGTATTCTCCGTCTTCACAGACATGAGACACAAGGAAACATCATATCTGAGAGCTTTTTGTTGGAGAAGATGAAAAAAGGTTTTTGTTCTCAGTAAATGTGACGCCGCAGCGACATTAATCTGCTGTTAATGAAACGAAGAGCAGGATCCAGCCGTGTTCCTCACCCTAAAACACCTTCAGGCGGCGCTTTCAGCCTCAGATCGTACATGTTGTTTCAGTCTCTCCACACGGACCACTGCCGGTCTGAAGCTGTCAATCACCTGAGCGCAGTGACATCACAGCAGTCTGACAGCTGTCAGTCATCGCACACTGTGACGGTAAATACCAAGCAGAGAAGACACACGCTGACTGTTATGAAGTCGGTTGTTGGAGTGTTTCAAAGCCTCCACACACACACACACACACACACACACACACACACACACACACACACACACACACACACACACACTATATGTTGCATGTGAGCGACTTTTTCCTCAAATTTTTTATTCCATTCTTCTCAAAACAAAGACCAAACACCGTGTGTGCACGCATGAGGTGGTATGTTAAGAAACGCCTGAGGAAATTCATTCACGTCTCAGAGTTCAGGGACAAAAACAACACGTTCTCGGGCTGATAGACAAAACAACGTAGCAAAACAATAAGAAAAAGACAGAAACAGAGTCGCAGCTCACTGTAATTACACCTCCAGGTGTGAGTCTTTACAGCCTGGTGCTTAATGTCAGAGTTTGTATGTATACAGAGTTCTCTGTGGACTGAAGTGTCAGCGTGTCGCCTCACTCATGCAAAAATGTAAGTAAAGGAAGAGGGAATAAACTCATGATGTAAAGACTGTGAACACAACGGGTTCCAGACAGATCAACCAACAAGTTTTATTATAGTTTCAACAACTGAACTTAAAGTGACAGTAGGAGGCAAATTTAAGGTAATTTCTTTAGTCGAAAGATAGATAATATATTAAATATGTTAAACATTTGAACTTGTAGCAAACTGTTTTAATCACTGACATGATCTGTGTTTGATGTAGAATCAGAGTCGGCTACATTAGGAGTTAAAGAACAGATAAAGGAAACACAAAGTTACTGAATTTTAAATCAGAATGACACAAAATAACGACGTCATATTAATCACAGAGCCTCTACTGTCGCTGCTCATCAACCGGCAACAAAACCCGGAGAACACTGAGGCGACTGAGCGACTTCCTCTCAGATGAAAAGTCACACAGCGGTGCGATATTGAAAAATATTCAACATGACAGCAAATATCAGGATATCCGAAAACATCTCCCTTCGACCCGAGCCTGTGAAAGAGTGCCGTCAGCAGAGCTTTTTGTTGACTTCAGGCACCTGGAACGTTTAGTTTGTTCAAACTCTGACGACATGTTGCTTGTTTCCACTTTACATCATTTCAAAGGAGTCATGTTTGGTTTCAGGCTGTTGGTGAGATGTGACTTTGAGCTTCGGGGAATCTCTGATGAGCTTTTATTTCTGACATTTTATTGACTGAAATATTAATTTATTCAGATCAAAGGGGCTCAAACCTGGAGGTCAGGACCCCCAGCAGCTGTCGAGAGGTAATTAAAGACAGGAAAACACGTTCTGCTGCACAGTCATATTTCTTTTAAACTTTTAATTAGTTGATCTCTTTAGGCTTTTAAAAGTATTTCAAAATAAAACAGGGACACATAATGTAATTGCTCTTTAATTTGTTTAATATAATGTTGCTTTGTTTCAAATGTCAGCAATAAGACGGATGAAGCTCACACGATCCTGGTTTTATAAATATTGACAAGATAAACATAAACTTGTTGTTCTGAGTCAAGACGAAGCTTCAGGTGAAGAAACAGTTCAGACGTTTGGTTCTGAGCTCAGTCGGCTGTTTGAGTTTGGTGTTTGAAGCTGAGCTCTGCGGCTCCGCCTGCACGTTAACCAGGTCCGAACACACATCATGATGCCGCCTCTTTTACCCAGCATGCATCTCTGTGCAGTCATGACCCACTGTGTCTGAATGTTTGCAGGTGCACAGAAGTCTGCGCTGCCTGAAGGCTGGAGAGGCTCTTTGTTGTGAACGTGGCAGGAGGTTCGTTTTACATATTATTATACAGCTGAGTGGAGTTTTAACTGAACAGCATCAAATTATATCACTCAATATTTCTACAGGAACACAAGATAAAAAAGTAATATTCATACTGAGTAGAAGTTTATGAGGAACCGTTATAGAACTGATTTTAATATGATTAATGTTTTTCATTTATGTTCCTTTTACACCACATAAAGAGTCTTTAAGTGTCTTGAAAAGTATTACATACATAATAAATGTATTATTGTCATTAGGAGTTTTTCTCCTATAGAAACTTCTTTCAATGTCAAACAGCCGCAGAAATAAATGTTGGGATAGAATGAGAAGGAACTGTCAGGAGGAGGAGGACAAGAAGAAGAAGAAGAAAAACAAAAAGAGGACAAGAGAAGAAGAAGAAGGAGAAAATAGAGAATAAAAAGAAGCAAAAGAGGGAGAAGAAGAACAACAACAACAAAAGAAAGAAGGGGAAGAAGAAGGAGAAAGAGGAAGTAGAAGAAGAAGTGGTGGCGGAAGAAGAAGAAGAACGAGAAAATAGAGGAGAAGAAGAAGAAAAATAAGGAGAAGAACAACAAGAACAACAACAAAAAGAAGGGGAAGAAGAAGGAGAAAATGGAAGTAAAAGAAGAAGTGGTAGTGCGAGAAGAAGAAGAACTAGGAGAAGAACAAAAAAAGACGGGGAAGAAGAAGAAGAAGAAGAAGAAGAAGAAGTGTGAGACAGACGGTCTACAGTGGCCTGCAGACAGCAGAACAGCTGCTGCAGACAGGAAACTCTCCATGTGTCTCAGTTTTGTCCCAGTTTTCCAGCAGCTGAAGAAGAAAATGCGACAAACAAACAAAGAAGAGGCAGAAAGCCTCACACCCACACACATCTGGGTGCAGATGTTCCTCGTTTGTTCTAATTATCATTCCTTCAGTCTGTTCATTCATTAATGGAGACAGAGAGAGAGAGAGAGGGACAGCACTCAGTCTACCTCGCTCGCTCAGCTCGTCCACACTAATGGTTTATATTCAAGGCCTTAACAAGCCGAATGCTAATCAGCTCCATCCATCAATCCTGCTGCTGTTTACAGTCAGAGGTGTGAAGTTTAAATTGAATTGTGTCATTTCATCACACGCAGCAGGAAAATAACAATGCTGCGGTCTGTCTGTCACCTTCAGAGCTGCGCAGCTCCATGCAGCTAAAGTTAATTTTAAATATAAGACACGCTGATAATTAAACTCAGAAATGTCGTGAACTGGAGTTTATATAACCAGAGCCGGTCTGAGGGACGTCGCTGCCACTTCTCAACGTCAGGAGGAAGTGAGTCCTGAAGGAAAGACAACAAGTCTTCATTTATGAATGTTTAACAGAAACTGATCTGAAGTAAAAAAAAAAAACATTAAGGACGAGTTCTTGTTATGAGAAGTTCTGCTCACACATCGTTCATCACGTCACATTTGAATGTCAGGCTGCTCACGCCGCTCAGACCCGATCCATCATCGGACCAGCGGCTGTCAGAGCACCGAGGTTCGAGTCATCAACCATGTCGTAGTTTGTTTAAACAGTTTGTAGGTCGAAGACGGACAGAGAACACGTCCTCTGCAGCTTTGTTCATCCGAACTCTGGTCTTCTTTAAAGATCTTTAAAGCGTCGAGTGGAGCTGTGTTTTTGTGTGATTCTGGCGCCCCCTGTGGACAGAATCAGTATCAGCACCATGACACTTTTTTTGTTTTTAAATTACTTTCACTAGAATTTATTTTCCCTCGACTGTGCCGTTTATTCCACCCTGATATTAAGTCATTACAGCAAACATGTGTTTACTAGCTTTAGCTGTATTAGCTCTTGTAAAACTAGCTTGGTCACCAACAATAACAATAGATTCCTCCATTTTGGATCTTAAAGCTCAGCTTCCTCCAGGTGTCAACTAAACAAATTCGCTAATCAAAGTTCAACTGATCACAGATCTGCTTCGCCACATCACCGCGACGTCACTGGTTTCACCGAACTGAGCTGATTATTCAACAGGATTTGCTGCTGAACGCTAACAGCAGCTCTGACCACGTTCAGCTCTCGCCTCTAATTGGCTGAAACTGATCTAAAGAGCGGACAGGAAGCGGTCGAGTAACGGCAGCCGAGCGATGGCGAAGCGAGACATTCGTGGATAAACTGGCAGCTCAAGTAATGCGTTGTGAAACATATAAGTCACCGCTCCAGCTCACGGCCTGGCATCCAATCACGCGGCGGCCTGTGCTCGCAGGCTGAATGTGATTGGCTGACAGCTCATTACCCACTCGACTGAGGCTCAGACAGCAGAACTGATTGGCCAGCTGGTGGGGACGATGAGAAGGTGATTGGTTGAACTTAAAGGGGGGAGGGGGGAGTGTAAATGAGGCTGTTTCTGGTTTAAGGTGAAATATGCAAATGAGACATTATGTTCAATAGACACTTAAATTAAAACGAAATGAATCGTTTCATTTTACTGCAGAATCGACCCTGGAGCCACACACACACGCGCACACACACACACACACACACACACACACACACACACACACACACACACACACACTCCTGTAGCCTCCATCTTATCAGTCTTTCTTTGTGTCAGAGGTGGAAAAAGAAGAAAAGCATGCGGCACAAAACTGAGTGACTCTGGAGGAGTTCAAACCTTGATGATGTCACTGTGGTGACATCATCAATCACTGTGATGACATAATCAATCGATCAATCTTGGCGTGGGCTCAAGCTAAACATTTTACGAGAGAGAGAGTTGTTTGCAGTTACATAATTGTTAGTAACTTACATGGAGGTGGAGTTTGACAGAAGCAGCATTTACCACAGAGGGAGGGTCTAACAAAACAATGTCAGCGAGTTGCATTATGGGAAGTGTAGTGTTCTTGGAGCTTGACTCATACCAGTAACGGTCACGGTGTTTCAGCCTCTGCTTCACAATCTTAATGATTAGCAAATCCAGTAATACATAGTTTATATCAGTTTTTAAAGCCCTAAACTTGGAAATTATGCAAGTTTATGTCGTTTTATGCTTTTAACTGTTGCTGTTTTTCCACCTCAGCTCCTTTTATATGCACACATTTAGTGTAAATAAGGAAATAAAGAACTATAATGAGTTTATGCTCTTGTTGTTCTCACATCAGGGGTATTTTGAGGTCTTAAAATGTCCTTCCTCTGCCAGGCGCCTGGATGTTTCCTCATAAACATGTGTGGAAAGTGTTAATTCTCAGTGAAGTTGTTATCTAGTTTGAACTTTCAGCTCATAACCTTCCAGAAGAGCCCAGAACCGTCCCCCGGTGTCCAAGTCTCAACAGGGTGCTTCCTGTTCCTACTCCTGCTCTGATTTCTATTTCTGAGGCTGAGCGCAGCCGACTGGACCGCACCGGCGTCTTTTTATAGAACCGATTTTCAGCTTTCTGTCATCTTCAGCACCACTTTTAAAGTTCTTACACCAGAGATTCTGCTCTGAGTCATGAGTGGTGTCGAGACAAACGTTGTATTGTGAAGCACAATAACCCGTTATTTAGTCGTCCTTCACAGCTGTCTGATAACGGGTCGAGCCTCCTGCTCAGCGGATCGCTGCACCGCTGCTGGGACCGGCAGGACAGGTGTGACCATTCACCTCTTCTCAATCTCCACCATAATGGCCGCCTCAGGAGGGAGACCGCCACTCCAATATGGCAGCTTCCTCCTGCAGTGTTTGACAAGTCACACCGCTCGCACACAACGACCTCGGCCCTAATTGGCCGCGTTAGGCAACTTAACAGCACAATGGCGTCTGGATCGAGTGGCGTCGGAGGCGTTCACGTGCGTCTCTGCTGTCGTGCTGCTGATTTGAACCAATCATGGCTGAATCCTGATGAACAGGACGCCGTCGCTGCTGCAGCGCCGAGGCAACAGCAATATAACCGACTCACAGGGTCCAAGGCGGGCTGTGGTTCTGTCTGAGATTTCAGATGTAGATTTAAGACGAGGTGACTGACGTGAAGAATAATTGACGAGGAGGCGGCCGAGGCGACCCCGTCTCCTAAAAATACAGCTCGTCTGATTTGCCAAAACTGAATTGAGGATTGGATTAATGTTCACTGGCAGCTCAGCGGGTTTAGTGATTCACGATCATCTTGAACTCACCCTCAAGACTTCGGTCCGGTGCCAGAGTTCTGTGTCACCGAGGAGCAAACTGTTCCCACAAGAGTCCAATTTCAGTTTGAGTCACTTCACAGATCCGAAATTAACATGTTTGCCGTGATCTCCTCCCAACTCGGGCTGGCAGATTTGATTAATTATGAGTTTGGAAGCCGAACACTCGTTAACTCGTTAGTAACCAACCAGCCGAATTATGACCACAACACTTTTTGTTGAACGTTAAGATGTCACAACTTCATCATTTTGCTATAATGTTAGCTAGCTTAGTTAGCTGATGATACGTTGGTGGGCGAAGATCAGCAGGAAGAAAATAGTCCCAACATGAAACTGACAAATTTAAAAGTTCTATCAAATATTGATTTGGCGACTCACACCAAAACAATTAAGATGGATAAATGGCACGACAGATAAAAACAGATAAATATTTGCTCGTCAAGGTCTAAAAAATGTTTCCTTCAGTCATCATTTGTTCATCCTATTCCAGTCTGAGCTGGCGGGGAACTCCTCGGCTGGTGTTTCCTCACTGTGGCGGGAAAACCCCTCTGAAAATGTAATGAAAGCCTCTTAATTGGGTTTATTTTTGGACTATTTCTTATCATGGATTTGCTCCTTTTTACTTGAATGGAGTAGTCTTAACTCCTCTGCTCTCTGTGGTGTTTGTCTTCCTGCGCCTCCCTTCACATTCGTCCGTCTCCTCCTCTGACATTTCCGATAACGCCACGTATCCACGTTGCTCTCGGTATCGTCCACACACTCAGTGTTTCCCGCCACTCTCTCTCTCTTCCTCTCCGCCGCCGAGCTCCACTTGTCCACCAATTATCTTTAGCTCGTTCAGATAAGAGCTGCTCCATATTCAACAGACACTGGAGGAGGGAACAGAGGAGAGTCTTTGAATGCTAAAACGCCTTCGCAGCCAGCAGACGACCTGCAGCACACACACAACAAACAGCCACTGCAACTGCTGCTGAGGGCTGAAGTGTTCATTACAGCCCATAATAAGAACGCGCTGTGCAGAATTAACAACACTGCGACGGTTCAGTTCTTCTGAGGGAATGCGAAGGTTTATCCTGAAGGTGTCGTCAGAGGAAAGATGATTAAAAACAGAAAGGGTTCAACTTCAGGGGAGGAAGATGTTCTCAGTGTATTTCATGGTGGTCAAAAGTATGTGGACGCCTCATATAGGTGTAGAAATACAGAAGATGTAGCAACCACCAGACTCCCTTAACAAAGCGTGTGATTTTAAGAGTTGGTGAGCGAGGAGAAACTTGACAAACGTCACACAACTTTGCTACAACAAATTCTAAATCATTGGTGCCTTTGCGTAAATTCAGCATTAAATATAATACACGAAATTATTTCTTTCCCGTACCAGCCTGTCTGCCTCCGAGTCTGAAGTGTGTCATGTCTCTCAACACTGTTTGAACACACTGTCTACACTACTTCACCTTTTACACTCAAATTATGAAAGGAGACAATATTTTATTGACGGTAAACATGTCAAGTAATGAATATAAGCCACTTCTTTGTTGCCCATTGAGGAGGTCCCCAGACTCCCTTGAGAAATCATCCGATTGTGTGAATTTTCAGGCTAGGAGAAACTTTATAAATGGTTTGGATGCTGTTCCTGACAAATTCTAAATCGTTGGTGCCTTCTTGTAAATTCGGCATCAAATGCATAACATTACTTTGTTTCTTTACCAGTGAAAAGTGTCAGTTTGTGGCAGCATGTCTGTCCCAGCCTTGTTAAAGTGAGTGTAACCTGCCAACATTAAGCAGCTGTTTACAAAAGAGGACTTAATTTATGGTAAACATGTCAAATTTTACAAATTCTTTGTCGCCTCTGGAGGAAATCGCCAGACTCCCTTAAAAGAACGCTCAATTTAGTAAGTTGTTTAGTTAAAAGAAGCTCTATAAACTTTGTGAAACGCTGTCTCCAACAAATTCTTATTCATTTGGCCCTTCTTGTAAATTCAGCATTATAAACAAAACATTAAGTTGTTTCTTTCCTTGTAAAAGTGTGAGTTTGTGTCAGTCTGTCTACTCCTGTGTCTAATTTCAGTCCCAGTAGATACAAATTATTTATCGAGCAAATTACACATTGATTAGTCATTTATAAAGCATCATATCAGCTCTAATTGTGAGTGTCTCCTCGTCAGAGCTCGCAGAGCTGTCTGGTTTTTCTACAGCAGGTCTGAACTGAATCATCGCTCCGCTGAACTGTTTCAGCTCAGCGGGGAGCTGCAGAGGAACGGAGCTGTCAGGGAGACGATGCGCTGCACAATTTAGAAACGGAGGAGGGAGCTGTGAGAATGTTTTAATGATGTTTGAACTGAGTGAACGTCCAAAGACTGAAACAGCCACGGCGATGTGAACAGGTGGGACCGGTCCTCATAAAGATAGACACACACACACGTATCTGTGTGTGTGTGTGTGTGTGTGTGTGTGTGTGTGTGTGTGTAGAGGAGACTCAGAGGACAGTGACCATCAGATCGCCCGAGGCCCGCTGATTGGCCTGGCTGGCTGCCAGCCCAGCCAATCAGACGCTTCGATTTCCCCGCGGCGATAAAAGCTGAAAAACATTCCAGAGACGACCTTTAAACCGCGGCGGCGCCTTCACACACCTGGACGAGCCTCGTTTCACTTAATAAACGACCTGATTAGACTCATCAGCTGCTCCGCCTGTTGCAAATGTTATTTTTAGAAGTTCGGCTGCAGGTCGTGACGCTGCGGTGACTTCCTGTTTACACTGGAGACTGGCTTCTGATTGGACGAAGAGAGAGGTCACTGCCTTTCATTAATCACTTTGTTATTTTTTTTTCTATGAAGTACAATATCACCAGACTCCCTTAACAAATTGCATAATTCTAGGAGTTACTGAGTGAGGAGACTTTGCTTTGAGAAATTCTAAATCGTTGGCGCCTTTTTTGTAAATTTGGCATTAAATGTAATAAATGAAGTTGTTTCATTCCTTGTAAAAAGTGTCAGTTTGTCGCTTCTACACTTTATTAATGACCTGATTGTTATCAGCTGCATGGTCTGTTCAGATTACTCCACATCTGGGGTTATTAATGTGATGTTCTGGGATAAAATCTGAGACATGTGCTGGATAACTGTTTTACTTTCACACGGTTAATCAAGGGGTCATGGGAATTTACTAGTTAGTTCTTTTGTAGATCCAGTTACCACAATATCACCAGACTCCCTTTACAAATTGCGTGATTTTAAGAGTTGTTGCTGTGAAGAAACTTCAGAAACTTTGCCAAAATGTTCCACAACAAACACTAAATCATTGGTGCCTTCTTCTAAATTTGGCATTCACAATAAAACATTAAATCATAAAACATAAATTTGTCGCAGCATTGCTTCACTAGTCTGTCTGCGTCCATGCCAACATTTAGCAGCTGTTTGAACAGTGTTCCAACTGGTTTCACCATTTACACTCAAGTTATGAAAGAAGATGACATTTAATTGACGATAAACGTGTTAAATTTTAAAAATACAACAAACAGCAACAAATATAGGCTACTTCTTTGACACCTGTGGAGAAAGTCGCCAGATTCCCTTTAAAACTCGCTCAATTTAGTGAGTTGTTGAGTTAGAAGACACTTTAAAAAGGTTGTAAAACACTGGCACAGACATATTCTTAAATATTAAGGTCTTCTTGTTAATTCAGCTAATGTTCTACATGAAGATATTTCTTATTTGTGTAAAAAACATTGTGTTTGTTTATCCCAGTTATTATTTGATTCAGAGTGGGGAAATAACACAGTAGATGCTGCTATTATAATGCTGTATTTGGATTCTCTTTACTTCTTCTCTTACGCTGGTTGTTAAATAAAAAAAAAAATCTGAATATTGACAACTAGTCAGTGACAGGAAGTGAAGTAAGGACACCCGAGGCGCCAATTTGAGCCAGCTATGATCTTTAACGCCGTCTGTGGGCTCAGAGCGGGTGACTCAGCCGAGGAGATGATGTTGCCTGACACCCATTATCACTGGTGGACAGCCGTCATACAGTTTACTGCGCTCACGTAACACTGAATTTAACTACTCCATTATTTTCCCCTGTGAGGTTGCCATGGAGAGCCTGAAGAAATGGAAATGAGTTGAAGTGTTGTGACGCTGGCAGCTCTTTGTCTTCTTCAGAAACGATGACGAATGATCTCAAATCAGGCAGCATTCACTCGTTTTCAGCTGTTTTGTCCTTAATTATCTATCATAACTAATGTTTTCCTGGTTCAGAGGAAATAAATGCTTGAAGCTAGAATCAACAGGATTATAAAGCTCTCTGATCGACGCTGATGATTAAAACATAACTCTGTCGATGTCGGAAAGTATTTCTTCCTGTTCAGCTCAATAATGAGGTGAAAATAAATGTCCTTGCCTGAAGCTAATTAATTTCTATTAGCCGAACAATCTAATTTATAGTAGCAGAACAAATAAATGACCTCAGACGGGTTTACTCACCTTTAGCACAATATGCTATTTAATAAAAGCAGTATGAAGCCTTATTTCAAGACAGATGCAATAGAGTGGTGTAGAAATAAGTCCTAAAACATGTAACACCTGGTTCCCTCGTCTCAAAGTTGGAGTATTTTAATGTGTTTTCAGTTAATTGTCTGAAATAAGGCTGAAGATATTTACACTACGTTTTGCTCTACCACATAAAATCCATCATCAAATGGCCCAAAGTTTAATTATAAAGTTCTTCTATATGTTAAAAATGTTTAACGGTTGCTAACAAGTGTCTAAATGAAACTACTGTTTCAACTATTTCACCATTTACACTTTTTATTGATGGTAAACTTGACATATTTTACAGTTACAGTACCTAGTAACTAATATTAGCCTCTTCTTTGACAACAAAGAGAAAGTCCCCAGACTCCCTTGAGAAATCATCCAATTTTATGAGTTTTCATGCCTGAAGAAACTTTATAAATAGTTTGGATGCTGTTTATGACAAATTCTATATCATTCGTGCCTTCTTGCAGGTCAGCATTAAATGCAAAACATTAAGTTGTTTCTTTACTTGTAAAAAGTGTCAGGGAAATTGGCAACTTGCTAATTTTTTCGAGTCAAGTCGGCGCACTTCAACAGATGTTACAGCCAGGTGTTGTTGTCTCTTGTTCACGCTACGTTAGCTTAGCGTGTTGTTACGGTTTGACTGCCACATTGTTCATAAAATCTGTGAACTCTCATTCTACTGTCGGCAGATCATTTACCTTATATTGTGTAATATTTCGTGACTTTTGTCTTGTTTGTAGATCTGACTGTTTGCAGGGTGGAGGCAGCATCAGTCAGATCTCCACCTGACAGCGATGACTCGTAGAACAATGAGGGTGTTAAAGATGGATGACAGCGTCTCCGTGTCTCTCAGCAGAGCGCGTCTCGACGAGCAGCAGATGGACTGTTTATATAACATCCTCTTTCTGCCGTCTTTCTGTTTTCACTCTTATTCCTCCATCTGTTTACCCGCTCATCTTCTCCTCTCCTCTTTCTTTCATGCTTTCTTTCTTCTCTGCTGCCCTGCCCGTCTGTTCGTTTCTCTTTACATTTTGTCAAACGAATCACTCTTTCATTCCGCCATCTGTTTCTCTGTGTTTCCTCCATCAGGCTCTGTGACGCTCGTGTCGGGTCGACCCGGCGCCGCTGTTTGTGAGCTGTAGTATCGTGTCGACCTGCTGTAAACTCAGAGCAGCGTCTGACTGAGAGCGCTCCAGATCTCCTTGTGTTTGTGACCTCGGCATCACAGCGGGTCCAGAAAGGTGTCAGCGCCGGCTCAGTGACTCTCTCAGGTTTCCACAGTGTACTGATCGTCTCTCTGAATTCGGCCCTTTAAGATATTCCACTGAGCTTTTTTAATGTGTCAATTATAATCCAACAATATGATTTATTCTAAAATGGGCCAATCTGTAAAATAAATACTTTTAATTAAGGTAATTGTCGTTTTTTTTTTATGCTGATACTTTTGAACTTAAAGCCACAAC
Organism: Diplodus puntazzo; assembly: GCA_963678695.2. Taxonomy (NCBI): domain Eukaryota; kingdom Metazoa; phylum Chordata; class Actinopteri; order Spariformes; family Sparidae; genus Diplodus; species Diplodus puntazzo. The sequence goes on from OZ023177.1 coordinate 22,473,868, forward strand.
ATCGACCTTTAATTGTGTTGATTATGGCTGTGGACACAAGTGTATCACCACCTCTGCCTCCTGCTGTCAAAGTATTGATCTGGGTATTAAAGTGAAACAAGAAATTCTTTTTGTATATATGAACTATTTTGATGAAGTTTAGCAGGCCTGAGGTTAACGGCACCAGACTCCCTTTAAAATTCACTTGATTTTGTGAGCTGTAGAGCTCAGAGATACTTTATACATGTTGTGACACATTGTCGGTGATGAATTCTTAACTGTTGGAGTCTTCTAGTAAATTCGGCAATTGTTCTATAATAAGTTCAGTCAGAATTACAAGTTAACGGATGGAAACAACCATCGATTCGTCCAATACGAGACCTGTTTTAATGACAGAAACATTTGAGATGCTGGTTCAAAACCAGAAGTATATGTACAACCTTTAAACTAATTATGCTGGTTAATGAACAGAGCTGGGACGACAGCTGATAATACTGTAGGTTGCCATGGTTACGCATATAAAGAGGTTAAAAGGGTCTCGATACAGTTTGGCTGCTTTCAGGATGAGACTTATTAGAATTCCAGTCAGCCATCGACAACATGAGGATGAAGCCAACAATGTGATCAGCATGACGACGATCAAATTAAGAGAGAGACAGACAGACAGGTAGGAAGACAGACAGGCACGAGTAGACAGGATAATAAAATGATTTACGGCTTCTTATATTCTAATGAAGTCTATGCAAACAGCCTCTGTAGTAATAAATTATCCACTTCAAACAAAAACACTGCAGAGAAACAGAGAGAGCTAATACAGGAGATTAATTAGCCTGCTTCATAGGATTACACACACACACACACACACACACACACACACACACACACACACACACACACACGAGGCAGGAAAGTAGATCTAGTAATTAAACCTTTTTCAAAATGTAATTTGGCTTCGTTATGATTTTTATTTAACTCCGTCGGTTCCTCCCGAATCAAAGAAAAGTCCAAAGCGGCACGTTCGCCAGCTCAACACGCACTTTATCATCATGTCTGACCGCGGCCATGACAAGCGTTAATGACTTCAGCTTTAATTTGATGAATTGTAACATTTCTACTCCAGCAAAGGTTGATAAAAGAAGTGGAACAAAAATTTAATAAAACTACGGCGTACATTTCCACTGAGACACAGGAATCATTGTTTCTAATGAGTCAGAACCTTCTAATTTGAAGGTTTTGAAGGCGAGTTGTGTGTTCAGACTAAAAATATCTTCCGTCAATAAACACATAAAACTGCTCCTGGGGTGTTTTTCTGATGTATTCTTTGAACTACACTCTGATGTTGACAGCCGCATAAACTTCACCACACTAATAAAAATTAAATAAATGATACTAAATGTGTGTGTATAATAAGTCCTATTTTCTAATTTAAAACAAAAAAACATTCAAAACTCCCTTTGTAAATCTGCCGTTTGAAGCCTAAGTGGAGCCAACATCCCTCTTGCACTACATTCTTGCACTGCTGTAAAATTATAAGATTGACAATGTTTTGATACACTTGTAGAACACTTAGTAAAAGAACGTCACAGTAGCATATGTGCCGCTTTTGAACCAAGAAAATCCCATTCAAAACGTCCTTTAGAAATCTGCCATTTGAAGCCTAAGTGTTGCAACTTCCTGCTTTCCCTATTAAAGGATCACTGCTCTAAAATTACAAGATGTACTATGTTTTAAGAAAACTTCCTTTAGAAATCTGATGTTTGAAGAGGAGTCAAGTTCCAGCTTGGACCGTAAAATTATGTCAACACTGCTCTGCAATTTAATGACTTCAAACATTTAGACAGTCAAGTAGAGCTTAACGAAATGTTTAAGTAACATGATTTATTTTCTAGATCAAAAATTCTCGTTCAAAACTTCCTTTAGAAATCTGCGGTTTGAAGCATAAGCGGAGCCAACATCGGGCTTCCACGATTAAAAGGATCACTGCTCTACAATTATAGGACTTGCTGTGTTTTGATACACTTGGAAAGTAAAATACTGTCGTGCTAGAAGAAATGTCTACTGAACATTTGTTTTCTGTTTTAATTAAAAACACATTCAAAACTTAAACTGGAAATCTGCCAATTGAAGCTCAAGTGGAGCCAACATCCTGCTTGACTAAGAAGGATGTCAACACTGCTCTACAACTGTGGGATCAGCTTTTATGTAACACAATTAGAAATTAGAAAGTTGAGTAGAACAATCTAATCAAACACACTATTCAAAACTTCCTTTAGAAATCTGTCGTCTGAAGCCCAAGTGGAGCCAACATCCTGCTCTGACTATGAAGGAATCACTGCTGTAATTAAAAGATTAACAATTATTCAATACTAATTCATACAGTTAAATGGAACATTATCTTGTTAATGGAACGATTAAGTATCATTTTTTAAATTTGATTCAGAATTTCCATAGGAAATCTGCCATTTTAACCCTGAGTGAAGCTATCAACCAAGTTAGACCTGTTAATGGATCATTAATGCTGCACAATGATAAAATTAACGTTGATTTATTATATCCATACAGCTCAGTAGAAAACTGTCTTGCTAAAGGAAATGTGTAAGTACCATGTGTTTTATCATCTTTTCAAAAACCCCATTCAAAACCTCCATTGGAAATCTGTCATTTAAAGCAGAAAACAACCGGCCTGGTATAGAGCATGAGGCTGCGCAATTATTTGATTACTCTCACACTTATAGACCTACACAGTTAAGAAAAACATTGCCTTGTTAAATTAAAACTGTCATTATCATAACTCTTGTTTTCTAATTAAAACCTAATGCAGAACTTCATTTGAAAAACTGCTGTTTGAAGCACCCAGGTTGGAAACAGGATATCAGCTCTAGTAAGATTACCTGTGATTCAATACACTTTTAAAGGTCTGTAGTATCTTGTTTAATTAAATGTTTAAGAATCATAAGTCTTATTTTCTCATTAAGAAAAACTCATTCAGAACTATCATAGAAAATCTGCCGCTTTAACCGAGTGCGGCCAACATCCACATTTTCACTAAAAGAAGATCGCTGCTGTGGAATTCTAAGATTTATTGTGATTTAATAGACTAATTAAACTTAATTACATGTGTAATGAGTTTTACTTTACTAATCAAGAAGCTAATGCAGAACCTCCTCTGAAAATGTGCCCCTTGAACTTGAGCTACATCCACGTCCGACCACAAAAAGATGTCATCGCCGCTGCACAATTATAAGATTAACTGTGATTTAATCCACTTATGAAGTTAATCCTCCTTTGTCCAAGCAGCCTTTGGGCTAATGATCGCGCTCATTATGAGGATGTCAGTGTTCAGCTGAAGTGCTGTCCTGTGGTGTGTACGTAGCTCCGGGCTGAACCAGTTCTGTCTTTAATAGCATAAATCTGAACATGTTCACTGAGGTTAACCACCAAACCTCAGATACAAGCCTGGAGACAAAGGAAACGCTCATTATTACCATTTGTCTTTCAAGAAATGCATTAGTCTGTATTCACAGGAATAAAACCCGTCTCTAAGACCTTAAGCTCTGGACTGACTGGTGGGAGTTGTGTTTGTAGGTGGCGGCTGCCATGATTAAAATACAAACCAAGCTAAGCCTTTAAAGGAGCAATTTGTAAGATATTGAAAATATTGATGTCAAAGACTTCTGTTGTGGAGAATTTTAGTTCAAAATACAAAAAATTAAGTAAAAAAGAATGTGGAGAAGTTCTGACATCATGACGTCTGTGTATTGTGCTGCAGGGATGTCTACTGAAGTTAGCATGCTAACGAGCTAGCCCTGATCCGTCCTGTCTCCTGATACCACTCTGTACTGAGAGGTGATCGTCTGATAGTGCCAGTAGTTTCAGCTGGGAGATGTAATAGTGACGAGTGCACCACTAAGTCTAATAAATAAACAACATAAACTCAAAAAGCATTGAGAAAACAAATATTTCAACACCTGTCTACCTTACTAAACAGAAAACTAAAACCGTACATGTCTGAATTCAAGTTTCTCTCCTTTACTCAACTAAAACACAGTTAATTGCCTCGTTAACTCATCGTAAAATGTATTTAATCCAAACTGGACATTAACTAAATAAAGCTACTCAATCATCTCCGCTTCGTCAAATAAAAAACTGTTGGATAAGAGGGCCACTTAGCTTCATGGCTAACTGAGCTACTTGCTAATGGCAGCCTATTGTTACAGAAAAGATGACAGAGAGCAGCAGTAAGTGTTTTTTCCTCCGACCTTTTGAATTCTGGCAATTTCTTACAAGGACACACAATAATACAAACAAACAAACCAATCAAGGCACCAACTCTTGTGTTCTGAAAGGTAAAATAACATTTTTATTTGTCAAAGGAGTCTGGTGGGTTTGAAAAGAGCAAAGGGCGATCTGACTGCAATGTAATAAATATTGTAAATATAGTGTAAACTAGAACCATATATTGGCCTCTCTCAGCTGTATAAAACTTGTCTTTTTACTTTTTGTATGTAGACGACATATTCAGGGACTGCTGTGACTAAAAATACATGTTTTCATGCATGATTATGTAAAATATTTTGAAGCTGACTTGTTATTTTGGGGGGGAATAAAAATACATGTTCTCCTGCACACACATGCAATCAGCTGTGTTACAGTCGGAACAAAGAGTTTGTCTCATGAGGACGAGTCCACAGAGATGTGATTAGCACACACACAGGGGACGGACAGGACGTATGTGTGTGTGGATGTTAAAGCAGAATAAAGCGAACAGAAAGAGAGAGAGCAGATGGTCCAGACTGAGCCGGGATCACCAGTAAGACCAGTAAGACCGCTTCTGTCAGAGGCTAAAAGGTCCGAACCTGATGGGAATGTGAAGCGACACCTTCCTGATCAAAAAACCTCCAACCTGTAAATTAAAATCCCAGCGTCCACCTGATGTCATTAAGTTTTAATAAACTGATTAATTCCCTCGCTCTGCTCTCTGCTCCCTGAATCAGAACACGTTTTCAGAACATGCTAAGGCCACGCCATCGCCACGGAAACTACAACGGGTCTGACATGTGTGCTAATTTGTCCGTTTAGCCGTGGAAGAGGACGGCTAACGACCAACCACACGAGGACACATCAGCAACCGGGAGCAGCGGCGAGCCACTGCGATCAGCTGACACACTAACACACACCCGGTGCGTCTGATAAAGGGCTGATAGATGAACATCACTGTCTCCAGAGTGAATGGGACTCATTAAGCTGTCATGTTAATCTAACGAGGTGGTATTAAAGGCTCTATCTGCACACGGAGAAGCTCCGAGACGTTATTGAACCTCAACATTTTCACATCCTTTATAAAAATGTTCAAAAGACTGATACGGCCGTTTCAGGATTGTTTCATTTGAACACTTAATAGAGTCCTGAAGACATAAAAGTATCAAGTGCTTCACAGTAAAAAGGCTCAATTTAGAGATGAGACGAGACAAAAATACATCCAGATTATATTATTGTTGCAATGTCAGACTTTTATATCATCTATATATCGATATATTGATTCCAGTTTCTGGACTCAGCACAGCGCTGGGAAACTTTCCACCGGGGTTGAGCACTATTTCATCGAGCTATCAGGGCGATCAAGACCATAAAGTACAAGCCGATACAAAATATTGATAATGAGACTTTTCTGTTTTAAGAGCTGCGTGAACCTCACATAAATAAAAGAAGACTGGTCTGTCTTGAAGAGGATCTACGTGGCACGATTTATGTGCTGGTGTAGACATTTTCATCGGTCGCAGGCGGAGCGTCGTGTTGCAGCAGCCATTGTGTACATTTTCTGTGAAAGTTACATTTCATACCAGCTCACCCAGAACCTCCCATCCAAAAAATTAATGTTGAAACTTCTATTAAATTCATGAGACCTTGCAAAGTCTTACAGCTGTACTCCAAATACTTTATTATGTTATACATTTTTTAATTTTGGCCCCCTGAGCTGGACTGGACATCCAGGAAACTCAGCAACATGTCTTTTATTCAAACAGTTGTTTCTAAATGTTCACAGTCATGAAATTAATAACAGGAAGTTGTTGTTGTTTTTTCTTCACCAGAGTGAAGCAGCTGTCATTTTCAAAAATTCATATCTCCACTAGTTTTCATTTCCTTGCAATCATATTTTGGTTCTGAGTCGTATTAATGTAGTTCTGTCACATCCATAAATAATGTGGTCCAGCACAGCAAACTGAATGCCGCAGATGCTGTTCAGTATGTTTTCTACAGCTGTGAAAACTGGAGATATGACAGATTCTTCAGCTTCAGAGAAAATGACTTTCTGTTATTAATTTGAGTTTCCTGAGAGTCTCCTGGATGTTCAGGACACATTTCAACCCAATCCAGTGACAAACGAGCGATTAGTGGGGTTCATCTCATGACCTCTAAGTTAGGGGACACTGACAGAGTAAAACATATCAGAGATAGCAGCTTAAACACAAAGATATAATGTTTCCAGTTAACGTTTATCAAACCACAGATACGTCCACAGTTGATGTTTGCAGACACAACAGGACATTTTTAAAGACACCTGGAGACGTTTCAAGCTGACTAAAATACTTTTTACCGTCTCTTTCTCTGATCATGGCGACTAAAACAGATATTTTAATCCAAATCATAATGTTTCTCTAAACCAAACCACATGTTTGCTGTGCCTGAAACCCAATCAGAGTATAAGCACAACGTTGTGACAAGAAAAAACGAGAAAATTCATATTTAATTAACGTTTATTCTGACTGAGCAGGAAAAGACACCTGACCACCTTTTAAAATAGACAGAATTTAAATATTAACCAAGTGTCTGATGTAAGATGCTTCATCATTTTTCCTTTTGTCAATCAGTATGTCATGAGATCAATAATTACCAGTTAACAGCTTTAAATAGGAGAGCAGGCTTCCACACGAGCCTGTACACATGTTCCTGTGTTGATGTGCTTCCTGAGAATTCATGCAAATACACAGTATGTAAAATACAATCTTATGTATTTATTGTGGACGTGTGTTACTCACGTCGTGGGAAACGATTATCCTTTTGGGGACCAAATGTCCCTATAACTTAAATTATGGGTATGTAATGTCCCCAAAAGGGATGAAAACAAAACTGTATGTATGTGTGTTTATATATACGTGTGTGTGTGTGTGATTGATCTCCAGCAGAGTAAATCAGAGTGATTAGACGCCACTGAAACCGAAATCACTCGTCACAATCAGACGTGTCTGAGCTTCAACTCTCCGACTGAGCTAATTAACAGACTGTCTCCTCCCACTAATCATCCTGCAGTTGACTAACAGCGTCAAACTCGGATCAGGAAAATAATCAAACTACATGCTGTCATATAATCAATTAGTGAACATTAATTGGAGGATAAAAAAAAGAAATGCAGATTGTCTCCCTGATTAATCACTGAGGAATCTCTCTCTTCTGTTAGTATCACAGTGTTTGCTGCTGTGATTAAAACACTCAGTGGTCGGAATAATAAGTCGCCGAGAGAGTTCCCTAATCTCTTCCTCTGTTAAAAACCCATCAAGCCTCATTTTACCTCCAGCTTTACATTAGATCTGATCAATATTCCTTCATCTGCGTTTATATTCAGGATGTCAGGAGAGTGCTGTGATGTTTGTATACATAACGTGACCGAATATACATGGAAATCTGATACAACTCCAACTCTATTACTCCTTTGACACTGGATGAAAAACCCACTAACACCCACTAACACCTGCCTTTTTGTCTTCAGTTTGATTGCGTTAAATCTGAAATCATTCTGCCATAAAACGACTCGGCTGCATTCACAGGTGTTTGTCAGCTCCGGCTCCGAACAGTTGGGATGAAAACACGCTAATTTTCAGCACTTTTTATTCAGGTTTACATGAAACGTGACAAACAATATCTTCATGGATATGGATGAGGTGGAAGCATCTTTAAAATGCAAGCTAAACAGAAAGATGTGGAGAACAATTCACCAGAACTTTCTGTCACTTAAAAAGTTTGGAACTGAAACTCAAAATGTGCTCCAACCAAACCCCATTCAAAAATTGCACGTTTTAACTTTCTACCGCTTATTCCGGTGCGTTTGTGATGAAGAACGTGACACAAAATAAAAACAAACAGAAAGGCAAACTTGTCTCCTTATAATGACGATCAATAACATCAATTCACTGTGTGTGTGTGTGTGTGTGTGTGTGTGTGTGTGTTAAAACCCTGTAGTTTAGTGAAAACGCTCCGTCATCAAGCTTCAGGTTGTTTTCCTCTCAAATCTGATGACTAATCTTTAATTTGTGTTTTATATTCAGGATGTCAGGAGAGTGCTGTGATGCTTTTATACATAATGTGATCGAATATATATGGAAATCTGATACAACTCCAACTCTATTACCCCTTTGACACTGGATGAAAAACCCACTCACACCCACTAACAGCTGGCTTTTTGTCTTCGGAGTGATTGAGTTAAATCTGAAATCATTCCGGCATAAAACGACTCGGTTGTATTCACAGGTGTTTGTCAGCTCCGGCTCCAAACAGCTGGGATGAAAACACCAGGTGTGAAACCGCGACGTGTGTTGAAGTTAATGACACTGTTTGAAAGAGAGACTGAAGTTAAAGTGAAAGTCAATAAGAGAGACGTCTCAGTCCTGAACCACTTCCATCAGCAGATCTGTAAAAGATGACGTCACCAAACCCTGACTGATCCAATAATATGTGTTTTAGATCCATTTCTGCATAAAGATTAGCTGATATATTCACAAAGTGTACTGAAGGAGAATAATCCGAAAGACGTGGAGAACAATTCACCAAAACTTTTTCACTTGAGTTGTTTTTCATCACAGTTACAACTGATAATAACAACAAAACCCAAAGTTTGCTCCAACCAAACTCCATTCAAAAATGGCACATTTTAACTTTCTACTGTTCCCTGTTTGTTCTGGTGCGTTCCAGATGAAGAACGTGACACAAAAGACAAAACAAACAGGAACCTTCACTGTGATGGAGTCTGGCCGATCGGTTCTGGATCACAGCTGGTGTTCCAGCTCAAATCAAAAGATGTTGGCGGGTTAAAGTCGGGGCTCCGCGCAGATCAGCCGGCTTTCAACCTCCCTCGTTCTGGCACCCCCGCTTTGAATGCGTTCATTTTTGATCTCATCTCACAAACAAACAGACGGACAGACATGTAACACCTGGCAAGATGCTTGAAATCAACACACACACACACACACACACACACACACACACACACACACACACACACACATACACATCACCACTCGACGGCGTCACAGCAGGTAAGCCAAACAAACCTGAGCACTGACACGACAGCGCTCTGGTCCCTCTCTGGTATCCAAACTACAAACATCTGCCCACAGAACGTAATGTTATGTGATTACACCCCACTTTAGACTACTTAAACACACACACACACACACACACACACACACACACCCTGAGACAGTCTTGCTAATGTAACTGTAGCCGTTGTAGAAACAAACAGCAGGTTTCTGCCAATAAAAAAATAAAATAAATAATGCTGAATTTCCGAGTCGGGGGGAGAGCAGATGGAGGCAGAGATGGAGAGAGTGGGAGAGACGTTACCATGGCAACAGATGTCAGGTCACTGAGCGAGCTGGGCCAGCAAACTCTACTATGAATTCAGCGTGTGTGTGTGTGTGTGTGTGTGTGTGTGTGTGTGGTTTCAGGTGTAAGTGTGTGTGTGTGTGTGTGTGTGTGTGTGTGTGTGTGTGTGTGTGTGTGGTGACCTTGGCTCTGATGCCAGGGAGAGTTTGAGTCAACAAGCTGGCAATCAACCAACCAACTCTCTCACACACACATACACACCACACACACACACACACACCCCTGCCTACAGGTATTACTCTGGTCGTCATGGTAACTGATCCGTGGACCTGCAGAGAGGTGAGCCGGCTCCGCTGGATGCAGCTCCAGTCGCCCGAGGACGAGTCCCGCCCCTCTCACAGCGTGACGCACCTCCTGCTAATTGATTGATAATTAGCGAGCGCAGTGAGAGCAGAACAGGTCGGCGGGTTGATGGATAACAGCGGCAGACAAGCTAACAGGATGTAGCAGAGGAGGCTAACCATGACGCAGCTTTACGGCGTGTTGTATTTAGTTCTTTGTTTGAGTCCGTCTGAAGTTTGTTACACAGAACTGTCTGGAAAAGTTCTGCAGGAAAAGGAAAAGGGCAGACACTACAAAAACCGTCTGTACATCACCGTCTATCACGGGCTGACGGAGGGCGCTACCGCCACACGAGCTCGATGGTAAATCAAACTCTTAGTGAAGCGAGTCGAGATAAGAGTGAAAACATCCTTTCCATCTAGAAAATCCTTCAGTGTCGTTCTCTTCTTTCTCTTCTTTGAACTGAATAAATTCTCCCGTCCTGATGAAGCGGATGCTACAGCAGCTCCGGCTGTGAGCTCGTCACACCGCTAAGTGTCGGTGTTACATCGCTAACATGCAGGCGCTAGACCAGGGCTAGCTGGTTAGCATGCTAAAAGTGCTCTGCAACATAAAACATAGACGTCAAAATGTTAAAACAGTTTTTCCTTCACATTTTGTTTGTCTGTCATTTTAGTGAAGTTTTGAACATCGGTGCATCAAAATAACTTTGCAGCTAATTGTTATTTTATTTTTGATGATTTTATCGGTGCTAATCTATTGATTGTTTAGTCTTTTATAAGTCAGGAAAAAGTGAAAAGCTTCAGTCTAGTCTGTGATAATGTCTTTAAACATCTGACCAATTACAGCCAAACACAGAAAAATGTACCTTTGATATATATTATGTATTTATAATCAATCAAATATATCAGACGTTTAACAAACAACCACCATTAACATCTAAAAGGCTCAAAATAGCAAATATTTGAAATATCTTCTGTTTGTTTATTTCTGTCAACTCACTGGTAATCTGCAAAGGTACTAGTGACTAAAGTAGAAAGTTTAATAGTTTTAATAGTATAAAGCGGCAGAAAATGTTACAATTTCCTCAGATTTGTACGTAAGAGCAGCAGTTGTGTAAAAGGACACGACTGCTGCTCGTCTCTCTTCCTGTCTGGTGTTTGCTGAGGTTTGAAAAACCGGACCAGCTTCACTGACGTCCACTAAAATGTTTTAAAAGTTTAGTTTTAAACCCCATGAAGCCTCATTACTGTCGAGACACAAGGATCCACTCAGACTGCCGATCGATACCTCAATCGATCAGCGTCTCCCCAGGTGAACGTGTCTGTGCTCCTACAGTGGACCTGAGATCTGCTGCTGCCTCCAACGCTCGCTCCTCAACCGGCTATCGTCTCTGTCCTCTCCCTTGTTTTTTTTTATTTATTTTCGTCCGTTCGTTCAGGTTGTCTTTGATTGTGACAGCAGGACAGCAGCACACACACACACACACACTCCTGTACGGTGTGTGTGTGTGTGTGTTACATAACGACCTCTCTCCTCGTCTCGAAGTGACATTAAAATAGCTGCTTCGGCTTCACACTCTGTCTCCTCTGTGTCTTTAAAAGCACCAATTAGAGACATTTAATCACTGTGCTGGCTGTCCGGACGAGTTACACTCTCTCTCTCACACTCACACACACACACACACACACACACACACACACACACACACACACACACACACACCTTTAATTTGCCCTCTGGTGTCTCGAGGTAAACCTGCCTGCATTGAAGTGAACTGGAAAACCCCCAAATTCTCTCTAGAAATTCAGCTCTCCACAGTTTATTCTGCTCCTTCAGACGTTCTGGTGATCTTAAAGTCTAAAAACTGATATATTAGTCGGTCGCTTCTCATTTCGAACATCGTGTTTATCCTTCCTTACAACTGGCTGATCCCTCGGGACAGTTTAAACCACCGACCGTCCATCAGGATGCGTCACGTAGAGATAAATAAAGCAGTTAAAACACAAACACACAGCGTGTATCTACAACATCGACCCACCTCTCTTTAAGAGCTCGAGTCCATCAGTGTCACTTTTCCAAGTGTTATACTCCAAACAGACAGGGGGCAGCATATCACCAGCTGACATTAGCTTGCTTAGCTTAGCTTAGCTCTCGCGGCTACAGGCTAGCTAACCCCTGAGGAACAGCGCCAGGCCTCGAAGCCAAGTCTCAGAAATTGAGCCATTCGTCCAATCAAACTTGAAGAGCCAAAGTCTGTATGTTGCTTCAAGTTACCTGAAATCAAGTCAAACCCAAAGAGAAACACGCTGATCAAAGCAGCGTTGCTCCAGAAACTCTCACACTGCACCAGGCAGAAATGCTGTTTTTGTCAATGGAGTCTGGTGGTTCTGCAGAGAGCGGCGTATCGATGTGAAGGCTGATTCTTGTCACACAAAACTGATATATTTTGACAAAGCGTGGCAGCTAAATGCCAAAAATAAACATATATTAATCTCTATTAATTCTCAAAGCAAAGCCAGACGAATCTCAGACTGCAGAGTTGTAGTTGATGGGAAAATACTTTGACGATGGTTTCAAATGCTGTTGTGCAACACACAAGCCTCGTTATATTTATCTTTTATTGAAATCGCCCTTTACCGTGTGTCAGTTTCCCCCTGTGGTATCGGATATCGATGAAAAACATCTCCTGCTGCTCGCAGATTTTCCAGCAGCGAGGCAGCAGCTCGCTGGTGAACAGGCTGAGTGTAACTCATCCAGACAGTCCGGTGATTAAATGTCTCTAATTGGGGCTTTTAAAGACACAGCGGGTGTGTATGTGCCTGTGTGTGTGTGTTGTGCATAATTAACTGTGTTCTTGCATGGATGTGACACTAATGGCGACACTCACACACGAAAAGAGCATTGAAATCACGGAAGTCTTGAGGTTTCAGTTTTTCTGGTTTCTGTTGATCTCCCTTCACTTTCTGTGTCTCTTCCCACGACGTTTAACTCGTCTTCTGTTGATCGTTTCCCTCAAAGAAGTCCAATCACAGTCTGACACGGAAAGCACGGTCCTGTGAAGACGCTCACTAATGTGTTAAAGTAATGAGACTCTCAGAGGAGATAACGCACACGTCCAAGATTTCAACAAAACAACCTGAAACGCTCCAAACAAGCTGTCAGGTTTATGGACTTCCTGCCAGCGGACGAGTTCACGGGGTAAATAACCTGAACGAGTATAAAAGAAAGAACCTCGCTAACGTCTCACAGCAGCCTTCAAGCTGCTCTTTGCAAGAAAAGTTGATTTTTGAGTCGCCCAACACGTCAAATTCTGAAGCCTTCTGGTTGGCGGCCGACCCGACCGACAATCCAGAAGTATTTGACGAGCTGGAGATCACTACACAAAAATCTGCTGTCCTTCCAAACTGGACTTTAAATGTGCCCAGAAGCTGTTCGCAGAGTAAAACTGACCCATCAATCAACCAACCGGGACCGAGTATCCGCAACGTACCAGAAGGGTTCAGTGGTGAAGTCAGTTAACGTTCATCCAACTCTGACAAGCTGAAGGCTCGTCAGTGTCGAGGTTTCTCCTCACAAAAGGTTTCTGATCCGTCTGTCAGCAAAGTGTTTTTCTGTCTAACCGTCCAGCACTGATGTGCTGATTTGCAGATCAGGAGATGTCGGGACTATTTGTAAGAATAAATATCTTTTCCTAACTCTAACCAAGTGGTTTCTGTGCCTAAGCCGTCAACACAGTTCCTGTCGGCTGGGAAATGAAGGTCAGCCTCCCGTGTTGCTCTTCACTTCGGTCGCCATACTTCAAACTTTGGCATCATAATTATTACAACAACTTAACGGCCACGTTCATGTAACACAGGACTCGCAACTGAGACAATAATTATGGCCAAGATTGATTTGTTGCATAAGTTAGTTCATGACGTGACTGAGTGTAATTCCAATCTAAAGTATGATAGGTAGGTTTTGTGTCATTATTTGTTAAAAGTAAGCTTTATTTTTAAGTTTAGCTGAATGTTGAATATTTATTAATTTGACTGCTGAGTCCTTCACACGCTCTACCAACACTAGAGTTGTGGTGAGTTTGTCTTGTCGTGTTTTGTGCAACTTGTTTTCTTGGGAATCGTTCCTGTCGCTACATTTTCCTCCTCTTCAGTCTTCAGACGTAGTTGAGGAAATGTTTCACGTTGGAACTTTGAATTAAATGCAATAGAAACATCAGCTGCCTTCACTTTGATTTTACAATTCTTCGTTCATCTTTTCACAGCAAATCCACAGAACCATGCTGACTGCTGGACTGACACTGTGCAGGCTGAAAACACTTTGTCATTCACACAAAGAGACAACAATGACTATATATATATATATATATATATATATATATATATGAGCAGCTCCAGCTCCTGTGAGGTCTTGAGCAGCGTTGAACCTCCCTGAGGCCTCACACAGCGTCAGAAAAAATCCTTTTAAGCGCGTCCACAAACCCTCGATGCAGTTCTTTGTTTTAGTTGAACAGCAGCGATCTGCTTGTTAACCCTGAACTCGATGTTGTCGCCTCCGCTGAAGAGGCTCTTTGCTCTCCTCCGTGAAATCAATTCACCTCAGTATCTCCTCAGGATCTGAGAAGCTGAGTCTCATCTGTGACTGTCGTCCTCCAGCTCTTTGGAAATAATCCCTTTAAACTCCTCTCAGAGGTCCTGGATGGTTTTGGCTCTGCTTTGCTCACTGCTGGAAATAAATTCCTCACCTCTGGCTGTTTCCCAAACTGCTTTGAAACAGAGACGGCGTCCTAAAGAGACCCGACGCTCATCCATCCTGTCCTCTGAACCGCAGACCAACCGCCGAATTACCTTTCTGCGGTGAGGTCGTAGGAAGAAATTGCCGCTAAAAGACTTTTTGAAGAAGATAACGGCGATAACATCTTCATTCATTTTCAGCCTGCTTTGTGCCGGCAGCACAGAAACAGCCAGCGGAGTCGATCTTTAAAAAAGGCCCGAGGAGCACAAAGAGCAGCCGCATCTGATAGGAAACTCATTTGTGCAAAAAGTAGATGTCGTGATTTTAAATCGGTATGTTACCTCCGATAAAACTCCGTCTTAATGACCCAGGATGTCCGTTTCTGTGAATCACTTTGAAGGAGAGATGTGAGGGACAGTTTAATGTGGGTTATTGTACTTTGACCACTTAAGTTTATAGTCCGTCTTCATCACCGTCCAGCCAAATCTGAGACGTGAGACACATTTTCAGATACTCTCGCTGAGGATATTATCATCTCTGATGTCCATCTCACATAAAAACCCATAAATCAGCTCATGAATCACAGAAAACGACACTTATAACTGCAGAACTTGTATCATTTTAAAGTTTTTAACTCCAGAGACGACTTCAGTATTTTTGCTCATCTTCAAATGTTTCACATCTCTCAGATCTGCACAACTTAAAGTAAAAGACTGCATGTTAATACGAGGGAGGCAAATTCTAAGATATCTCTTTAATCGATTGTCGGCTGTCTTCACTATTGATTATTAATCAAAACCAAATGTTGTATCAACGTCAACAACAGGGACCGACCACAGCTCGACTCACACGAGTGGATATTTTTAAGGACGTCTGAGATGTTTTAACCATTTTTAAACATTTCCAGTCGCATTTTATTGTTCTATGAGTGTCACGAGGGTTCGACAGCGTCTTTGTGACTTTGGATATCCTCGACTAAAACACAGAATTGCCCTTTAACTCCAGCAGATACGATGCACTAATGAAACACACCTTTATAAATCTTATTAAAACATTTCAAACATTCCTATCACAGGTATTTCCAACACGTTGGTCAAGAACAAAACATCTCAAACTGACTAGATTTCTAAAAATGTGCAGAGCACATTTATGCTTCCTTGGAGGATGAAACCTGTTAAATAATAATACGATAAACTTCCTTCTGCAATCATGAGGACGGGTGTTGCAGTTTCAGCTCCACTACTGGCAGGGCTCCATTTTAGCTGCATCATCTGTATATTATTTGTCTTTTATCCATATTGTTGTAAACGGCGCAAACAAAAGTTCAGCACAAGCTCCCGGGCAAAGCGGTCAGAGTTGGAATTCCAGGTCACATGATTATAAAAGTAATGACATTTTTACCCTAAACATTAAAAAAAGAAAAGAAAGTTAAATAATAAAAAGTCTCAAAGCCCATAAAATTAAATTATTGTGCAGCCAAACAAGTCAGAAAGTCCAACAGTTCCCCCTGAGTTCACGTCTTTCACAGTTCTGACTGAGGAAACGTCCTGGATCACATCATCCAGTTCAATAAATCTATAGTCTGGAAAGTATCACACGTGTTCCCCGAGTGGGAATAAAAAGATATCAAAGTCATCCACGAGAAGCAGCAAATCCTCCAGGATTCTTCTTCTGGGGATTGGGAGAGCCCCGGAAAAACAAAAAGAAAAAATGTTAGCAGGTCCCAGAGCAGCTTTGAAGTAGGTGGAGCGCCAGCTTTACAAAAATAATATATTTACAATGGATAAAGGAGGAAAACACTGAACAAGCTCCTCTGCTGCACAGACGTAAGTGGAGAGAGTGAAAGCTGCAGGATCAGCGAGGAGGATTGTGGAGCGCAGACGAGGCGTTCATGGACCGATCTGTTTATTATGTAAGTCGATGAGGCAGAAAACTTCAGGAGATTATTGTGGAATCATGGAGAGTTTTATCTGTGGATTTAGTCTTTGGAGGGAAAACGTGTTTGTCTCCATTATGAGTCGACAAGGGAAGATAAACTAGTTTCTGTATTTAACATACAAGTTCAGGCGGCTCGTTGCAGAAACCTGTGGTTGTGTTTGCAGTTAAGAAGTTCTGTTTATAAGCAGAAAAGTCTTTATTTTAGTTTCCACCTTGGTCCGTAATTTATTCATGATAACCAAAAGTTTTTGGATCCGTCCACGACATCGTCTCAGCTGCAAAGTAATTCTTTGGGGCAACTGCAACCATCGAAGTTGTGTTAAATAAAACAGACTGTAAGTTATTGTTTTAAGCGTCTGACAGCATTTTGGAGAGAATCCCAGCAGAAAGAGACTCGACTGGTAAACAATAAGATCGGTTTTGTAACCAGAAACACAAATCTTGTTCAAACAGACCTCTCAGTCTGAAATCTAACGAGATGTGAGTCGTTCCAGTTGCTGATTGTCAAAATGAGTTAAATACTCAGCCGCGGCTTTGGAAACAGATTCCTGCTGGCGGCTTGTCTTGGTGAACACCAAACTCTTCTCTCCAACTCTGACTCGAGTTCACAGTCGTTTCCTGCAACGACTCACCTCTCGTGAGATTTCAAAGTGAGACTTCTCCTTCAAAAGTCATCGGTTACATTGCAGCCATTGCAAATGTGTCGCGGTTGCCGACTGACACAATCAACCAGTACAAAGCTGTTTGTAAGTATGAATCACATCAAAACATATAAATAACTTTTCCTTCAAGATTCATTTGAAGTTGTGTCCAAATCAAATCTCTGCTTTGGTCTCCACCAACTCCTCAGAAAAACATCTTTAGCTGCTCAACTTCTGGTTTTCTCTCCCAACTGTGTCGGTCTGTTGAGCTCGTCTTCAGCAGGAAAACAAGCGTTTAGATCGACTGTGGAAGCAGATTTTTACGAGCCGTACTGGTGTTTGTTCTGAGGAGGTGACCTGCAAATATTACAGCAGCAAAGGAGGAAGGCAGGTGAAGCAGTTTAGAGGATGAAAAGGTAAACTGCAGGACTTATGGTGGGATAAAATAGCACGAGACTTTGATCGAAGTCCTGATGTTGAGTTATTTTAACTTACTGTTGAGTTTAAGGTTTATATGAGATGTTTTTCTAACCCAAACCAAACTGCGACTGCAGGACAAGCTAACAGCAAAGTAGCAGGATGTTAAACCGACATAATGAACTTATAGATGCTAAAACGTTATAAAAACACTTGCTGTCACTCGCTGTTCCCACAAAAATACAGATTAAATGCAACTTTACACACAATGAAACAACTATCCTAGTTTTAGTAAACAGAATAACTAACAGCAGTGAACTAGTTTCGAGTTTTGAGTTTGAACGTCGCTGTGCTGACGAGGTCGAGGATCAGATCTCTGTTTTCAGTATTTCAGATCGGGTTCTGCGGTGCTGTTTCTCCGGGTCACACTTATGTTTTGTGCTCCAGCTTTTATCGAAGAATCTCATTCCAGGTGAAATACTGAAATCTGAGACGACGTGTTTTTTATGGCTGCAGCTTTGTGCATCAAATGGAAAATATTCTTGATGTCCCGAGCAGCGTTTTATGTGCATTTCCCCCCAAATTCAGCCTGATGTGTGTGATGTCTTTGGACGCTCTCGGGTCCTCACCGGAATTTTAAACACAGTTCTGTCGGGCGATTCGATGCTCGACAGGAAAAAAGAGGTTCAATTTCCTGTATTATTGCTGGCTCTTTCATTCTGTGTGGAAACTTTGTAAAGTCACTGCGGTCTAAAAAAGATTGTCTTCCTCACTTTATTGAATATTAATGCAAAATTCTTTCAAACAGTTTTGAACGAAGCGGACGGACCGACTGACTGGAAGAGACTTCAGCTTTCAGCTTCACTGAGGCAGCAGCAGGCAGACAGCTGACTGGCCTGCAGCTCTGAGTGTGTGTGTGTGTGTGTGTGTGTGTGTGTGTGCAAGTGTGTGTGTTTCAGTTCAGTCCATCTGTTGTTGTGTGTCGGCCCGAGGCAAGAGAGAGAGAGAGCGAGAGACAAAGAGGAAAGAAAGAAAGAAAGATGCAAAGAAAAGATGAAAAGATGAAAAGATACACAAGTGGAGGCATGTAGGTGTGTGTGTGTGTGTGTGTGTGTGTGTGTGTGTGTGTGTGTGTGCGTGTTGGACCTCAGGCGGTGCTGTCCGTGTGTCTCTGTGGATCCCAGATGGAGCCAGAACTCAACAGAACACATTAGTCCACTTGGCGTGTTCACACACACGTTCAGACACACTCAGATATTAAGCGTTAATTCTCCTGACAGTCGGATCACCTGAGCCTCGGCTCGCTCCGCTGCCGCAAGATTTCTGCTCCGCTGGAACAGTCAAATGAATTCCTACGGAAGCCCGGAGAGGCCCGTTATCGCTCCTTCAGTTATCTCTCCACTTCTGCATGGAACAGAACGAGAGGAGAGAAAAAAACATCTCCCCAGCTGGGACGCAGTTTTCTGCAGAAAGTGAAGGAGCTGAAGGTTTGGGGAAGGAAAGAAAAGAGGGAGTGAAGAAGGGAAGGATTTGTATGCTCCGCTGGATCCGTCAATTCTGAAGCTACAGCTACAGATTTCAGACGTGGACTCATCTGCTCCCCAACTGGTCCCAATTCAACATATATATATGTATATTTTAGCTCTCCCGGCGCTCGTCTTTACCTCTGGGACGGACAGGAAAGGAGATATTTCTCCTGTTTCTTATAATCCTGTGGGGTTTGAGATGAGAAAAGGTTTCAGGTAGACTGCAGTAAACCTCAGCAGGCTGCCGCACCACAAAAATGTGGGAGAGAAAAGTGGAAACGGCACGAACGGCTGACAGCACGAAGTCAACAGACTCACAGGGAGATGAAAGTCGTTCGTTATTAACTGCTGTCACAGAGAAACAGGTGGAAAGATGGAAGAAAAGTTTCTGTGATCCTCAGTATTCTGCTGTACAGTTAGATTTGAAGTTGAAAAAACTCACGGTTGACTTTTGGTTTCACACTGGACCTGAACTCGACTACGAGCAAGTTCTGTGTTTGTTTTACTCCAAAGTTCATCCAAACCTCTTCCCTGTGCAACCCGATCCCCAGACCATGTACGCCTCAGCGAACCGCTTGTTATGCTCAAGGCACAAAAAGGCAAAAAGGCTTGAGGCAAAAAAACTCTACTTTGTTAGCGTGAGAAAACATCACGGTTTGGTTTAAAATACCTGTTTTTTGTTGCCACAAACACGACAAGAATTCGTCCCGAGGTCTCTTTAAAATATTCACTGGTTTCGCCTCTAACTCCTCCACCATCCTCTCCACCACCCGACCTGAAAGTCAAGTCACGAACGTGTACCGTGAACTCGATATGGAACATTTTATACAGATGTCAACATGATACGTAACCATGAAATGTGACGTTGTGTGAATAACTTAGACGAAGGAATGACTGGAACCAATTCAGGGCTCTTCTCTTGACGACCCACAGCTCTAGTCGGGTGATAAGCAGTTTACATTCAGCTGTTTCAGAAGCCACAAAGGTCTTAGAGTATTGAAACAGCACTTCACAGTCTTAATAAATCTTTGAAACAGCTGATTTACCTGTAAGTTGCTCCCTGAAACAAGATCGAAATGCTTCAAATATGTTATTCTTACTTAAAAAGGATTTGAGTTGCTCGTAAACAACTTTTTCTGGAATATTAGATACAAATCGAAGCTTTAAACTGAATAAAACAGAAGAGAACCACCACATGTTATAACTGCAGTGACACTCAGTAGAGAGCATACCTCCACCGAGGCCCAACACAGCCCAGGTGTGTAGCCTCGGTACCTTTCTGAGTTCCTGCTGGTCGGTATGATGCGTCTTTTCTGCAAGACGCATCATACGCAGAGAAATTCATCGAAATGTTGATTGAGGAAAGAAATTGAGACGACATCTCTGGATGCTCAGCAGGAGTTAATGGGGTTTAATCTGGGATGAGACGCATCCTCCGTCCAAGTTTTGTGGAAATCCGTTCAGTAAATTTTGTGTAAGCCTGCTGACAACAAACAAACCGACAAACACGGAGCGAAACATTAACCTGCTCGCTGAAGAAGGAAAACAACCTGCAGAAAGGCAACAAAGGCCGACGATATCACACACCTCTTTTAGTCGGAGTAAAGGAATGTGGTCGGATGGGAAACTACTCCCGGCAGAAAGGATTAGAAGTATTCTTCCTCACAGAGTAACTGCACATCTGTAGCTGACGGACAGGAAGCCTGAACCAGCAGGAAGAAGCTCAGTGACCTTTTAAACAGATGTCTTTTACACCTGGATGAGCTCCGATCACGATGCAATCATACCGCCTGACTGACGGCGTTCACACGGCGATATTTTGACAGACGTGACATGTTGACACCAGATGTGAACGGGTTTAAAAGCTGAATTTTTTCGGCCTGGTGTCGGCACTTGAGGAAGGTTCAGAGGGTCAACCACATCGTTAGGCTTCGTCCTCCGGGGGACGCGAATATCCACGGCAAATTAAACGGCCCTCTGGAGGGTCAGACGTGGAGGAGACGTGGACGGACAGATGGACGTCCTCGGGCTCGACTGTGACGGGACCAGAACCCGAAGGACTCTGAGTGCAGTGCCTCATCGTTATGATCCGTATCTTCATCCGTCTGCACGCTGCAGTTTCCCCTCTGTCTCTTTAAATTTGTATCTCAGCTCATCATTTTCTCTTTCGCTCTCTCTCAGGGGAGCTCGATGCCCTGCATGACAACAGATGGAGCCCGGAGGCTCTGGGACTACTCACACACACACACACACACACACACACACACACACACACACACACACACACACACACACACACACAGATGCAGAGCTGGGGTTAGAGGCAAGCTGTGGTAAAGACTGATGTCAACATCGGTATGAATGTGCACACACACGCTCACGCTGGCAGAGAATCCTACATACGTGGATGTATGTCGACTAACAGGGTGAAAACGCACAGAACTGATTTATAATGCAAGGACGCGTTCGGTCTCTGCTGACACACACACACACACACACACACACACACACACACACACACACACACAAACAGGAAGTGTCTGACTAGATTTAAAACAGAAAATCAAATCAAAGAAGAAGAATGCACGCAGAGAGAGTTTGCGGTCGCTTCATTTAAGTATTTACCACAGTTCACACTTGGATTTGGAGCTAATTTGACTTCCAGAACTTCAAAACACCGAGCTGGGAGTGCATTCGGGGAGTTTGGGACTACTCTCTGGCACATTATCAGCGTTTCCCCTCTGTTGACTTCATCCGTCTATTTGAGATTCTGGCTCCTGTTCAGGACTCAGTAGCAGCACGCGAAGCAACCCAAACATCTTTCTCCCCACCGGCTTTCGTCACGAAGTCCTCACGGGCCATAAAGTCCGACTCGGCATGCCGGGGTCCGCTAACAATAAGTCGAGCCTGTTGCAGCAGACTCACGAATACTGACCGAGTAACGGACAGCTTCTGTACTCTCGCCACATCGCCCACTTTTATCATCACTTGTAGATGAAATGCTTAGATTCAACCACTCAAGCACATCGAGTCGACTATCCATGACCTGGCACAGTTCCAGACCTTCAGGAGGAATAAACACCCGGAGTCACATCAGATTCTGCTCTGATCCGGAGCTGTTTACAGCAGGAGGAGAGCTCAGAGATGACTTTGTCCTTTTTAGTAACAGCTACAATCAACATCTGCAGTATTTGTGTCACATACAATCACAATATCAGCGATTGTCGGGTGTTGTTTCCCCAGTAAACACACCGCCCTCTTCAGCTGCTGCTATTCTTGAATCAAACTCCTCCGTCGGAGGCAGCTCGCATGTATAAACGCTCACTACAGCGTCGGCTCTGTTGATCCAGACCTTCAGGAGGACTAAACACCTGGAGTCACGTCAGATTCTGCTCTGATCCGGAGCTGTTTACCGACGGGAGGAGAGCTCGGAGATTACGTAACTTTTGGAACATTGCTGGAAACATTTGGGTCATTTTAAGACATTTTAAAGCAGAATTCTTAAACAGAATATCACAAAGCTTGTCCCATCAATCTTTCATCATGTTAGAATTGATTTTAGGCTCTCATTGTTACTTTCAGCACACATTGCACCTTCCTATATTTTTACTTTTTAGCACTAGTGTCGAGGCCTAAAGCCAGCGGGGCGTCTTCACAGTCGGAGCCCGGAGGCTCAACCTGCCCGAGGGGAAGAAGCCGGCCAAGTCAGAGCATCTTTGAAATCTCCTCTTGGAAAATACTTTCATCCCAGACTTTATACTGGTGTTACTTGAATTCTCTTTTTTTTATATCACTGGAATGGAAAATTCTTGTAAAATCTACAGATTGTGAACCCCTTCGTAAGCTTGGTTTTGAAAAGTTCTCTATAAATGATGAGTCGTATCATCTTAAATTACAGGAGCACCAGAAAGACTCTCCAATCTGGGGTCGAATCTTTAGAGCAGCGCTTCAACAAAAGATACTGTAGAAGCAAAAAAAAAAAGCTGAGGATATCTCTACATGATATTGAGAACAAATGCAAGGTGTTGGCACCCCGGAGGACCAAACCTGAGCTGGCTCTGGCCGACACATTGTCCCCAGTTTTGGCTCGGTTATAAAAATGTGGGCCCGGTTTCATTTGGAGGGAAAATCGGCTCCATTTAGCAGCACACAGCCAAGCTTTGGGCAAATGTTGACTCCTGGAATCAGACCAACGTGGGGCGGATTCTGGTGCGTCATCGATCACGAGGCTGGCTTCAGTCCAGTACATAGGTGTGCCAGGTTTACTAAAGGACACGGTTGGGCAACGATATTTTTTGAGTCTGAAGCATCCTGAACAGAAAACACCAGGTTCTCCTGTGTTTTCAGGACGTTTGGACCAGGAGCACCGATGGCCTGCCACAGAATATATCAATGTTGCTCCAGCAAGATGAAGACTTGTGATCATAATATAACATTTCACATTGATAACTTCTTTAAGCATGAAGTGTCGACAGTGCTGGAGGCTCCGTGAGGCTGTGATGTCACTACAAACAGCTGGACATTGTCCCAACAACTTGTTAAATGACGCAAGTTTCAGCTGCAATTTATCTTGATAAATCCCCAGTCAAAAATATCTGCGTTGGTCGCCACGAACACTGTTGGAAAATGTTGTCTCTTGTTTAAAAATATCTAGTTGTTTCGGCAAGAAAATGCTGAGATACAGATGTTGGTTGGGAGCTTCTATGTCCGCCCCGTGGCCTGCAACAGCCAATGAGTGACTTCATCATTCATTCTTCACTCCCCTCTCTCCTCAGCCAATTACATGCTGAAAATATCATTTAAAGCAAAACTCTCGCCAAAATGCAACCTCAGCTTTTTTTGTGAATGCATACGAGTCAAACCTTCGTGTAAAAGCATAATTACAACAAAAGAGGCACTTTTAAGAATTACCGTATTTTCGTTTTCAGGTCAAACTCATTTCCAATGGGAGTGCTACGGGCACTTTTACGATAGCATCAAAATCTCTATTTTTAAAACAGTAAGAAGTCTCGACACAACATGAAACTTTGCTCGTAGTATCACCAGGGTCTCTACACATGAACACGAGCTTTGAGAACATTGTTTGTGTACACAGAGTTACTAAAAAGAAGGTTTTTGAACAACTCACGTTAGCAGTAGCTTGTTCCGCTCGCCGCCGTCCTGCCAGTGGAGAAGTGTCAATCTCAGAATGTGACGTAACCTGGAGGACAGTTAAGGTGGAACTACTGACTTCCAGCAACAACTATCCACGCCAGATCTCACGTGACTTTTCCGGCTTTTGATGTTAGTATTGTTTCTTATACGAGGCTCCTTTTTCAACTTCAAGGTCAATATTCTTTTTTGCTAACGACAAAACAACGAATGATCTGTGCATTTATATGGAACTAAGCTTTAGGAGCGTTCCACCTTAACTGTCCTCCAGGTTACGTCACATTTTGAGATCGACACTTCTCCACTGGCAGGACGGCGGCGAGCGGAACAAGCTACTGCTAACGTGAGTTGTTCAAAAACCTTCTTTTTAGTAACTCTGTGCACACAAACAATGTTCTCAATGCTCGTGTTCATGTGTAGAGACCCTGGTGATACTACGAGCAAAGTTTCATGTTGTGTCGAGCCTCCTTAGTATTTTAAAAATAGAGATTTTGATGCTATCGTAAAAGTGCCCGTAGCACTCCCATTGAAAATGAGCCTGGATTGCATTTTGGTGTGAGATTTTCTTTAAATGGGTTTTTAACGCCCTCAGCTTGGCTATTGTGCAGGTTTCTTTTTGTATTGGTTTTGCTTTTCCACCTGAGCACTGACTTATTTTCATAATTCAGTGTAAAAAAGGAAATAAAGACCTATAATGAAAGTAATGCTTCTGTTGCTCTCCAGAAGTGATATTTTGAAGTCACAAAACAGCATTTTTGATCTCACACGTCTGGATATTCAAATAGAAAAACATGGGTTAAAAGCCCTTTTTAAGATGTCAGATCTCCTCCCGTCATCCAGTTCAAACCGGACTCCTTCTAAGCTCCTGACAAGCTCTTTACCACCTGACGTCTTTGTGTAACCTGGCCTGCACCATTGCATGTGAAATCACCTTTACCACAGCATGGAAGAGCTTGTTAATGCAGCTAATATCAGTGTAAAGGTCAGGGAGGGAAAGTAAATGTCAAACCTAATCTGAGCCAAGGAAGAAAAAAAACACAGGAAGCTTTGACTGAAAGTGAATTTGTGATGTGATGAATGGATGTGGACAGGTGGGAGGTGTCTGACATATACAATATGGAGCCGCAGTGATCACATTAGTTTGTTTGGGCGCCGACAGGAGAAAGGGAACCGACTCGGCTGATTGATTCTGGCAGAACAGAGGTGTAAAACACAAACAATTATGAAGACAGGAGAAGAAGAAGAAAGACAGGAGGGAGGAGGGGGTGAAATTTGACTTCTCTGAAATGATTCATTAACTTGAACAGGAAGGGAGGAAGTGTAAACGTCAAACTGAGCCACACAGAACCAAAACCAGAAGCCCGGAGAGAAGAACTGTGTGCCAGTGTTGGACAGCAGAGTGATACCATGAAACCTACCAACGTGGGGAAAAAAAGCTGCCGAGCAACAACACTGATCTGTTTTTTCGGCTGCAGGGATTTCAGCACCTCAAGATTTTGACCTCCATGTTGAATTCAGGAGCTTCATTAAAGTTTTGGGCCCATTGAAGATGTTCTGACAGTCCAGGAAGCCCGAGGGTGAAGGTTCTAGTGCTGAACTCGACGCTGAATTTAACATCACGGCTCGTCAGAAGAGAAAAAAGCACAGCTGTAATCAATAACGTTAAAAAACACTGCCTGGCGTAGAGCTGAGATGGTTTCAGGGTCCTGGTATCACACATGCTGGTCCACTTGGTTTAAGTTACTCTTCAACCCCTTTTACTCACTTCCATTTCAGCTACAGCTTCGACTCATTTCAGTGATTAATCTTTGGGTAAAAGTAGAAATCCAAACACAGGTCAGAACAGATTTCTGTACCAGTGGTTTCCCTTCAGTAGTTGTTAAACCGACAACCTCTCAAGTGTCACAAAGACATGAATCACTTCACTGACACTTCAGCTCCTTTCAGTATTTGCATGTCGAGTGACACTTCAACCTCGTTAAACACTTTCAATTGAACTGTCGCAGCAATCTGTCAGATATTATATTTTAAATGCCACTTCATCTCCTTTCAGTAAGAGACAGTAAGCAAAATAAAGAAAAAAACAGGAAACTTTACTCTTATCACCCAAAGTGACGCTTCTACTTCTTTCAACATTAAAACTTCCACTTAACTTTTGACTAACTGATACAACAATCTCTTTAATGGCGGCCATTTTACATCAACTGCCACTTCAACTTCTTTCAGTGCATCAACTTCCTGTCTTAGTTCACTTCAAGTCATCCAAGTGCACTAACACCAGCTGGTACTTCACCACAAAGTCACTTTGTCTTCAAAGATTAAAACGTGAAGATATGAGTTCACTCCGTCACATTTTCTTCACTTTCATTTAATTACTCTGGTAACGAGTCACCTCAGCAGTCAAACATCATGCAGATGAAGCGACAGAGTCACCCTGCTGAGTATTAACACAATCCTTGTTTTCATTTAACGTAATAATCTCAAACGCACCAGTGTTTAATTTCTAAACTGACCGAGGTTCAATTCCCAGACTTAATCACAGTGTGCATCGCCCCTCGACACACAGGAAGAAGAGGAGGACGCGGCGTTTTCTTTGCCCGGTATGAGCGCAAAGTGATGAACCCAACAGAAAACTGCACGAAAGACAAAGAATTGGCTGACTTCCCTGAAACGAGCAGCTCAGG
Source organism: Diplodus puntazzo (assembly GCA_963678695.2). NCBI lineage: Eukaryota > Metazoa > Chordata > Actinopteri > Spariformes > Sparidae > Diplodus > Diplodus puntazzo. The sequence goes on from OZ023177.1 coordinate 22,500,877, forward strand.
AAGGAGAAGCTGTTGTCGTTTCCTGATCCAGATCAGCAGGGTGAAACAAAGTGCAGGTTTTATTTAATTGAAGCTGACAGGAAATTAACACATCAGAGCGACAGTTCCTTTCTTCCTTTAGCCCAATCTGGCAGCAGCACAGAGGGACGCAACCCAAAACCTTCAACAACAACACGACCGTCAAAGGAAGAGGTGGACGTCAGCAGCCTTACCTAGCTTGGGCAGTGAGTACTGGACTTTAAAGTAGTCCTGGTAAAATCCCAGAAGCCTCTTGGTGATGTGGAGAGCGTAGTCCCCCGCTCCGCTGGAAATGGCATCCGGCCGAGCGTACAGACGGATCTACAGGCAAAGACACAGACAGGAAGAAATGGAATCAGGCCGATTTTAATAGAGATGGATCTAAAAACAGATACAAGGGAGGAAATGGAATTAGTGCATGCTCAGCTCTGCAGAGAACAAACTGGAATCAAGCCAGGCTTTTATACAGAGAGGGAAATTAAATTTGGCAGAGTTTACAATAAGATCTACACAGAGACGCAGAACAGGCTGAGCGTGTGTCGAGCTCCGGTCGGGTTTGAGTTCACATCTGCAGAGAGACTAATTTAATCTCTTGTCCAAATGCACACAGACACAAACAGAAATGGAACCAGGCCGGCGTTGGGCAGGTCAGGTCTCCGGAGAGAATAAGTGAATCAGGCCGAGATCGTGTTCGGCTCTCCAGACAAAATATAACAGAGTCGGGTCGAGTTGTGGTTCAAATCTACAGGAAGAAAAATGAATTCACAGCCGCCAGCGGACATCATCGACTTTTAAACGCAGAGGAAAAAACATAAAGAGGGAGATAAAAGTTGTGCTTCAGGTGGATTCCAATAATTCTCACAGTCAAAGTCAAATATTGATGATGTGAAATCACTGACGCCCGGAGAGTTTTCATTACTGCGCCGGTTGTTTAAAGAACAGCACGAGTCTCTGCCGGCTAGTTAGCTGCTAACAATCCTCATGTGATGGAGGATAATAAGTGTCATGTCGGTTATTTCCTCCTTAAAACCACATTTCATCTAGTTTTTTCAGCTTGTAAATAAACAGTTTGCTTCATCTTGAACCTACAGTACATCTGTCCGTCACAGACACACACACTCTAATCAATAATCAATACAAACAGGTCACAAGACAGCAGCACGAACCAATCAGCACGCAGGGAGAGGCAGTGACCTCATTGAAACAACGACAGCGTGACTGCTGACTGTGTGTGTGAATCTCCACATCCATGAATGAAACTCTGTCATCGCTGGGAACCAGCGAGCAGTCAGAGCCTCAGCACTCGTGTCAGCTTGTGGCTGAAGGTGAACTCAACTTCTTCAGAGCAACTTGTTTCACTTTATTCACCACAAAACCACCAGAAATGTGATCAAAACTCTTCCAGCAGCATCAAAACTTCACTCGTCTTCGTCTTCTCCCTCTCATTCAGCAACGCTAGCACAAAATAACACATGCAACGTGTTCGTAGCTGCCATCGAAACACAAAAATGTTCATGGAAGTTTATTTTTTGGGTGGATTATGTTAATATAGTGTAGTTTTTGTTATACAAGTTTGTTTTTGACATTTTTCTAAACAAGCTTTTGGAAAATGTCCCCAACAGTCCCCAAACTTTTTTATGCCTTGGTATTTCTTGCATTATGTTACCTGCCTGATATATTGTTAGCCTGACACCTGAAGCTAAATGCTAACATCAGAATGCCGTCGATGTCGGGCCTAAAAAAACATTTCATTATCTAAAGAAAGCTGCATACAGAGCCAGAGTGCTACATTAACATGCATCACAATATGAGTTTAGGGTGTTAGCATGCTAACATTCGCTAACACACAGCTGAGGCTCACAGGAAAGTCATTAACTGCATGTGCTTGGTCATAAACACAAAACTATTTACACAGTTATATTTTTGTCAATATTTTTTAATTGCTGACGGTGCGAGAGGAAACATCATTTTCAGATTCATCGGTTATTTTCCACAAATGTGAAATCTGTTCTGTTTCGGTTTGAATACTCATTTTGAACAATTATGAGCTTTTCACCCTCCAATAGATAAACTGCTTCAGAAACTCAGAAGTCGGTTCCCAGCTGGAACCAAAGAAGAGCCGGATTTCCTCAAACTGAAGTGTGAATCTGATATAATACAGGTTGTTTACGCTGATTACACATCTTTGATTGCAACAGACGAAGAACCAGAGCTAATCAGGCAGAAAAATGGAAAGTAGTAAAATCTGAGGATCGTCAAAGTCAGCAGGAGTCATAAACCGTGAATGTTTGTTTAGAGTTTCTGTCCGTCTATCTGGTGTTTGTTGAGATATACCAGCAGTCAGACTGAGATCCCGAGAGCCACGACAAACATCTTCTAGAAGTTCTGTTTCTGAAGGACAGAGAGAGAGAAAGTTCTGTGAATCTCACCGTTTATCTGCAGAAAACACACAACAGCAGTTTGTATTGAACTCTGCAGCCTCGTTGAAAATAAAAGTATTAACACAAACTTTAGATTTAGATTTTTTTAAGTGACTTTGATGCCGTCTCGTTTGCTACCGTGGCATCAATCTGCCCGTCTCCTGTGATCCTGCAGCTCCGTCAGAAACGTTTCACTTCACCGACTCCAGACTGATTCTTTAAACTGAGGTGAATCTGCGGCTGACAGACACGCAGACATCTGCTCCATCGAGAAAAAACTGTTTCTGAGTTAAAAGCAATTTGGCGAGTTCTGCAGGAGAAAATGAGCTGCTGCTGCCTGATCTGACAGATACGTAGTGTTTGTGGTGAGCCGAGCTAATCTGAGCGTACAACACGTCTTCAGACTGCACACAACAAGATAGCATCTGTTAGCATCAGTTAGCATGTGTTCATCATTCTGAGGTGTGTAAGTGTTACACAGAGCAAAGAGCGTGATGGAAACTGAAGGTCAAATCAGGGCACGAGGGAAGTGCGTCACTATCCCTCTGTAATATAGTTTCATTGTGTAATACAGAAAAAAGGGGCCGGAAAACAGACAAATACAGGAAGTGGATGGTAAAAGAAGAGACACGAGGAAAAACTTTCAACATAAAACAGGAAATCAACTGAACTAACACCTCGGACGATAACAGTTTTATTGTGAAGGTCGGAAAGTGATGTATGAGTGGAGTGGAGCAGAGTGTGAATGTGTGTTTGGATCAGCTGTGATTCTCCAGGAATAACTCACTTCTGTGTGTGTGTGTGTGTGTGTGTGTGTGTGTGTGTGTGTGTGTGTGTGTGTGTGTGTGTGTGTGTGTGTGTGTGTGTGTGTGTGTGTGTGTGTGTGTGTGTGTGTCTGTGTGTGATGGACGCAGCAGCTAATTACAAGCTGCTGCTGGTGATATCACTGATCAATATGCATGTATCAGCTGCAGTGAATGAAAAAAAGAGTCACAGAGGGAAACCACCTCACTGTCAGCTGAAGGACGACTGACACCATCAAACACACACACACACACAGATAAAACACACACACATACACACACACACACACACACACACACACACACACACACAGATAAAGTACCCACACACGTCTCATATCATTTTTCACATAAAGACGGAGGCGGGTGGACGCACACATACACCCACAACATGATGCAATGCTGATGTACCACTGCTGTCATTTCACTCACACACACACACACACACACACACACACACACACACACACACAGGTAAACACGGCTGTCCCAGTACTGTCACTCGGCTCTCTCCCAGTTCCACTCTAATAAATTCTCTCAGTACAGTCAGCGGGCGACCGCCTGTACCATCAGATGCTGTGTGATGTCAGGACGTGTGTGTGTGTTCAACTGCACACATACACAACACAAAGGAGGAAGTGTGTGTTATTAAGAGGACTAAACACAAGGATCATTTCGCAGGTGATGTGCAGCAGGACAGGAAGCCGCCTCTGTAAAGATGGAGATCATCAGTAACACGACCTGCTTCCACGTTACTGTTGTTTGGTGCTGTGTTGTTGCTTTGCGGGTTGATGTGTGCGACATTTCTCTTTTATTTGACGAGTGAAGGATCTGTTTAGTTGTCAGACTGTGAACAGCATCAGACCGACACACTTCTGTCCCACCTCTAACGGCAGTGATAACGGCGCTAATGTGGCTCCGCTAATTCAGTAACAGACATATTAATTTCTTTAAAAAGAGCCTTATTTTTGTTCTATGTGGTTCCATGAGGTCCACAGGAAGGGGCGGGGCTTCATACATCATCATCAGAATTCAAACCATAGAGCGTCCGACCAAACTGCTGAATCTGATGAGTGAGCAGCGTGAAAAGCTCTTCAGGCTCGTCTGATTTTTAGCAGAGAGGTGTCGGAAACATTCTACTCACAGTTAAACCGACAGACATCACCGCGTTGGATGATATCAGCTGTACGTAATTAAAATTAATTCTGTGAGGCTGAAATAACATTTTGTCTCAGTGTGGAGAATCTCCTCATTAAACTTTCATGGGAATATTAAAATGAACTCTGCTGCTCAACCCCGCAAAAAAAGGGTTAGAAGAAGACTACATCTTTTATTTCGATGCTTCAGATACATATTTTATCACCATGTCGTATCTCCTGCTGTTAGTCTCATGTTCAGGTTGTAGCAACATCACCGCCTCTAAACTGCAGCTTTTGTGTCGTCTCAGCCAAGAAAGACACAAAAAATCCTCTAAAGCTTTTTCAGCAGGTTTTCACAGTAAAATATCACATTAATCTACTGAAATTCTGCTTTTATAATGAATTACAGGTAATTATTTGGAACATTACAGTAAGCTGCTGTGAATCTGAATTCAAGCTGCATTCTGAAAAAATGAAAAATATAAGTAAAATGGTGCATTTACAAGAAAATACCGTAATTAGGATGCAGCACCGTACTGTCGTTTAACAATGAAATAATGTAGTTTTACAGGCCCACAAGTTGTTGGACCATCAACTCAGGCTAACAAGCTAACAACAGGCTAACAGGTTCAGAACAAGATATCACAGAAAAATATAAGTTAAATGGTGCATTTACAAGAAAATACTGTAATTAGGATGCAGCATGTAGTTTTATAACAAGATACAAGATTAACAACATGGCAAGAAGATAACATGCTAACAACATGCTAACAACAGGCTAACAGGCCCACAAGTTGTTGGACCATCAACTCAGGCTAACAAGCTAACAAAAGGCGAACAGGCCTGCAGGTAGTTCAACAAGGTGCACATGTTAACATGCTAACACCCGAACAAGCAGAATTGCTGGCTTACTGTGAAAACACATTAAAATACCGTAATATTACAGTAAATCTACTGTGAATTAGCACATTTACAATCAGGTAACCGTAGAAATGATATATTACTCTGATTCTCATTAATACCAATAATCAGATTGACACACACTAGTCTAATTCCATTATTATTAATAAACACTAATAATACACCTATTGTAGAAACACAGTCGTCCTCTCTGACTGATTCTTAAAGCTCGTCTCTTATTCTGCACATTCTCCTCCCTCAAGCAGAACTCATCTCGCAGCGCGGCGGCCGGCAGTCTGAATATCTGCTCAGAAAGTGGAGGCTTTATTGAAATCTCAGTTTCTGTCAGCGGGCCGGCAGCGAGCTGCTGAATTGAGTATCATCTCCTGAGGATTCCTGAAACGCCTCCAGTCATGTTCTCCCAGGTGAGGAGAGGCCGGGATGCATTACACTTTTCAATGGAGGTGGAGGAGCCGCTGTGACGCTCCAACTTCAAAGCATCACCATAGACAGATTCAGCGTCTCTCAGGGCTGAAATATGCTGATTCTACTGAACTAAACCCATCGCACGGTGGCTCAGCGGTTACTGCTGTCGCCTCATAGGAAGAAGGTTCTGGGTTTAAACCCGACCGGCAGAGCTTGCATGTTCTCTCTGTGCCAGAAACATGCAGGTAAGCTGGAGTGGAAACTTTAAATTGCCACTCGGTTGTGAGTCGTTGGTCACATTTCCTGGATTTGTGACAGGGTTGTCAGATAACGCACGCTGCGATTCACTCCAGCCGCCTGCGACCCTGCTGAGCAGCTTACAGAAGATATTGACGGATGTATAAGCTTCCATTCTCTGAACCTGAATAAGGTGATCGTTAAATCAAAACACGAGGAATAATCTGCCTTCAATCACACGACTGTGACTGGATGAAACCAACATCTTAAGTGTCTGGTTGAGCTTCCACTCCGGCCGATCGATAGCAATTTATTCCAAGAGGTGTGCATAAAACTGCCACAGCTGCCACGTTAATGTCAGGTTGTAATGACAAAAACACTGACGATGTGTTGTTTTGATTAATTTCAGGTTGTCACAACAACTATATGTTTTTGTCTCGGTTAAAGGTGCGATATGGAGGAATTGGCCACCTGTCGACAGTTTAGGAGACAAACCGATTATATCCCGCCACGTCCGCCTCAGAGACTCGCCCGCTTCTTCACCGCTGGATGGAAAACATGTCGGCCAATTGTGTTGTTGCGCTGACACGAGATTCACCAGCCGATGCGGCGCAGCTGAATATGAACAAATGACGGTGAGGTCTTTTTTATTTTGTGGACATGTTGGTACATCTCTCAGTGAAAGATGCATGGCTCCAGATGAAATGCCAGAAAATCAGCATCGGATTTCATCCTCAGGGAACGTGAATGTTTGGACTAAACTTCACGGTAATCAATCCAATTATTCCTGAGACGTTTCCATCGTAAACAACACCTGTCGACCTCACTGGAACGTTGGAGGATCACCAAAGTCTGGTGTGGGAACCAGGAGTGTCTGAGCCAAACTTAACGTCAGTCCATCTGGTGGTTTCTGAGATATTTCAGCCAGAACGAGAATGTTGGACCATCCAGAACCCGGACGCTGTGGCTGCAAATTAAACGAGTCACGTGTGAAATTCAGCATTATTTCCAATCAGCGCAGCAGCGGCTTCATGTAATATTCACCACACTGCTGCTCTGAATCTCTCTGTTTAACATAATCACCATTACTGTTCACTGTTTAAGTCCAGTGGGTTCTATTTTACCGCCTTGAATTAAAGTACTGGTAATAAAAACCACACTGTCTTCACATATTTCACGGTAAAAATCCTTTTCGAGGAGGTGAAGGGATTATTTCCCCTGAACTGCTGGAAAGCTGTTAATGTGAAGCAGATTAACAGCAGCAGCAGCAGCAGCAGAGTGTCACGGTGAGCTGGAGCAGATCAGAAAACAAGGAGGCCTCTCAGCGGAGTGTGATCAAACCCACAGTACTGCTGAAGCACAGAGCATCGGAAAGAAAGGCCCGTCTCTATTACCAGCCTCTGAGTAAAGGCAGATTTCGTAGCAATTAAGGGAAATCTCTGTATCTGTGGGAATGCAGTGCGTAGTCTGTGAACTCTTTGTCTGCTGAGAGGTGATATCAACATATTCCTGCAACTCTAGTGAAACTACCAACAAACTGTTGGATACAATAACTGTAGCCGAACGTAAAAGAGTCGATTAACTGTCCAACAACATCTAGAAAGTTCTAGAAGAGCCACAACATCATTTTATTCCCACACAAGTAAACAAGGCGCTAAACTGGAAGTTAGCCTGTTGGGTTAGCTCCAGGTAACATTTTAAAGGTTGTTTTTTTTTTACAGGCTTCATAGCAGCTCTTCTGCAAACTATACAAACTCCTCAGTAACACATAGATGCATTAAAGAAGTGTAGCTCCAACTATCTTTATAATTACGATGATGCCATGCTGCCTTCACGGGTTGGCGAGGGCGAACGTGACAGCGACACAGTGGACTGAAGGGTCTGTTACAGTTTGGCGTGGCAAGAAGCAAAGAGAAGCTGGAAAAAAGGCTTTCTCTTCAAAATTAGTCCCAACAACATCCACAAAGTGTTTCAGGGATTCCCAACTTCCTGTTTACTACATCATGTAAATCATGTAACTGACAGGTTGAGTCTTCAGCAGCAGGATGAACTCTCCTTCCTGATTTGATTTGATCAAGAAAAGTTTTTCGTTCTGTTCTCACCACGAAACCACAAAATGAGCCGGAGAACATTTTCTCCTCCGAGCCGGACAATGTTTAAACTTTACAGATAAATACTTCCTTTTCTAAATTAATTTAAAATCCTCTCCTCATCTCCTTTCTCCTCGTTTCCTCTTCTCCTTCTCCGCCTCCTCCCCTCTCCCCTCTCCTTGTTATCTCTCCACTCGGCCGTGACATCTCGCGCCGCGTTCTGTCTCTCCGTCTGTCGCCCTTGGATGATGGATGGGGTGATGGACGCTCGGTTGCCACGGTAATTTGATGGATGGTTTAGCAACTGATACGAGCGCCGAGAGAGCACCGACACACACACACACACACACACACAGCGGCGCAGTAACACACTGTCTCCTCGCGGCATTTTTGTGGGTCCTTGACTTTGAGATCAACAGACCTCAGACAGTCGCGACTCCCTTCATAACAAACACTGCTGACCCATGACTGCAGCGCCGCACATCTGTCCAATCATATCATCACTTTTGCTGACGACACCGCTGTGATGGAGTGAGACAGCCCAAGAACCGAAGCAAGGATAACAGTCTCTCTGTCAATGTCAACAAGACAAAAGGGATGATTGTTGAATCCAGAAGGACCGGAGCATGAAGAGAAACCCAGCAGCTGCTCCCCTGTGATGTATTATACACTATACGTGTCGGCTCACTGAGTCCTCCCTGGTCTTGGTAATATTAAACATATAATGTCTTCATGGAGCACAGACCAACCTGGTTATTACAGCTTCCTGTGTCCAACATCGACTCCACAAAACATCTGAGGATGAAGCTCGTTCAGGTCTCATTAATCAAACTGCAAAGAAAACAATCTACGTCTGTGCGTTCTGATTGCACATACGCACAAGTTAATGTGTATTTATTACATGTCTGTATGCTCTCATAAACACAGCTGTGCTCTGTTAACAGAGATAAATGCAGCAAACTCATTTACATCAAGAAAATCCCCCAAACAACCACACAGTGACACTACTTCCCTTAAAGGAAACAGAGCCCGGTTTGCCAATAAGGTGGAGATCAAAGTTTTGCATTTTATTAATTTTTGAGTATAATTACTTGATTTTTGGTTGGTTTGATGGTTTGTTGGTAAGTTGGCTAGATGCTTCTTTGGTAAGATGGATAATTGGTGTGTTGGTTGGTTAAATGTTTGGCAAATTGGTTGGTTTGATGGTTTGTTAGTGGGTTTGTTGGATGTTTGGATTGGTTTGTATGTAAGCAGGATTACACAAAAACTACTGGAAAGATTTCCCGAAACTTTTAATGGAGAATGGGTCTCGGCCCCAAATAGACCCCCATTAACCTTTGGTGCAGATCCAGATCAAGGGACAGCTTTGAGGTTTGATTTTCAGATTAAGCTTGCATGAATCAAAAGAGACACTTGGGCCTTGGCGGATGTTTGTGCTCGGTGCCTGACTGGCTGGTTTGTTTGATTTTCAGCCGGCTTGTGAAAAAACTAAAACTGCGGTTGTCTTGAAACTTGTTTGATGGTCAGATTTCACAGAGGAACCGAATCACAGCTCAGCTTTTCATAAGTGCTAATTCAAATTGGACTCAGGTCAGCATGTCTTAGTTGTCAACACAGTTTTTAATAAGAAGCTGCCGTGTTTATGATGTTATTTCAGTCGTAACATTAGATATTTGTACATACAGTGTGTGCACATGATAATAAAGTCTTCCTTGGTTTCAGAAAGGCCTCAGCTTGGCACAACTATTGTTTTAACATCATTCCAACAGTTTGGAATAATATATCCAGACATAAATGGTGCTGCTGGATCTTGTGCTCGGCTGTAGTTCATTTCCTCTAACAGGATCAAATGATGTGAAAGTTTGTTCTGTTCGCAGCAGATCTGTCCGTCCCCTAACAGGTGTCCCCATTAAATCAGGACAGTCCTTGAGTTTGATGTCCCAGCGTCCCAGCAGGAAGTCTTTGTCCTTATAATAACACTGATTTATGATGGATTAATATTGGGAAATTGAGTCCCAAGAGCAAATGTAGTAAACATGGACAGGTGCAGCTGCATAACAATGACAGCAATCAAAAGAATAAAAAAGAAAGAAGGAAAGAAGGTAAATAATAAGAAATACAGCTGCATTAAATGCCACCATGTTCTGTTTCGATTAAATCACATCATGTGTTTTAACACCAGTGAATGTGTTTGTTGGCCCCCTCGAGACTTTGAGCCCCCAGATCCAACTTTTTAAATCGATGTCGTTAAACTTTGGCTAAAATAAGCACATAATAAAACTGAAATGTTAAAGTGACCTTTATCATCTCAAAATACTCATCTGACCTATAGTTTGTAATCACTATCGGACATTAATGTGACCTTTATTATCATTATAGAATGTTAATGTGACATTTAGTATCGGTACAGAAGAGTAAAGATGGCCGCTCTGATGTCGCGCCACAAAACTTTGCAGCAGCTCAACTCGTCGAAACACTGCGTCACAACTCTGCTCTCATACTGTGGTACTGATCCAACTGGACGCCTGAGAACTGAGGGAGGTTCTGATAGTTATTCGATAAATAGCAGCAAAAAGCATCGACCCTCTTAAGTCACTGCTGACGATTACTTGCTTCCAAGCGTGGGTAGTAACGGAAGACACGAACAGCACAATGTAATCAGAATACAAAGAAGGTAACTGTAACTTCTGACTCTTCCTGCCTGGGAGAAAATCCAAACCTCCTTTCAGAAATCAGTCAGTTGCTGTGTCTCGTTAGTGTCTGCATCCTTCGGAGGAGCATTTAAAAGGCTAATTACGTCACAACGCTGCATGAAGTCTGTCCCAGTCTGAAGGCTCCTCCAGATGCTCCTTCTTCTCCCTGTTTTTGGAGGATGCACCGCTACGATCCTTCGCGGCCTCACATATCCCAAGATTCTTTGTGCGCCCGAAAAAGAAGTAAGAAAGAGAGAAAATGGCGACTTCGCGTGGCGTAGATCGTAACTTTCGCGAGCCTGGGCGGCAGAAATCGTGACGTAACGGTAAAACATCTGGTGACGCAACCAGGAAATGCTCCAAAGGCGAGACCGTCCCATTTAAAGGTCCCATATTATGGTCATTTCTGCTTCTTGACATGGTTCCTTGATGTCTAAATGAAATGTTAGTAACATGCTTTGGTCAAAATAAACTGAAGGATTGAGCACAGCAGGGTTCTTGAAACACCAGTTTCACAGCCCTGCTCCAGGTGGCCTGTTTCAGTGCCTTTCCCTTTAAATGCTAATGAGCTACTATGCGCCGCCCACGGTGCCGCCCACCTCCTCCTGCCTGCGGAAGACGTGAGGACGGCATCATGTGACCATGGCAACGGCGGAGTTTCTGGGAGTAATGGCTGCCGGACAACAGACTGCGGTCCGACCCAGAACAACAAGAGGCTCCAGAAGAAAGTAAGCAGCCAAGAATGAACATTGATGTTTCTCAGTGGTCAGTAGTTAAGTTTGTTACCTCGACATTACTTTTATGTTACTGCAGATAACGAAATTTTTACGAGCTTACTGGCCGTCTGCCCCGCGTTGCCTGGAGTGTTTACATCATAAAGCTTAGCTAAACCTCGGCCGGGTTTTTACTGCTGTTCAGTTGCTAGTAACGCGGATGTAATTTAGCAACAGCCGTTACAAGAGAAAAGCGTAACCCCATATTATTATTTACCTTTATGTAGCCAGGTAAGTTGATTGAGAACCTGCTCTTATTTGCAGTGACGACCTGTAATTAGCTACTGCCAGTAATTTTGAACAACTGTAGTTTTCATCAAGCCACAGTTGCCTCCCATCACCTCTCTGCCAGCAGAATTGTTTTTAACCAGTTACAAGGGTTTATAAACTTTAGATATATTACCAAAGAAACAATGCGACATGATTAGTGATCATAGTTTCCAATGAATAATGAAAATTCTGCATAAAAACAGGTGTTCCTGTGGCAATTGTGAACAAATGCCTACATAACCTGAGCACATCTGCTGTATGTAAATACCACAATTAAGTGTGAACACTGGGCAAACATGGTTGTTCTTTTGCTCTCTTTTCTCTAATCTATTGTCACTCACTTACCTTTCATAATTTCTAGGTTACACGAAGACTGTGGCAGCTTCCTGATACACCATCATGCATGGTGGACCCTCCTGGCCTGGAACCTGTCTGCCTGAATGTATCTGCACTGCAACATGCACTGAACATTTAGACTATGGACCCTTACGTCTGAGGGGAATAGTGCAGTCAGCTTTTAGTCACATAAATACTATTCATTTATCACAAAAGTGTCATGATGAAAAGTACAGAACTGCTTCCTCTATCTTACATTGTTTATAGTTTATTATCTTTTACTTATTACCATGAAAATTACATATCAAACAATGAAAACACAGAACAGTTAGGAAAGATGTTTTATTGTAAGAAACATTTGTAAACATGTGTTGACATGAATGAAATAATAACAAGTAGAAGAAAATACATATCTGAAGTGAAACAGTTTGACTTTAACTTCAATATCAATATGAAAATAATAACAAAGAAAGTATCTCGTTGCCATGGGTGTAAACATTCAGTGCTGACTTTATATTGAATTGTGTTCAGCCAATTTAGCCTACAGAAGCTTTGTAAGCTGGTGCTGGTGCTCTCTGGGGAGGAGAGTGAGAGTTGTGCTGCCCGTCTGTGTGGTCCGAGAGGTCTTCAGGGTTTATGAGTTTCAGCACCTCCTTCACATATGGGGCAGGGTCCTGGAAAACCTTCTGGAAGATCAGGTCCAACAGTGCATCACCGCAGTCTGCAGTGCAATAAACAAATGCATGTTTGCAGGAAAACTGCAGTAGAACCAAAAAGCCTTGTGCTGCAGTGTTATAAAGTGTCTCTTATTTCTCCTAATTACTTCTCATTTATACATTCTCATTATTTATTTTGAAAACCATCTTAAAAGAATTCAGATTTTAAGTGTTTGTTTTCAACCTTTTGTGTGATGTCTGTGTGTCCATGTTTATTTTAATTTGCGAGGTTCAAATAAAAGATTGTAAAACTTACAGAATGTCATGTCTGTCTTCACTGGTTTGGCTCTGCACTCTCCCTTCCAGGACTTTGGATAGCTCAGTTTGAAAAGAGGATCTCCTGATGATGTGGTGGCTTGCCCTCTATCAGCATTCTTATTGTGATGCAGTGCAGCCAGTCAGAGTCTTGAACAGTAAAAAGACAAACATGAAAACAATTGCAAGAAATGGGCAAATGTTCTCAACAAGTAATCACAGTTTAATTTACCTGCACAGCATTCCCAGATATGGATAGGAGTAACACATGACAGCACTGTTACACTATAATTCAAGCACTAAAGACTGCAACGCCTTACATTACTCTAATCCGACCACTTTATTTCAGTAACGAGTAATCTAGCGTTAATATTTCCAAACCAGTAATCACATTAAAGTTATTTATTCAAGTCACTGTGCGTTACAATTATTTTTGTCATTTTCATCCGTAAAAATATATATTCTTGCTTTCTTCTTGCGTCCCAGGGAGTGATGTCACGTACGCCTAAAGTCACGTTTTAGCCATGAGGATAACTCACGGGTACACCACGCAGCAACACAGAAATGGAGGGAGGAGAGAGATGCGCGTTTCCTAGCTGGAAATATAGTCATTATTTTGAGTTATTTAAAACAAATAAACACGAATGCTTGGTCAAGGGCCCAGCCCGGCCGAGGATAGCGGCGGGGTCGGGCTCGGGCAGAGAATCTAAGCTCTATGTAGCAGTCAACAGTACACTCGTATTGCCCCGGCCTATGCCAACATATTCCAGCTTACAAAAACATTTTCAAATGCATTATTTCACAAAATCCTGAAAGCTTAGACCCGGCGGAGGGTGTGTGTATGTACTGCTTGACCGACCGGGTCTCTGGGTTTGTATGTGGAGACCGTGTTGATGCGAACTAGAGGCTCGCGGTTAGCATTAGCTTGGAAGCTCGCGGTTAGCGTTAGCTGGTACTATGTGATACTGCCTGGTCAGTTCGTGTAAAATTGCTAAATAAACGCAGCTAAATACTTGAACATGCAGACATTTCCCTGGGACAAGCATTACATAGTGTGCAAGATCAGAAACGTACTACACACAATGATTCTGCTTTAGCACTAACGTTAACTTGTGTGGTCAGGGAAGCCAACGTTAGCGGTTAGCCGCTAACCTTAGCTTGTTCTCAATAGCAAAACACACAGTACATCAGGCATGAGTTCAGCCTAATCTACAGAAACACACAGCACATTATTTGTATACTTACATGTCCTTGGTCTGCAAGTATTCCTTTGAGTAAAAGTCTGCCGACTACTCCTGCCTTGTACTGGCCCAAGTTGGTGAAACAGTCAGTGTCAAAGTGGTTCGCACACACCAACAGTTTTTTGCCAACTTCAGCTGGGACATTGCCCTCAAAAATAAATTCAATCCATGCTGCTATTTTGTCCTCTGCAGCTGTGAGACGATGGAGTGTGTTGTGCTGGTCCTTGCAGCCAACAACAGAGCATTTTTCCTTGAGTTTGGCCATGGTGATTTCAGTAGCGTAATGGCGGATCTCCGAGACCGGAGCTGTACCTGGTGGGTGGAGACACCGTGCGGTGAAGGGAGGGGCAGTGGGGTAGCCATATGCAAATGTGCGGCCGTCGACGTCGACAGCCGCAGCAAATTTGACTCGTGTATCTGGAAACTGCAGGCAAGACCTCTTAAGAAACCTGTATCTCACTCAAAAAAGCATGGATAGTCTTTTTTCAAAGTTTCTCGGCGTGTGGCAGCACCATAGACCCACAATAACACCCCAAATCCCAGAAAAAGTCAGTTTTTCATAATATGGGACCTTTAACAACGGCTGACGAGGTTAACAAGGTCTCTCTGAAGGACTCGCATTCAAAGACCACAAAGGCCGAGTCCTTCAGAGGATGCAGACCCTGAACTGAGACACAGCAGCTGTCACAAAGCTCACCGCCTCTTTGTTTGTCTTCGTGAATGCAGATGTGCTGCACACAGAAACCTCTTCACATTCAAGGCGACGGTGAGTTGGCAAACAAACACCCACAGAGGGTAAAATGACAGAAGATGAAGGAATAATAAGCTAAATGGCTGCAAGATGGAGGTTTTATTGAACAAGGAGCAGCTCGGTGGGTCATCACACCCCGGTGTGTGTTTGTGTGTTTGTTTGTTTGTTTGTTTGTTGGTTTGTATGTTTGTATTGTGTCAGACTTTAAGCCTCCCTGAAGGGAAAGCGTCTCATTACAGGAACAGAGATCCTCACAGAGACACATTATACTGACAACAACAACAGGAAGACAAACAGCTGTTTACTGAGGATGTGGAGACAGAAGAAGAGCTCTTTGAAAGAAAAGATGAATTTGAGTTGACAATGGTGCTGGCAGAGTCCCAGACCCGCTGAAGATCCGTCTGTGCAGCTCACAGCTCCTCAAACACTGACGGCTCTGCGTTCAATCTGGATTTTGTTTATAACCATAAAAGCTTTAAGTCTTAATACCTTCATTTGTTTCTGCAGCTTCAGATGTTTAAACACTTGCCTACTATGTCTCAGAAGGCTAAAATTATCCCACCTGTTTAAAAAGATAATAGTACGACCGCAGGCTGTTTTATTATTGGAAATCAGGACACACTCATGTAAAGGCATGTTGAGGATCGGTCAAAACATTCATTTGATGAGCAAGAGTCGATTGTTTGATGTCCTCGATTTTTTCCTCTAAAAATAAAGGTTGAATTAAAGCAAAAAGAAGGCGCGTCAATCAAACAGGAAGTGGCGTTGTTCTCCCTGGTCACTCGCCCGAGGTGACGGTGGAACGACTGGAATAACTTGAAGATAAAGAGGAAGAGAAAGAGGAAGCAAAGACGGAGCAGAGGGAGAGCGATGGAAACGGAGGTGAAACAAGAGTGAACGGATGATGGAGAACTTGATATGTGTCTCCTCTTCGAAACTACCATTCTTTCTACAAAACCTGCACACCTCTGACTTTTTCACAGCACTGAGATCAGGCTTTCTAGATCAAACCGGGATTCTTACGATTGTTTTTTATCTTTGGGCAGAAGCCGGGCTGGAAGCTAACGGTAGCCATGCTACTTACACTACACTGTCTTTGCGACAGCAGCACCAACAGTGATACCACAGGGAAACTTGTCAGTGGAACTAAGAGGAAACTTATCTTTGCATCAGTTAGTCCATAAAGCTGCAGTAGGCTGGATGCAAACCCTCAGCCTCTCCTCTGCTGCCTCGTTTCACCACATTAGGTGATCGGAACTCGGACCGGCAGCAGAAGGAGCCCGTCGCCCTGTGAAACCTCACCCCTGCTCTCCACATGATGAGCCTCTCCAGGACCCCGTCCCTCTCAAATGTGCCCCCTCCAGCTCTCTGTGGCCCCGGGGCAGATCGCCCCAGGCTGCTGTGACGCATCTAACAGTGAGACGAGACACTAGTGTGCCACACACACACACACACACACACACACACCACTGTCCTGTCATCCTTGTCGATACGAGCATCATGGCATCAAACATAATGAGCCTGAAGCTCCGTGCTCTGTTGTGGGCAGAGGAGGGACTGGAAAATGTTTCAAATTTGCAGGATTTTCCACAATTGAAACCATCTGAAGGGGAAGTGCACTCATGTCTGCATTTGTAGAGCAGCCACAAAGTCTCCTGTCATCAGCTAGATTTTCTGAAGCCTGAAACCGGATCCAAGAAGAGGTCAGATGTCTGTTGTTTTACTCAGGATCGCTTGAATCACAATAATACTGAGAGATTTGGGGGGAATTATTAACTAATGTCACCAAAGAAATACTGCATACCCCAGTTTTAAGGTACAAGCCTACATGGTAATGAGCAAATACTGAGTAAGAACCTAAAAACCATCCTGATCTACAAATCAAGACCCCGACAACTGCCCTGAACAACAATAACACCTACCAACCTAGAAAAACAACCTCAAGTGTTGCTATTTTGGCCATTAGTTAGTTAGCTTAGTTAGTTGTAGCCCTGGAAGCTAACTGGCTTGTAGAAACTGGGGAGTTTTTGTCGGCAGCCACCTTATCAAAAAGGCTGGTTGGGAACGACAGAGGTCATTTCATACAATACAGAGGCGATTTACAGCGGCTCTGACCAAGACTATGACTCCAGGAACAACGATGACGGCAGATCGCTCATCATCAGTGGAACAGAAGTGGGAATGTTTCCACATCTAACTCGATGAATTGATGAATTGTTTCGACCAAACCAGACGTGATTGTTTGAATGAAGTGAGTAACGAGGCAGTTAATGTCTTCTGTGATCCGTAAAAGAGAGAAACTACTAATCAGATGGTGTACAGTTGTATTTTTCTGTTTGGTAAGAAAAATGGCCGTAGGATTATCTACTCCCTTGACAATTTGTGAATGTATTTTGCACATTTATTCCACTAAACGCTGAGAGACCTTGTTA
The DNA here is from genome assembly GCA_963678695.2 of Diplodus puntazzo. Lineage (NCBI taxonomy): Eukaryota > Metazoa > Chordata > Actinopteri > Spariformes > Sparidae > Diplodus > Diplodus puntazzo. The sequence continues at coordinate 22,518,377 of OZ023177.1, forward strand.
AACGGAGCAAACTTGCTGCAGGGTTCGGGTTAGATTCTTGACTAACAGAGTGGTATTAACTAGGCAGGGCAGGCCATGGCTAGCTGGTTAGCTCACCATCTTCAGTAGGCAGTGCACAGAGGTCAACACTGTTGTTTCCTCACAGTGTTGGCAAGTTTTTTCAATGTTTTAAACTCACATTCTGGCCGTATCTTAGCCCTCGCACCTCGAAGGTCATGGACACATTGTGGTCCTGGTTAAATGTTAATGAGGTAAACTTGCAAGATCCAGACTTTCTCTAACTTTAACCAAGTGCTGCCAGTGACTCAACATAACAATGAACAACGATTCAGCACTTAGAAATACAAGTTTAATGATTGTGCCGGCACGACGAGCAGATATTCTTCTGCAAGATCAGAGATTTTGCTTGAAATTAGATGAAATATGTCATCAGTGAACATTTTACAAGTTTAGTACAAAGATTATTATCGTTATAAAGATTTTTGGGTCATGGAGTAACTCTGATATTCAGCATTTTTATCTCTAGATGAATGTCAGGGCATCATTAGAGTGTGAAGGAGGCATGTTGTTGTTTTTCTCACTGTGTTTGAATAAATGCTCTCCTGTTTTATTGTGGATGTATATGATGTTTTATATGTTGCATTGTAATTCATTATCTTTTTATGTTTTTAATGAATATCTTGTATAAGAGATCTCAATCTGATCTTCATTATGTAGGAAATTAATTGTATGTAAGTGGAATTTGTAGGAGGGTGTTGGAGTTTTTATGACACCAATTGTAATAGCACCATCTAAAAATTAAGATTTCTGTTCATATTTGGTTTAATCTGTTTGTAAACGTGACATAAAGATGTAGTAAAAGTTGCTTTAGCTTTACAGTGTGTGGTGAGGCGTAATTTAAAAGATGCATTACAAATGGACGCGATCGCTGCCAACACTGAAGCATCTCGCGTCGCTTCAAGTCCCAGCTTGACAAGATATCGACATTTTTGCAGAGAAACAAAACAAATCTTCGTGATTTGATGTTCTCCCCTGCCCTCTGAATGATGATATACATTTTGAGGTTACAAACACTGCACACTGACTTGTGCGAGCCAAGTTGCATCATTTATGCGTAGATTAATTTCCTGCTCTGGGAAATCTCCGGCACGCAGACTGGTGCTTTCCTTTCTTTCTGCTGTTCTGAGGAGGATGGAGGGATGAATGTGTCTGTCAGAGGAAACTGTTTGAGCGGCTCTGAAGAATATGGAGGGATGCTTTTTTCTTCCTCCATCATATAAAGCTGTTTCTTTCAGAAGGTTTGGAGGAGGAGGATGGAGGGATAGGAGGATTAATGTTTCTGTCAGAGGAAGCTGCTCTGCAAACAGACAGCAGCGTCTCCACTGCCTTCAGGCTGAAACAAGGAATTTAATATGAGAACGATGCTGTAACACAGACACTGAGAGACTCTGCAGCAACTGTTTGTATAGATGAAATTATGAATGTGCTGCTTCCTGGATGTTTTTCATATCCTGTTTTTAAAAATTTTGTTATTCAACCAGGACACTCTCCGTCTCCTTCTCGAATCTGTCCTCTCACAGTGTTCTGGCTGCCTGACGAGACCGAGTCCTCATGAATAATCAGGTATGTACCAGCATGAACGGTGTCTCATGCATGTGTTCATGGAGGGAAAATCCATTTATTCAACCTTCATCAAAAGTATTTCATCACGACTCTTGACTTATTCCGTTTGTTCATGTCTTTTTCACAACTTCCTGCAGTGAAACTGAAACCTGACCAAAGCATACAGTCATTCTGATCGTTTGATGGTCCTGAACAGAATATCAGCTCTTGAAGGCTTACATCACTGTTGCACTGCAACCAAACTGCCTCCTTTTTGACACTGTTACATTATGTTTTCAGGGACTTTTGTGTTTTATTGTTTGCTTGTTCTCAGTCCCAACGATTCAAATACAGCAGCCTGGTCAGTGACCTCACGGTTCTACGTTTGATGCTGTAGTTAGTTTCTGCTTTCGTGCCACTACTTCCAGTATAGGGAGCGAGAAAACTCCAATGTTATTGTTATAATGTTATCCACTTATTTTACGATACCAAACATAGTTATTTTAACCCAAAGATCTTTTTCTAAACTTAACCAAGTAGATATGGAGTCTAAATGTAACCAAGAAGTTTGTAGCCTGAACCTAACTAGCAGTTCTGGAGCCTGAACCTAATTAGTAGTTCTGGAGTCTGAACCTAACAAGTAGTTTTGGAGCCTGAACCTAACAAGTAGTTTTGGAGCCTGAACCTAACAAGTAGTTTTGGAGCCTGAACCTAACTAGTAGTTCTGGAGCCTGAACCTAACTAGTAGTTCTAGAGCCTGAACCTAACTAGTAGTTCTAGAGCCTGAACCTAATTAGTAGTTCTGGAGCCTGAACCTAATTAGTAGTTCTGGAGCCTGAACCTAATTAGTAGTTCTGGAGCCTGAACCTAATTAGTAGTTCTGGAGTCTGAACCTAACAAGTAGTTTTGGAGTCTGAACCTAACTGGTATTTCTAGAGCCTGAACCTAACTAGTAGTTCTAGAGCCTGAACCTAATTAGTAGTTCTGGAGCCTGAACCTAATTAGTAGTTCTGGAGTCTGAACCTAACAAGTAGTTTTGGAGCCTGAACCTAACAAGTAGTTTTGGAGCCTGAACCTAACTAGTAGTTCTGGAGCCTGAACTTAACAAGTAATTCTGGAGCCTGAACCTAACAAGTAGTTTTGGAGCCTGAACCTAACTAGTAGTTTTGGAGCCTGAACCTAACAAGCAGTTTTGGAGCCTAAGCCTAACTAGCACTTCTGGAGCCTGAACGGAACTAGCAATTATGGAGCCTGGACCTAACTAGTAGTTCTGGAGCCTGAACCTAACTAGCAATTCTGGAGCCTGGACCTAACTAGTAGTTTCGGAGCCTGAACCTAACCAAGCAGTTCTGGAGCCTGAACTGAACAAGTAGTTCTGGAGCCTGAACCTAACAAGTAGTTTTGGAGCCTGAACCTAACTAGTAGTTCTGGAGCCTGAACCTAATTAGCAATTCTGGAGCCTGAACCAAACAAGTAGTTCTGGAGCCCGAACCTAACAAGTAGTTTTGGAGCCCGAACCTAACTAGAAGTTTTGGAGCCTGAACCAAACATGTAGTTTTGGAGCCTGAACCTAACTAGTAGCTCTGGAGCCTGAACCTAACTAGTAGTTCTGGAGCCTGAACCTAACTAGCAATTCTGGAGCCTGAACCTAACTAGTAGTTTTGGAGCCTGAACCTAACTAGCAATTCTGGAGCCTGAACTGAACCACTGCCGATTGACATCATAATACGTTATGGTCCCAAATTCCTGATATATGATTTGTTTGTCAGCAGCTTGCACAGTATGTTTACAATAAATGTATTTTTTGGTTTTAAATTATATTTCCATAAAAAGAATCTATCTGGATTTATTGCCTGTAGATGCAACAAATACCTCATAATTACACATTCAGATGAAGTCGATTTGGACCAAGATGCGTCACAATGTGCGCTCTCAGCACCAGGAGTCAATGCCACCCGTCTGAATCAACAGTGTGCAGTAATGGAGGGCAGCAGGAGGGCTCCGCTCTCTCTTCAGAGTGGAAAAGGTAGAAGAATAAGCACCGTATTGTAATGAATGAATAAATGAATATTGTTATGTGCAGACTGCATGCGGTATGACTTTAAAATCACCTGGGAGTGTTTGGAAGAAGCTTAATGTCCTAAGTGATATCTTACAGAGCAGTAAGAATATGAATTACCATGTAATTCACTAATCTCTCATATCTTGGAGACATCAGCTCTAATGTCGGCTGGTGGGAAATAGAAGCACATCCTGGAAAATCCATTCAGCCCTAAACTGTTCAGGCTTATCATGTGCGGGATCACAGGGGACTGGAGCACCGGCTCACTGGACATGTTGTTATTCTGACAGGAGGTAAAAATATACACACTGATCAGCCACAACAATGGAAGGACTCCCAGGTGAGGTGAACACATTGATCACCTCCTCACAGTGCCAAGAGATGATCAATGCAAACCTGGAGCTGTGGCATTCACAGGGGATGTTTGTTGACACACAGCGCCCACCCAAACACAACGCAAACCAAGACTCAATCCCATTTCCAATGTTTACCCGGGCCTCTTGTGTCCTGTGCATTGCGAGGGCCTTTATGTATTGGACTTGTTCTGGCACTGCAATCTGGGGACCTTGGAGGCCAGATCGATGCCTTGAGCTCTTTAACACGTTCCTCGGGTCATTTCTAATCATTTTGTGGTGTGCCAGTTTGCAACGTCCTGCTAATGGGGCTTAATACCGTCAGGGAGTGCCGTTACCATGAGAGGTGGCACTTGATCTGAAACTGTGAGTGGGTAGGTGGTGCATGTCAAGAAGCGACTGCACTGGATTGCCAGGACTCAAAGTTTCCCAGGAGAACATGGCAGTGTAACAAGATGATGATGTTATTGTAAATGGGTGATGGATAAATTCACGGCCTAATGTTGAAGGAATCAATTTTAGAAAACTCACCATATTTATATTCCCCTACATTTACACACTTAGTCCAGCGGTCCGTCTTGAACCTCCAGAAATGGCGGCCATCGTTACTGTGGACCTTTGGCTGAAGCTAAACTCTCACTAAAATGCAACCTCTGCTTTTTTGTGAATGTATATGAGTCAAACCTTTGTGTAAAAGCATAATTACAACAAAAGAGGCACTTTTAAGATTTACCATATTTTCGTTTTCAGGTCAAACTCATTTTCAATGGGAGTGCTACAGACAACTTTACGACAGCATCAAAATCTCTATTTTTAAAACAGTAAGAAGGCTCGACACAACATGAAACTTTGCTCGTAGTATCACCAGGGTCTCTACACATGAACACGAGCATTGAGAACATTGTTTGTGTACACAGAGTTACTAAAAAGAAGGTTTTTGAACGACTCACGTTAGCAGTAGCTTGTTCGACTCGCCGCCGTCCTGCCAGTGGAGAAGTGTCGATCTCAGAATGTGACGTATCCTGGAGGACAGTTAAGCTGGAACTACTGTCTTCCAGCAACAACTATCCACGTCAGATCTCACGTGACTTTTCCGGCTTTTGATTTTAGTATTGTTTCTTATACGAGGCTCCTTTTTCAACTTCAAGGTCAATATTGTTTTTCGCTAACGACAAAACAACAAATTATCTGTGAATTTATATGGAACTAAGCTTTAGGAACTCCCCTCGTACGTCACCTGTTAGCGGTTTTAATGCTGCATATATTCAGTTTATAACAGGCGAACAATGACTGAAACTGCTGAACCTAATCGTCTCAGTCCAGTAAAGTCAAGTGAACGCCATTTCAACAAACTGGAACCAGCCGGCCTCCATGTTCCTGATTAGAACGTGTTCCACAGCACTCACAGTATCTATTAACATGGATGAAGCTATCCGGGGAATCGAGGTTTGTAATAACATCCCGTCAGCAACATTTCTCTTTGAATTCAATTAGATTAATTCCTGAACAACTAAAAGTATCCGGTTGTTTTGAGTCTGAGCTGAAACACTATTTAATCACACTGAATCAAATCACATCGCTTCAAACTGTATTATCAGTGAGATTTCTGTATCTGACTGTGAAGCAGGTATCCTGATACATCCGAGGGAGATACACACTTCTAATAACCTGCAGAAATAAATATGTTTAATACATTTCTGTTTCCCACTCTGATCGTAACACCTATAGAGTCAATTCCACCTCGAGCAGAAGAGAGAACCACAGCGTCTGAACTTCCTGATCTCTTATTTTCATCTGATGGATGTGAAGTAATCGGAGAGCTTCTTTCTGTTTTTGGTGACTAAAAATGGAAAGGCCTAAAATAAAGATTAATGTATTCATTACAAAGACTAAGACTCACATGCCTGACTGCTTCCACCCTAATATTACACACACACACACACACACACACACACACACACACACACACACACACACACACACACAGTGGTGGAGTGTGGTGATGGTTATAAATGACCCAGATATGATTTGTCATTAAAACAGCATTTCACCAAAATTATCTTTCAGAAACAAGGAGATACCCGAAATGTGTGTGTGTGTGTGTGTGTGTGTGTGTGTGTGTGTGTGTGTGTGTCGTCCTTGAGTTTCTGCCAGACGAGATGGATGAGCTGTAATTACACTGATAGAGAGATGATCGGAGGAGGGGAAGAGGCAGAAGAAGAGGAGGAAGACGAGGAGGAGAAACAAGGTCGAGCATGTATTTGTCCTTGTATTGCAGCGAGGACGTGCGCATGTTTCTGTTTTGAATGTTATGGTTGTTAAAAGATGACGAGGTATCAGGCGGATCTGGCAGCCAAAGGAATCAGAACAGAGACAACAAACACTGCGAAGTCTAGAAATTAAAATGGACACAGCGGCTTCGCTCCTCGGGCTTTAACAGTCTGGAGTTTGGCCGACACTCGCCAAAATCTGCCACAAGTAGTTATAACTGGTGCTGAGTCTTAGTTTGAATTATTAAAGCGAGAGGTTTTAAAACTGTGAGGCAGCACAAGATAACCTCTTCTTACTCCTGGAAATTTATGTAAAATTATCCTAAACGTCCATCCCAGTCGAGCCCAGAGCAAATTCAAATCTGTTGCTGAATCGTTCGGAGTACAGGGACCTTTGAACGGCTGGAAGATATATTTTGTTTTTTGTCAGAGGCTCTTCAGTCGCTCTTGGCATTAATCTATAGCAGTTTCAACACACTGAATTGTTCATGTATTGTCGTTGCCTGAATTTTGTGATACATAAATCAGCCTGCAGATGAGCTGTAACTCCACACCAGACAGTCTTACATGGTCAAAGTTCAAATCTAACAACAACATCACGGAAAATTAACACTTGTATTCAGGCAACTGGCAAAAAAACAAAACAATTTTGTGACCTCAAAATACCCCCGACCAAGAGCAACAGGAGCGTAAACCCATTTTAGTTATTTATTTCTTCATTTACACAACTTCGCTGGTTCGTTTTGTGGTTTGATGACTCGTTTGCTGTTGTAGCTCTATGGCGGGTGTAGAAGCTCCTGACTGGTGGAACAAGCTTTCAATCACACGACAGCCTAATCTAATGGATGAACGATGGCATGATGGAGTGTAAAGAAACTCATTATAGGTCTTTATTTTCTTACTTACATGAAATCTGTCCATATAAAATAGTTGAAGACAAGTGCTGAGGTGGATAAACAGCCTAAACCCAGAACAAAATATGCCCAAACTTTCATAATTTCTAAGTTTAGGGCTTTAAAAACTGATGTAAACTATATATGACTTGATTTGAAATATCATTGGCTACATAACGACCCCCTGCTGGCCATTGTAGGCTCTATGGTGGGCATTAAAAGCCATTTTTTGACAGATTAAAGCATGAAAAGCCTCTATGAACACAGCTTTTTGCCACTTTTTTACCATTTAATCATTGAAAACTGTATATTAGAATAAATACATTACTGAAGTGGTTCTAGATGACATTAAGGAGACATGGTTGGAGTTTGACGCACCACTTTTTGTTGAAAATACATCATTTCTGTCGGGCGACATTCGCATTCTTACCAAACTCACACATGTTCTCAGGTCACACTGCACTTAACCGAACAATGTTGCTGCTCTGCGTATTTTCACAAGTTGGAAACATCCTCAGTGTTATTTTCTCACGTTTCCTCCGGCGTCACAAACATGCAGTCGTCTTTAAAGGCTGTAATAAGTGACTTAGACTTGTACTTTATCTTCACCCGTTAACCTCCTGCTTCTCTTGGAAATCGCAGCTCTAATATTATCTTAGTATAAAGACTGCTGCTCGTTTACAAATGTTTTAACCCCGCAGCTAAGAATGTGATGATATGAAATACACTTCAGAGGTGATCAGAGCTTAAATGTGTCATTATGTCGAGATAATGAGCTTCTGTATTTCCTGTTCTATCCACACAGGTTTCATTATAGAGGTACTCTTTTTTTTTGTCTCTCAGCCTCGAGACAAACGAGAGTCCCAGAAGATGAGAGAGCAGAAATGACAGAAATTAAGAAGGCAGACACGGATTCAACAACATCCAGTATTTGGTACATAACGAGTTCTGAGGATTATTAAGAAAAACTAAACTCTTATCGCAAGAGAAGCAGATAATTAAGTCATGATATAAAAAAATGCCTTGTAATGCTTTTGCTTGCTTGTTGTTTATCTTTAATTTATTGTTTTTATCAGATATTTTCATCACATTTTCTCATCCTGATGTTGTAATACGAGGATTTTATTTTTCACTTCCATCATCTGCAGCTGTAACCCAGTAAAAACGTCTTCATGCCTTTAGCTTTCAGCCTTGAAAGAAGAGCTCTGTTTCCCTTTTTGAGCACAATAAATCTGCATGAAAGCAGCGGGACTGAAAACTCACCGTCACGCCGTCGTCGGTCTGCGTCTCTTTGTAGGTGAAGTTACAGACGGCCCAGGCCAGGTAGTACGTGGACATGCGAGGCGTTCGGGCGAAGCGATTGGTCACCCAGCCGTCTTCGTCCGCCAACGAGCTGCTCTCCACGGGCATGTTGGACAGCGAGGTGTACTGCGGGTCGTGGCGGAGCGTGAGGGTGAACGTGGCCTTGTAGACGGGCTCGTCGAAGCAGGGGAAGGCCTTCCGGGCGTGGATCGGACTGAACTGAGTCACCGCCAGGTAGCTGGAAGGAAAACAAGTAAACCGTGTCACTGTCATGTAGAAGATAAATGTCTCAAAATGACTCAAACACCATCCATCTGAAAATTCATTCATATTCTTAACATCGAACCAAACGTCTCGCCCAAGTTATGACCAGAGTTATGTCAAGAACTGCAACAAAAATCCATTTGCCAAATATTAAATTGATCGCATGCTTTTGTTTTGAAGAGACAGTATTAACATTCCAGTTCCTGTCTTTGTGTTGTTCACGACATTTTGATCATGTTTGAGTTTCACCTGTCGTCCCTCTCTTGGTTACTGAAGTCTCTCTCTCTCTTTTTGTTCCTGCTGTTTCAGGAGTTTCATCCCCATTTTTTTCTTTATTTAGTTTTTATATTTCTCTTTATTCTTTTCGACTTCCCCTCCAGCCTGTTTTGTCAGGGTTTGTTTCCGCTGCCTGGATTTAGATTGTTGGACGACAGCTCACGTTATTAAAAGTCACATTTTGTTTCTTAACTTGACTGTTGTGTCTGCATTTGTATCCACGAGTTTTAACATATCGATCTTCTCATCTGACTCTGGGCAAGAAAGTGAATAAGCTGTGTCCCGAACTGTCAAACTAATCCTCTCAGACGTAAAGTAAACAAATACAAGTGTCGGTTTCGGCTGAGCTGGTGAATTAAGTGACTTGAACAAGCCTGAGGCGACTGATTAGCATTTTGCGTGGCCTACAGAAACTGAAAACAAGGAGTCCACAGAAGTGAGTCAGTAACGTCATTTATACAACAGCATCTATCTAAAGTTCGCCAACATTAGTCATCACAACAAACCCGGGATGTAACAGAGCGAGCGAGGCTGCGGCAGCAAAACCTCCCGAGTGTATTGAAATGAGCAACGGTGCCTCAGCTTTACTGCTTATGAATTCACTTTACATTTGCAAGAGGAAGATTGTGTTATATATATATATATATATTTTTTTTTTAAAAGTTACGATTTCACTGTAAATCAGAAGTCCTCATGGAGCTCGTTTCGTCTCCTTTTCTTTCTTCCTTCGTCTCATTGTAAACTTTTCTTGCTGTGGTCGTCTCTTTCCCTTTAACCTCCTTTTGCTTCCACCTCTTGGATGTGTGTGATGTCTGATATCTGAGTGCATCAAACAAATTGTGTTATCATCATCATCATCATCATCATCATCATCGCAGGAGAAAATGTGTTTTTCTGAAGTGTGATGTGCCGGACAGTGACTGCAGCAGAGCATCAGACTGCAGGTCGTGTTGTTCTCTGTCCTTGTTTTAGATTCAACAATTACTCCAAATTAAAACAACATGGTGTTGAAAGTTCACACCGACGAGGACGACACATCTAAACTTTTGCTCATATGATGCGGCTGTTTGTCAGGATGAAGACACTTTTCTGTTACAAACCACTGCTGACATCGTGTCACTCTCATGGCTGGACTGGTCAACTTTCTGGACAAGATCAGTGTTTGGCTATATATTATTACTTTATTCAGGTTCAAGGATCCTGCAGGTGACGAGGGCGCCAAACAGGTGACCGCTGTTTGAATCTAGTGATAGTAACGGGTGTTTTCAAGGTGACCTCGGGACATTTCCATCTGCATTTGAGGCGACAAAACTGGACGTTTTATAGCAGATCTGACATTTCCAGCCGTGTTTGTGGAGACCAAACTACACATTTTTCACGTGAAGTCTGGATGTCTCCAGCTGTGTTTGTGGCAATAAAACAGGTGTTTTTAAGGAGACCTTGGGACATTTCCAGCCGTGTTTGTAGAGATGAAAACCAGGTGTTTTTCCAGTTGTGTTTAAGTCAACTAACAATAATGTTTTTCATGTGAAGTCGGACCATCTCTAACAGTCAGTGTCCACAAAACTGAAGGTTTCTCAGGTGACCTCGGGACAGTTTAACCATGTTTGTGGAGAACAAGACCAGATATTGTCAAGGTTGAAAAACTAAAAGAAAGCGACCCTGACAGATATTTTCACAGGAAGTCGAGCCGTTTACAGGTAGTTTCAACAAGATCGTGATGTTTTTCTAACCAGGCGGTTACTGTGCCAGAGGAAATAGAAAACTGGGCCTGAATAAAAGTTGGGACTTAAAGAAACGTTCAGCTTGAATGTAACTTTGCTTTTGCAGAAATGTACCGAGCTCACGTTTATTCTGGGTCGGATGATGCCGTGTCTTGTATTTACGTAGCTCTACAATTGTCTGAAAATGAGGAGTGGATTAATTTCTCCCATGATTCATTGCTGTTTCAGAGAGATGTCAGAGGCAGAATCTCTCCTGACTGACGGATCTCTATAGTCTCATTACATTGACTGACCTCAATTTTCTCCACATCAGGCGCTGAAATGAGTCTAGTTAAACAGAATCACTGTTTCATTCAATGACCCGCGAAATGACCCATAATTCAATTCATCATATTCACGTTCGGGTCCAAGTCGTCGGCTTCTGGCTCCGATTTCACAGATGAAGCGTCGACGCGTCTGACTGGAGTTTGTTATGAAGCTGTGCAGAATACGTGACGCTGTCGTACAAAGTTCGAGTGTTTGAGCCTTTCAAAGAAATCAAAGGGGAAATTTAAGGTGGAATCAGAGTTCAGCGGGTTAAAGAAAAATCCTCTGAAGTCGGCGTCGACACGTCGGCTGTCTGCGGGCACAAGTTTCCTCAGATACAGCTTCACTTTGTCACTTCTTCTTGTTCGGCTTCTTCAGAGAGAGATAATCCAAAATAAACACGAGCACGCTTTCTGTTTCCTCCTGATTTCTTTGAGCTGAGTCAAAAGTTTCTCATATCAGAGCTTTGTTACGTCCGTCTGTCAGTCACCTGACACACACAGGAAGAAATTAAAAACTCCAGGAAATAATCCCTCTGAAAACTTTGTTATCGCACGCCAGCATTTCACTGCCAGTATTTTGTGGAGGACGAGATGAAAGGAAGAGAAGGGGAGGAGGAGGAGGAAGTACAGGTGGAGGAGAAGAGGAGGATGAGGAGGAAAATATCAGACGCCGCCACGAAACACTAAATATTCACAACAGAGGAGGAGAACTGGGGGACGAAGATAAAGAGGAGAGGAGGGAGGAAAATAAGAGGAGAGGCAGAGAGGAAAGAAAGAGAAGAGTGAAAGATGATAATGAAG
>OZ023177.1:22535231-22675231 GCA_963678695.2 Diplodus puntazzo
AGTCGACCGCCATGTGAGATGGGTAACCCTCTGACACACACGCTGCAGAGCGAGTATTGATCTGAAACATCTCATCTCAACAAATGGATCGCTCCGTCGGCACGAGAGAGAGGAGGAGAGAGGAGGAGGGAGGAGGAGGGAGGAGGAGGAGAGGAGGAGGGAGGAGGAGGGAGGAGGAGGGAGGAGGAGAGAGGAGGAGGGAGGAGGAGGGAGGAGGAGGGAGGAGGAGAGAGGAGGAGAGAGGAGGAGGGAGGAGGGAGGAGGAGGGAGGAGGAAGGAGGAGAGAGGAGGAGGAGGGAGGAGGAGGGAGGAGGAGGGAGGAGGTGGTGGATGAGGTATATCTCCCCACCAATCAGCTTCTGTCTCGCCTCCATCAGTATGTAGACTCAGTCCTAACCTTCTCTAACATCTGCCTCTCTCGTTAACACTCCGACGTCTCTGTTCCTCGTCAAACCCAGCCTCGTTAGCTGGCGTACCCCTCCTCGTTAACTGTAATTCGTCTCCTCGTTAAAAAACGGAGCTCTGCAAAAAAAAAAAAAGTGTCTGTCTAATGAAGAAGTTCCTTGCAGGATGTGAGCGGCAGAAAACAGCCCCTTTTTTCTGCTCGGGTGTTTTCGGGTCTCTCTTAGAAGTCTGGGCTTCAGGAATGTTCTGCATCAAAGAAGAGAAAGGATCCCGCACTGTTTCAGATGCTCTCAGCTGGAGCGCCTCATCAGACGCGAGGAGTGCTGCTTTAATTGCACAAACACGGCAACAATCGCAGAGCAGACGGTCCGCAAAGCGCAGAAGACTGCGTGGGCGGCTCGGAGCGCACCTGCTGCTCCGCTTCACGACTGCAGCGGAATAAAGAGCAAACAGAACCGGTGAGCTGGAACGTAGATCACAAGGTGTGAGGGATTATCAAAGGGCAACACGCCTCCAGAGGAAGCAGCTGATGAATTGCATCAAGTTGCATTGTGGGTAACGTAGAAGCTCTGGTCCAGCATTGCACTCCTATGAACTCATTATGAAAACAGATCCAAAACTGATACAGCAGAACCAGAGATATCACCTCTTTTATCCACACGTTCTTCTTCCTTCTTTAAAACCTGGGGCCTACATTACCCATAATGCAACTGGGCCACTATCACAGGAGGTAATTATAAGATAACAGAAGCTTCTGGAGCCACAGAAGTGTTTATGATACTTTACTTTTATCACACACAGAGTCATAAACACACCAACTTGGTGGAGATGGAGATGGAGAAGAGAGCGCGTCCAAGCCAGACACCACTGTTCAAGACTGTGTTTCAACATTTGTAAGTATAACTCTGTATTTTTAAAGAGATATCAGGTATGTTAAGCCTAATTCTAATATTTTCCAAAGCAGTTTTGTGCCTAAACCTAACCAGCCTGTAAACACAGTGTTTGTCACAACATTGAATAAAAAAATGGACCTAAAGAAACGTAAAGTTGCAACTTAATCACCATTTATTCTGGCGACTGGGCCAACGACAGCAAAACAGCTCACTGCTTTATTATCATACGCATTAAAAAGTCAGTATCTCTTCTTCTTCTTCTTCTACAGACAAATCCTTCACAGCAGCCTCAACTCCCCCAGAAACACCAGGAGAATAAAATTACTGTCACTTTACGCTTCCCTCCGCTCATTTTCTGAACACACAGACCTCCTGCTAGAGGAGCCACTCTGCTACAGTCCTCTATACATTATCTGAGTATTGATGTTTCTAACCAGCTGTGATGTCACGTGTCAGGTGACCAGCAGACAGCAGGTCAGCGGACTGTGTACAGAAGCCGCTGTGGAGACGCGTCAGGCTGGTCTCACTGGAAACCACCGCAGTAGCTCGGCTTCACGTCATTTGCATAGAGATCAACACGAAACTCAAACAGCGATACTGTGTGTGTGTGTGTGTGTGTGCGTGTGTGTGTGTGTGCGTGTGTGTGTGTGTGTGTGTGTGTGTGTGTGTGTGTGTGTGTGTGTGTGTGCCTGCCTATGCTAATTAATTCCCTCCTCCCAGCATTTAAGTGTTTAAGTCCAGCCTGAGGTTTATAGTAACTCTGATATTAAACCAATCTATGTGTGTGTGTGTGTGTGTGCGTGTTAGCATTAGCCACACAGCTGCATCATGCTAATCCTTAAGCTAACAGTGAGCTTTGTACACACACACACACACACACACACGCAGTGTATGATATGGACAGCTGAAATCTCTCCACGTTTGAATCCTACATTTTGTTTCTGAATGAAATCATTTAAAATAAATAATCAGCTGTGATTTGTTTTACTACGGGTCTTTTCTGCTCAGCTGTTTAGTCACCAGATTAACATATTTATGAAGCGAGACGAGCACCTTTAAACAGTCTTAGTCATCTCTCCCCATGATGCGTCTGGAAACATCCATACGTATTTATTCCAGCAGTTTATTTTAATAATTCTCACCCACTCTCTCAGCAATAATGTCAGATTCTTTGTCACGCTCACATCTCAAACAGAGTTAACACTCATGTTGTTATCAAGTTCCTTTGGAAACATTTTATATTAGGATACACATATTAATTATTGATGAGGTCAGACCTGAAATGTTTGGGCTCTGTTAACCTGCCAATGTTAGCAGCTGATGTTTGTGAACACACTGTCCGTTTCAAATAACCATTCACCACACTATCAACAGACTCCCTTAACAAATCGCCTGATTTTAAGAGTTGCTGCGTGCGATGGAACGTGGGAAAAAATGTGTGAAAATACAGCGACAAATTCTAAATCATCAGTTCCTTCTTGTAAATTCGGCATTAAATACAAAACATGAAGTTGCTTGTTTCCTTATATAAAATGTCAGTTTGTAGCAGCCTGTCTGCTTCTGCGGCTTACCTGCCAACATTTAGCAGCTGTTGGAACACACTGTTTACGCTGATTTACACAAACTATTTAGAGAAATTCACCAGACTCCCTTTAAAAAACGCTCAGTTAAGTGAGTTGTTGAGCTACGAGAAACATTATGAATTTAATGAAACATTATCGCTGATCAATTCTTAATTGTTTTGGCCTCACTGTTAATTCGGCATATTTTTTCAACATGAAGTTCTTTCCTTGTGTAAAAACCATTTAGCAAAAACCGCATCTGTTTGTCCCCCTTGACGTATGAGCCTTAGAGTTATTTGGACATGTTGAGACTTTAGTTACATGAAAATAGTCCATATTTATTATGTTTTTTTAAGGGAGAATGACTGTTGTGGTTGTTCTACTTACAATAAACCTTCTTGTACAACAACATCCTTATACTATCAATATTAGGAGGTTATTGAGGGAAATCTCTTAGCTGATTCTGCTTAATAAAGAGACAATATTAATATGTATGCCAGTAAGAAACTACTTAATAATTAATATGTGTTCCCTGAGATAAAGTGTTGCTCTTTTTTAATACCTTGTCTGATAAATCTGTGTTCCTCTCCGACGGGATGTCGAAGGACTCAGATTAAAGCGAGAAAGTCGTCAGTAACCAGTTTCTGTCTGCAGAATTACACTTTAACTAACAGGTTGTTGTGTTGTGATCGAGCTCTGCTGGTCCGTCAGCTGCCGTATTGATCCGATATTGATCCAAACAGCAGCTAACAGTGAATATGGGAGCACTGCTGCTGGTTTACAGAGACTAAAGCTGACCGGTGAGAAGTTACAGCAAAGTGGTCTGTTAAAGTGTTTAAGAGTCTCCATGTCCAGTCAGACAGAAGCAGAAAATATCTTTTTATTCGCCTCTCTGGACAACATTTATGTTGAAATACACAAATATTAAACACAACCTCATCACTGGAATAAGTGTTTGCAGTGAACTTTTCCTTCACATTTCTTTATGTTGCAACTTTACTTTTCTTTACCATTAAATTATAAATTGTACGCCTCGTTATACTTAGTGGAAGATCTTGTTTTGGCATAAAAATAAGTAATAATTCATAGACAGGAGACTCCGCTGCCTCCCCTCTCAGCCTCACGATGATCGACAGACTATTGTTGGCAAACGGCAGAGTTAAACATTTCACATTATTCTTCTGCTTCTAATGTTGGATTTAAACAAAAACTACCATTAAGGTCGACTGTAAAAGCAGGTTATTACGACCCATGTGTACATTTGTTGCTAGACGATGACCTCTAGTGGACGTAGTAATTATTGCAGCAGCAGAGGAGGAAGTCAGGTGATGAAAACGTACAAATAACGAGTACGACAGGTACGGATGTTTGGTACACAAGCACAGGACTTTCAACAGCTGACTGTTCGTGTACATCACGTAAGTAACGTGGGTACGATTTGAACTAAAGTTACAAAAGTAACGTAGTTAATCTAATTAAAACTAAGTGGTTTTCTCACCTAAACACAACCCAACTGCAACCATATGATGAAGATAGTGACTCTGTTGTTTTGTGAATCACCGGCACTCAATTATTCGGTGGTTTAGCTGTCAGGATGTGCTGGAATTGTGTGTTTCTCAGTCTTGCTGTTAAAAGCTTTAAAGGGTCCAATTTTATGGTTGATTTTTCTCATTCCGAAGTCGTCAAATATTGACACTTTGTGTTGGTCGCCGGTCCGACCCACGAGACCAAGTCACCAGTATTTTTACAGATCAGAATGAGTTTATTAACTATCCAACAGGTTTAAACTCAACCATCTGAAAGAGGTATTGTGATTAAAATCATGTACACAATGTCCACACCAAGCTAGATCCTTCAAAAGTATCCAAAATGTAGCTTCAATATCACAAGCAGTCTGAAGAAATCTAAAAATGATCTTGAATTTGATAACAAAACTCAGGAAAGGTCAACTGAATGTTTCCCTTTCAGTAAATGTCAGGACACGATCTGGTTTGTCGGAGCGTCTTGTTGCTTTGTGTGTGTGTTGTTGTTGTTGTTATCAGTCATCTCAGTCAAACAGCGCCGTCCGTCCTGCTCTGCTCATCGACCCGTCAGAGGCGTCGCTCTCCGGCTCTCTACAGTTTGATAACATCTGTTTGTTGGAGGATTTACTGTCTGCACAACAGAACCACGTCAACCGCCTTTGACAAAAACACCTTTTAAAGCTGCAGGAACACCGTCGTTATAGGTCAGTTTAACGGAGCTGGACTGACCTTTGAGAAGCTCACAGCGCTGAAGTGACGGACGACTAATCGATGAGTGAAACGAAGAGGAGACGGATCTGTGACCGAGGTGATCATGGCTGAACTGTTTCCAGCTCAGAACATCCTGTTCTCTATAAATCATTCCATATCTTAGTATTATGTTGGTGAGTTTCTGACACTGCTGACTTGACTAGCGGCGGCTGTGGCTCAGAGGGGAGAACCAGCGTCTTGTTATCGGAGGGTCACTGGTTCGATTCCTCCGGTCGGCATGTCGACGTGTCCCTGAGCGAGATACTGAACCTCCAACTGCTCCTGATGTTCTGGTCAGCAACCTCGCACGTCACTTCGGACCGAAGCATCTGCTAAATGTCTATTTCTGAACATTTCTTAATCTGCAAGAAAGTTTGGACATGAGAGTCAAACTGTTTTATATGTACACATTGTTCTACACCGTTAGCTGCAGATGTATTTTCTTAATAAAGACTAATTATAGACGATTCTTCACTGTTCTGGTTCGTGATCTCTGCACGTGGTGATACGCTGACCGCTGTTTTTAAGTCATCATGAAGTCAGATGTTCAGCAGTCTTCCTCCAAAGCCCTTTCAGTGCATCTGCATGTAATGCAGCGTGTAATCCGTCACAATCTTACCTCACTGCATCAGCCTCAGCGTTCACTGTTCGCTCTCCTGCAGCCGGATCACAGCTGGATTAAGTTACTGCTGATGTTAACACAACGTCGTACAGCTGCTTCTTCACACAACCTTGTTTGCTTTAACTCCTCAACTCTGAGGTAAATACTGAAAAATGACACCGTCCACATATAGATCGGTTCCCATTCAATAAGAATTTCAGCTGAAACTTCATCTTAATCTTCTGTACCGAAACTAAAACACATTTCCAACACCGAGCAGCGACGGCAAGAGAAACAAAACGTCCACAAACTGGTGTTAGTGATTGTAGCACTTCATGCTAACAATACAAACAGTATGCTGTATAAAAGCTGAGACTTTGCAGTTTAACATGTTGCCTGGGGAGTGACAAAAATGAACTCCGTACACTAACAGCTAGAAACACATGTGGCTGCTGCTGCTGTCATATCGTAGAGCCAGCCTCCATCTGTAGGCGCGCTAAAGAGGCTAAATTGATCTTTGTCACTCCACAATCTCTGCTGCCCCTGAGATTAATATGTTGCCTGGAGAAAAACCAACTGGGCGAATTTGTTCCCATTTAAACTGCAGTACAGTAACATTTTCAGGATGTTAAACTTTGAATATATCTTCACCTACTGAGTCACAGTACTTTTACCAATGTGCTTTAAAAAAACTTTAGACCTTTAGAACGTGGTGTCATGTTACACAACACACCAATAAGTGGCGTGCTAATCATGTAGTAACATTGTGATGCAGCAAACTAACAATACAAGCAGGATACCATGTAAAAGCAGAGACACCACAGATTCAAGGCCAGTAAAAGTTGTGTTTGGATGGACTGAATACTCACAGTGAAATGTAATAAACATGTAAAAAGCTTCACTGACTGTAACATTAGAATCTAAAATGTGCTAAAATAGCAGGTTTGGAGATTCTGTGTGAATATGTCTCGACTAAAATCTCTCTAACGTTGCTTTGCTACATTTTACCATATTATCCTTCTTATTTATTTCCATTTTTATATTACTTTCATGTTTGTCTCTTCTTTCTTTACCTGATTCATCACTTTTATTCCTTTAACTTGTAGTCAAAGTTAAAGGACACGCTTAGACGAGGTGTCCTTGTGTTTATTCTGTGATGTTGTCTTCTTGAATTTCCTGCTTTTGCTTGTTTGTCAAAGCTGTTTTTCAAGGTGTTATATCCACAATAAAGCAAAGTTTTGTTGGATGGAAATCAAATATTTATTCTGTAAGTAACTAAGCTCTGAACCAGTGAGATCTGCTCCTTCTTAATCTCAAGCGTCGACCTTGTAGTCGCATAGATTTCTGTTCACTTTGGTTAAGTAACTTTCACAGAATTCTGCCTTTTTGAGGCGAGTTCTTGTCAGATTTTAAAAAAATATAACACTCATATGATTGTATTTCATCTGACCCTCCACAACTTCCAGCCAATCAAAAGCTTGTGAATACCCGGAGTGTAATACAGAGAAAATACTGCATGTTTAATGACCTCAGGACTCAAAGTTTTTCAGTCTGAGAGAGTCCTTATATGGTCGTGGCTTTGTTCCCCCATCCAATCACAAGCGAGCGCTCCTGATTTCATCAATTAAATATGACTTTGTGTTTCTGCAATAACTGGAACAGACGTAGATAAAATGTTCTGTCCCTGTGGTATCTCACACACACACACACACACACACACACACACACACACACACACACACACACACACACACAAAGTGAAATAATAAATGTATCAGCACACAGTCTGTTTCCCATCAGCACCGTGGGGAAGAAATCTGATGTGGAAACAACTCTGCAGCAAAGGCTTATGGGAAATTCATAAGGATAGAGTGAGTGTTCTGTGTGTGTGTGTGTGTGTGTTTTGAGATGTGGAACACACACTCACACACATGCACACACACACTGTGAGTGGCGTGTGTGAGTTAATCAATGTCGTGGATGTGAAGCGCTGACCTTTTCTAGTTGAACCACCTGCAGCTGCAGGAAAAATTAGTGTGTTTCAGTGTGTGTGTGTGTGTGTGTGTGTGTGTGTGTGTGTGTGTGTGTGTCAGTGTGTGTGTACCGTCTCTCTCTCTGCAGGGTGTATGAGCTCCTGAAGAAGCCCAGCAGCTCGTCCTCGATGGCGGCGTCGAAGCTCATGTTCAGCCGGTAAACCCTCATCGGCTTCAGCTCGCGGTGCAGCACCACCACGTACATCTGATTGGCCGGGTAGGGGAAGTGGCGGTGAATGCGCATGACTCCGCCCCCTGGCCTGTTGGCTTGACGACCACCGGCGCTGCTTTCTGCTGTGACGGACACCCGGTCCACCTGAAGGAGGAAGGACAGGAAGCAGGATGATGAACGAACCTGTAGCCTCATTTAAACTCGAATCCATTTTTCGTTGCTGGTTTCGCTTATGTGTGTGTTAATATATAATTCAGGACCTGAAATATTCAAATAATCGGCTTTGCAAATGTTTAATGAGGAAGGGAATCATTTGTTCCCGAGGATTCAGACATTTGCTTTTATTAGTAATGAAAAATGTAGCTTTTTAAAGATGTATGATCAGAGTTAAGAGCTACTTCAGATCATCAACTTGTGTTTGTCGTTCTTTCACTGAGAATTATCAAATGCAAACTGCTGCACACAAACAGCTCAATTACTTGCTGCTGCTGATGAACCGCCTCCATTTGTAGGCTCGCATAAGAGTCTAACATGGCCTGGTGTGAAACTGATCACTGTCAGTCCCCAATCTCTGCTGGTGTTCATGTGTAGAGACCCTGGTGATACTACGAGCAAAGTTTCATGTTGTGTCGAGTCTTCTTAGTGTTTTAAAAATAACGATTTTGATGCTATTGTAAAAGTGCCCATTGAAAATTAGTTTGACCCAAAAACGAAACTACGGTAAATCTTAAAAGTGCCTCTTTCATTGTAATTGTGCTTTTACATGAAGGTTTGACTCATATACATTCACAAAAAAAGCCTAAGTTGCTTTTTGGCGAGAGTTTCACTTTAAACTGCAGCACAGTAACGTTTGCAAACACTTGTCGCTGTTGCTGATGTCATATCAGAAGCCCCGCCTGCACCCCAGCATCTGGCTTCATGTCTCATGTCGCCTGTCAACACTATGAAAACCAACGTGGTATCGAATGACATTACAGCCACATTAAACAGTGTACAACTGTGTTTCTTGTGTGACTGAAAGTAGATGGAATCCGCAGAAGTGAGGATCGATCTTGGATGGCTTCATTCGAATAAACACAGATAAAAAAATCACAGTCAAAAAAGCCAAAATGTCTCCAAATATACTTGATCGGACCACCAAAGTAAAGTATATGTGTGGTAAACACTGACTTTAGACTAAGATTACACAGTCTCGACAGCTGCTGAAGGTAGAAAGTTGAACATTCGGTTTCAATAAATGTCTGAAGGCTTCACTGTGAACAGCGCCCTCTGTTGTTCAGGTCGTCTAACAATCAAAAAAACTGCCCAGCAGAGCGAAACGTTGCCCTTCACAGTAAGAGATTTGCAGCAGTCTCAGCGCCTTTACAGTTTGTTTGATGAAAGCCGTTGCTAGGCAACACCTGATTTTGCTGCGAGCTGCGATTTGAAATGCTGGACTCGACCGCGGTGACGTGACCGGGTCCAACCCTGCAGGCGGCTCCGAAGAGTTCAAAAGAAGCAAAGCGTGTCTGACAGCTGAGATGAAGCAAGCGAGCGAGACGGAACGAACGCCAGCCCGTTTACCAAAGTTCATCCATGTTTAATTCTGAGGCTGCCGAGTCAAACTGACCACGATGATGATGATGATGGTGATGATGATCATGATGATGGTGATGATGATGATGAAACAGCACCGGCAGACGGTGAATGAAGAGCAGCGAAACCCTCGCAGGTGTTTTCACTTATCCTGACTGATTAGACCGGAGCTTATAATGAAGATTGTGGGGATTTGCAGGTAATTAAATGCAGTGTGACGTACGAGTCCTCTCACCGGTCAGCGGCAACAGGAAGTGAGGAAAATGTCAGTGAAGACAGAAGCGTTGGTGTTTGGGAGGGAAAAGCAGAATCACATTCCACCCGTCTGCTCTCTGAGCTCGGTCCCGTCAGAATCTCGGACCAAAGTCGGCTCATTTGAATGGATGAGCCGACTCTCATTGTGGAAAACTAACTTTCATTTTCAGCCCAACTCTGATCTCTCAGCTGTTGAACTTCGAAATGTCCTGACGGTGCAGAACTTCAAGAGAAACGAGAGTCCAGACTGAGATGTGGACTCGCGTCAGTGTTGTGATGAACCTGACTCGACTGAAAATAAATGACTCGAGACTCGACGCGATGAGAGAAGTCCACACCAGCACTCACAAACATCGTTAATCAGAAACGGAGAGGATCAAACTCTCCCTCGGAGACGAGCAGCAGTGCCTGATGGGTAGACGCTCGGCAATGAGAACCATTAGGTCTCTATCAGCAGCCCTCGGCCAATCAAACGCCGCGTGTGTGTGTGTGTCTGTATCTGTTTTAGCGAGTGTGTGTCCGCTCTTTGATGAATGAACTGATCAATACGAACAGAGAGCCTGCTGACACAGAGAGGAAACATCGGGGATTAAAAGGATGTCTTTTCACGGTTTTCTGGCGAGTCAGCGAACGCATCGCCGCGCTCCGTGACGCCTTCAAATGTTCCTCCCGACCAAAATGACTTTTTAATTGTTTGTTTATTGGTTTGATTTCTGGGCTGATCTGATCCCTGTCAGACATTTATACACATGCAGCTGTTTGAATATTCTGTCTTTTTTCAGACCGCGTCTCTCTGGTCAGAGATCCGACCCTGATCTTGACCTTCAAACACCAACGAGGTCGCCACAAGTTCATCCGTTCTGTAACCGCTCGCTGCTCAGGAGGAAGGAAACCACTCTGAGATCTGGTGAGAGCTCGGCTCAGCAGGCGCTGCTGAGGATTTGTAGTTCCTGTAATAAAACACGCACATGTGAAAACACCTCGATGATGCTTTTAGCACTTTCCCACTTTGGTTTTGTCGGATGCTGAATTCATTCTGGACTCCAGACTCGGAGAATAAAGCACTTTGTGCAGCAGGAAGTATTTTCTCCCTCCTCGTTTCCACCGGCAGGTTGTATTTTTACCCACATTTGTGTTTTTGGCTTTTTCACACCCTGACAATTTTCTTTTAATAATGTATCGACTCTGAGCAAACCTTAGGAGACCTGCCTGGCGCCCAACAACACCTCTTAATTCACAGCGTGCTCGCATGCAAACAAAGAAGAAGGCTGCAGGGTTTTTAATTGGCCTCTGCCCAAAATTAGACGGTTTTATCCTTCTCGCACATTAGTCGAGATGACCGGCCTGAAGAATCACGTTGCTCGGGCGTTTCTCTGAGGCTTTCTCTCACCGCGCACGTCTCGGGGAAATTCGGCTGAAACTGCAACTTTGATGGTTAATTAGCCTCGTTAAGGAAATCTCTGAGGCCAAATCTGGAAATAAACATTCTTTGTTAGAGAGCGGCGTTTGTTTTTCCAGCACACAGAACAGACCTGGATGCAAACGAGGTTTTGTTTGTAGAGAATCGTCAGGAAACTTATCAGCAGAATCAAACTGTGCACATCCACAGGCGGCGAGGCATCTGCCGTCTCTGTCTGTGCGTTATGGTACGGACGTCTGATTGGACGACAGAGGGGACGGAGGCGGGGTTTGGAGCAGGTGCAGCAGACTCATTGGTCATTGCTGACAGAATTCTCTCCAGGTGATTTTCACTACAGCGACAACACCAGCGCTCTGAGGAACACAGTTTGTCTAAAAATAAACCCTCTGGTTCGGTGCCGGCGCTCAGGAGTCGGCCGGCGCTGTGAAATAATTATATTCTACGTGAGCGTCGTCTGGAAACATTAATTTTTCAAAACATGTGCACTTTCTGAACTGAGCCGGTCACAACGGCAGAGTTTTAAACTTTGATATGATACTAGAAATGGAATAAAAAAACGATGCCGCAGCAAAAAGAAAAACAAGTCTGAGGCTCAAAATAAAATAACTTCTTTCTCTTTTTTTTTTCAAAGACACTTTTCCTTTGACCAAAATCAAGTCCTGTTAGAGAGTCACGATAGTTTTTAAGTTACGTTACATGACGACTGAATATGATTGTTTAAAGGGTCACTCCAAGAACACTGATGGTGGAAAGATGGCGGGGTCCGCCACATATTGTCAAAGTAAAACAGTATAAATTGTGTCCTTTGAGAGTTTGTTTATTCAAAATTGACCAGCGATGATCTTTCTCATCTTCAGACTCCTTAAAACTCAAAGTATGATCATTTCCCAAAACACCTTAAAACTTCACAAATGTAATCGTTATAAAATGTGAACTGTCTCTCATCAAGCTTTATTTTGAAAGTCTAACTCGACGTTGATGCTAACCTGTCGGTTTTACTTTCACCTGTGAATCATCATCATGAAGACGCTTCATCACTCTTTGGTTTTTATCGTCTTTGTGCTTTATTTTGTTACGTTATCTGTGAGCTGCTGCGTTTTATGTAATCTGCTTGTAAATCAACGTTTGTTATTTTTAAACGGGCTCTCGGAATAAGCTCGTGTCGGTATATTCACGACTCCTGGAGGACGACTGGCGAGCCCTCAGACTTTGATGCTGACCTCGAGCCAAACCTTCCGTGTTTACAAGAGATACAAACATCAAATGTGGAGATTCATATTTAATGTAATGAGCACGCTGATGCTCACTATGGGGTCAGATCTGAGAGACTTATTATCTGTGTTTCCAGTGTACAGCTGGTGATGTTCTGAGCGCAAACCCACTTTTGCACGTTAATATCTGGCTTTTGTCCTGAATGGGAGAGAGAACAATAAGGATTCACTCTCGGGTCAAATGACTGGATGATGTTTAGCAGCTCCGCCTCTGATCGGCGATCAGACGAGCCAATTTTCACCTGTTTTTGTGACGCTCTGATGCACGTTGGAGTTCAGGATATGTGCGCATCCAGTTTGAAAGACAGACTGAAGTAAAAGATTTAAAAAACAAACCACAGAAACATCGTCACTGTGCTGCATTTCTACTGTTCCCTGTTTACTGGCTGCCAAGCCAGTGACCACAGTTCAAGACTGCGTCTCGGTATTTAACGGAGTGAAGCGACTCAAGAAATGTTAAGAGACTCGAACTCAAACTAAAAGTCGTTGCGAACAACCGTCAGGATGATTGGGGATCACCACATTGAACCGTACCTCCAGCCGGTCGGTGTGCAGCACGATGAACCTGGTGGCGTTGACGCACTCCAGCTCGATGCTGACGTCTCCGGAGAAGGTGAAGTTGTCCATGTAGACGGCGAGCTGCAGGTCGTAGTGCCGCGGCCTCAACGAACCCGGCAGCCGCGAGTTCCTCCACGGCTGGGCCCCCTCCTCGTCCGCCCTCTCGCCCGTCCTCTCGCCTTTGCTGCCGTTCAGCTTCGCCGACCCTCCGCTGCCCCTCGACCCGGACTCCCCGGCGGCTCCGTCGCGATCCCGTCCGGCACACTCCTCGAAGCGGACGCTGAGCACCACGGCCACCGCCGTGACTATGATGAGGGTGAGGATGGACAGAGCGAAGCCCAGCACCATCCGTTTGTGCACCGTGATGTGGCGCTCGGTGGTTCGAGGCCGGACCACCACCGACTCGGCCCACTGGTCAGAGAGGCCTCGGCCGTTCCGCATGGCGCCGGGGCTGCTGTCGTTCAGACCCATTGAGCTGAAAGTGTCACTCTGACGGCAAAGAAATGTCCTCAAGGTTCAGGGTCAGAAACGCTTCAGAGAGCCGCTCATCTATGCTCAGCTCAGACTGCAGCTCGCTCCTGTGTTCTGGATCGCGGTCCGTCGAGCCTCCAGCAGCTGTATCTCTGAAAACTCCTGAACTCTGACCTGAACCGGCGCGAACGTCCTTCAGCTCTCAGAGTCGAAGATGGAAAACCAACACCGCGGCACGTCTTACATTTCAGCCAACACAACTGACAAACCAGAAGGAATGAGAATGTCGTGAGCGTTTTGGTTTTGCGGTGAGGAAGAAAAAAGAAAATCAATGCTGCATGGCTCGATATCAAGTTCTACAGGAGGAGGAGGAGGAGGGTGGAGGTATACTGTTGAGGATGTGGCTATACAGCGAGCGTACCATCCATGAAGTTTCACCGGGGAATCAGCTGGACGAGATGAACTCAGACAGACGAGTCTGACCGTGAATGAAGCCTCGTTAAAGCCGGATTAATCACAGATTATCTGTTAAAATCCACATTTTCATCACTTTAAGACAGAGATCCGAAACAAAAGCGTGAAAAAAAAACCAACACAGGAGGTTTAAAAGCGGCAGGTTGTCGTCCAGGGAGGTGATAAAGTTAATTTCTTCGGAGTTAAAGCTCCTCCACGCCGGCTGTGAAGCAGAAATGCAGCCCTACAGGACTATTATGGGATTATTATGATGATGCAGAGGGAGAGGAAAAAGCCTTACAGGACATTAAGGTCAGCGAGGAGCCTCGGTGCACAACAACAACATTATTCTGATTACACTTCACTTCTACACTCAGGGGAGCTGATGAGTTCACAACTCACGAGCCAAAATTTTAGATTATGGTTTAATTTTTGTGCCGAAATTCGAGTTTGGGCTCAAAATTTTCATCTTTTTCAGCCAATTTTTTTGTAAAGAATTAACCAGATGTCTCTGTTTTCAGTTGGTTTTACATGAATTTAAGCAGTTTGGAGTCAGAACCTGAGGACACGTGTCTCTGTTTGGACCGTAAAGAGGTTTTACTGCCTTTTCAGAACCGGTTCAGTTGATTTATCTCCACAGAGCAGATGTGCACTGAGGCTAATAACTCTCTCTCTCTCTCTGCAGTGTGAACCGGGGTCTCTCGTCCCGGGTCCC
The DNA here is from genome assembly GCA_963678695.2 of Diplodus puntazzo. Lineage (NCBI taxonomy): Eukaryota > Metazoa > Chordata > Actinopteri > Spariformes > Sparidae > Diplodus > Diplodus puntazzo. The sequence continues at coordinate 22,549,889 of OZ023177.1, forward strand.
TCTTGAGGGGGTTAAGTGGATAATTTACGGCCGGCACGTGGGTCGGTCCCGCTCCGGACCCCCGGAGCGTCACGGCTCGGAGGAAAAATGGATTAATAATGATTGATACTCCGGAATGTATTGATCTTTAAGAGGACGGAACAAAAGGAGAGAGGAAGCGTTCAGATCCATCAGTGAGTCCGTTCTGTTCATGACACGTCCGGTAACTTCTCTCGACCCGGTTGGGACGCGGTGAGACCCGGTCCGGTCGGTCGCTGGGGGACCAGGGACCTCCTGGTGGTTGTGATCCGTTAAAAATAACACCTGCCCTCAAATCCTCTTCCTCCTCTTCTTCTTCTTCTGTTTGATTATCAGCTCAGCAGGATGCGCAGGTGACCATCCGTCCGGACGGAGTCAGGTCCACCCGGGACCGTCCGAGGGGTCCGTCCGCAGATCCGCCGAGAAATCCGGTCCTGATCAGTTTGAGTGATCGATCCAAACCGGCTCCGTTAAAACCCCACACGTCACAGAGAGACCAGGATCCCGTTCAACACACAATAATCCCTCCAGAACCGGATCCGTTTCCGTGCAGTCCAAAGTGGAAATAAACCGTGTCAGCCGGATTATCCCGGGTTACCGCCGGGCTCCAGCCCTCCGGTGGTTCCGTTATTAAACCGGATCCTCCTCAACTTTTTAGCCCGCGGAGAGCTGCTGCCGCTGCGGCTGCTCTCCTCCCTCTGCTCCCGGTGATGGTGAGGAGGGCGGAGATGATGGAGGTGAAGCTCCTGTCAGCATCCCTCCATCCGTCCGCCGAGGAAGAGGAGGAGGAGGAAGAGGAGGAGGAGGAGGATGGTGATGTGAGGAGGACTGAGGAAGAGTCTTGTGCGGTCCGCTCAGACCGAGAGGCACGCGCTGACTGAGAGAGAGAGAGGGGGGGGAGGAGAGAGAGAGGGGGGGGAGAGAGGGGGAGGGAGAGAGGGGGAGGGAGAGAGGGGGGATAGAGAGAGGGAGAGGGGGGGGAGAGAGGGAGAGAGGGAGAGAGAGAGGGAGAGAGAGAGAGGGAGAGAGAGAGAGGGAGAGAGAGGGAGAGAGGGAGGGAGAGGGGGGGAGAGAGAGAGAGAGGGAGGAGGGGGGGAGAGAGAGAGGGGGAGTGTGTGTGTGTGTGTGTGTGTGTGTGTGTGTGTGTGTGTGTGTGTGTGTGTGTGTGTGTGTGTGTCGTTGAATAGAAGCTACTCTCTCTCTCTCGTCTCTTCTTCTCTGTTCTGTTCGATTCTCTCTGGATTCACTCCAAAAACCAGACAAAAGAAAATTAATGATGAAAGAAAAGTGAGTCACTGTCACACACACACACACACACACACACACACACACACACACACACCTCTCACCCCACAAACTAACCCAGCAGGGGAGATCAGGGCTGGTTGACCCTGTTTCTTGTAGACTTCACCGCTAATTCAGCTACAAACACATTTAATTTCCTGTAACTTCTTCAAAATAAAAGTAATTTAGTCAATTAAAAGCTTTTATTTTCATGGAGCATTACAGGAAATGCTGCGTTTTCTGCAGCAGCGACTCAACACGACTCCTGAAGCGGCTGAAAGTGAACACGGTGACACAGTCAAACGCAGCAGATGTTAATCCTGGACCAGGACCTGGACATTTATTGTGAGTCCGCACCGCTCTTTGCACCCATGATGCCTTGCAGGATTTATGGGCGTGACTTTCTGTGAGTTACTGGTACGCGATTATCAATTCTTGTCCGACTTGGCTAAAGCTTCTGAAGCCTTGAAAGACGATACTTTACCACAACATCTTTAAGCCTGAAACACACCGGGCCAACCGCTGGCAGAACATCTGCACAGAGACCCGTGTCCACCTCGACATCCAGAACATCTGTACAGAGACCCGTCTCCACCTCGACATCCAGAACATCTGCACAGAGACCCGTCTCCATCTCGACATCCAGAACATCTGTACAGAGACCCGTCTCCATCTCGACATCCAGAACATCTGCACAGAGACCCGTCTCTACCACAACATCCAGAACATCTGCACAGAGACCCGTGTCCACCACAAAATCAGAACATCTGTACAGAGACCCGTCTCCACCACGACATCCAGAACATCTGCACAGAGACCCGTCTCCACCTCGACATCCAGAACATCTGTACAGAGACACGTCTCCACCACAAAATCAGAACATCTGTACAGAGACCCGTCTCCACCACAAAATCAGAACATCTGTACAGAGACCCGTCTCCACCTCAACATCCAGAACATCTGCACAGAGACCCGTCTCCATCTCGACATCCAGAACATCTGTACAGAGACCCGTCTCCACCACAACATCCAGAACATCTGTACATAGATCCGTCTCACCACAACATCCAGAACATCTGTACATAGATCCGTCTCACCACAAAATCAGAACATCTGTACAGAGACCCGTCTCCACCACAACATCCAGAACATCTGTACAGAGACCCGTCTCCACCACAAAATCAGAACATCTGTACAGAGACCCGTCTCCACTACAACATCCAGAACATCTGTACAGAGACCCGTCTCCACCACAAAATCAGAACATCTGTACAGAGACCCGTCTCCACCTCGACATCCAGAACATCTGTAGAGACCCGTCTTCACCACAACATCCAGAACATTTTCACAGAGACCCGTCACCATCTCGACGTCCAGAACATCTGTACAGAGACCCGTCTCCACCTCGACGTCCAGAACATCTGTACAGAGACCCGTCTCCACCTCAACATGCAGAACATCTGTACAGAGACCCGTCTCCACCTCGACATCCAGAACATCTGCACAGAGACCCGTCTACCTCAACATCCAGAACATCTGCACAGAGACCCGTCCCCACCTCAGCATCCAGAACATCTGTACAGAGACCCGTCTCCACCTCAACATCCAGAACATCTGTACAGAGACCCGTCCCCACCTCAGCATCCAGAACATCTGTACAGAGACCCGTCTCCACCTCAACGTCTAGAACATTTTCACAGAGACCTGTCTCCACCTAAACGTCCAGAACATCTTCACAGAGACCGTCTCCACCTAAACGTCCAGAACATTTTCACAGAGACCCGTCTCCACCTAAACGTCCAGAACATCTTCACAGAGACCGTCTCCACCTCAACGTCCAGAACATCTGCACAGAGACCCGTCTCCACCTCGACATCTAGAACACCTGTACAGAGACCCGTCTCCACCACAACATCCAGAACATCTGTACAGAGACCCGTCTCCACCTCGACATCCAGAACATCTGTACAGAGACCCGTCTCCACCTCGACATCCAGAACATCTGCACAGAGACCCGTCTCCACCTCGACATCCAGAACATCTGCACAGAGACCCGTCTCCACCTCAACATCCAGAACATCTGTACAGAGACCCGTCTCCACCACAACATCCAGAACATCTGTACAGAGACCCGTCTCCACCTCGACATCCAGAACATCTGTACAGAGACCCGTCTCCACCTCGACATCCAGAACATCTGTACAGAGACCCGTCTCCACCACGACATCCACAACATCTGTACAGAGACCCGTCTCCACCTCAACATCCAGAACATCTGTACAGAGACCCGCCTCCACCTCGACATCCAGAACATCTGTACAGAGACCCGTCTCCACCTCGACATCCAGAACATCTGTACAGAGACCCGTCTCCACCTCGACATCCATTCAGGTCATTTAAGAGAAATTATGAGTTTCCAATGTGTGAACAGCGTTTATGTCAACATCCTCATGAATACAACTAAGACATGCAGATGTATCAACACATGTCCCGTCAGCCTGCAGCAGCAGATCTGCGTGAACATCCTGCAGCCAGGAACAGTAAGTTTGACTGATAAACAGTATTTTTAGTTTATCAAAGGATTTGAGGACTTATTTTTTCCATTTGTGTTGTGGAGCCACGCATCAGCGAGGGAGAGAGAATCTGACATGTGACTCACTGACTGTGTCACTGCTGCCGCAGGAAAATATTGACGGATTTCCCAAACCACACACACACACACACACACACACACACCATACACACACACACACACACTATGTTCTACTTGCATGTTGATGAACAGATTATAGACTTACCTTTCATTGCAGTACAATCTGTGGGCGTCATTTACTGACATGGGAATAGCTGTGCGTGTGTGTGTGTGTGTGTGTGTGTGTGTGTGTGTGTGTGTGTGTGTGTGTGTGTGTGTGTGTGTGTGTGTGTGTGTGTGTCAGCAGTTAATTCCGAAATGATCCTGTGATCTTTGTTGAGAGAAAACACATTGAAAATGTTTTTTAATGAATAAATTATTCAGAGAAGAAGGGGGAGTGTTGATGACGTAGAGATGAAGGTGGTGAAGCATCATCATCATCATCACAGTCTGTAAACGCGTTCATTGATCTCATATTGATGATCCAGTTATCAACACAGTGAGTGACTACTGCATGGTGTTTAATAGTTTCAATATTCAATATTTGAAGATTGATTTTACAACAGTGCAGTGGCAGACTCGGGATTTTGAGGGGCATGGGCAAAAACACAAAAAGGGCACCAGCGTGCAGAAAGTCGTTATATATTTTGCTTTGTTCACTGTAGGGGCTTAATTATGTTTATTTACCATCATTTAGGAGGACAATGTTGTTGTTTTTAACATGGGGTGATGGTGACGTGCTCTTCCAGTTTGCTATAAATGTATCATGACTTTGTGCACACTGGTGGCTCACAGCATGCAGCTGGTTCCCTCTTTATTTTTCACCCCTGCCCCTCAAAGACCTCGAGTCCACCACTGGGTTCTGGTTTTTGTACACTCCTGTCTGAACCTGATGTTAGTGTTTTATGAGCTTTAATTAACAGCTATTAAATTCATTTTGGTCCGATTATCAAGCAGTTTTAATGTTTACGTCATCTTAGTTGCGTGCGGTTACCATGGTTACATGCGTCAGAAGGCGCAGGTCACCAGAGTTAATGGTGCTGATGGATCACACAGTGTCGGCCTCTCTTCACTCTGGAGTCACGCAGGTGAATCAGTGTCAGTGAATCCAGCTGTTGTTGCTCTGGTTCTGACACACTCCGCTACAGAACCGGCTGATTAAAGAGAAGCTGGACTCTTTACTAAGATGATCCAAACTCACTGAGACGATGTGAGGAGCCGATCAATCATCAGTGCACTGATATTTCACCAATACCGCGATCGCTCTGACCAACAGCAACACAAAAGACAGCCGACTCTTTATGAATGTCACAGTGCTGCAGGTGTTTGTTACCTGTTCTAGATGTTGACACGCAGAACAACAGGTGAAGAAAGAGCTGATTATAAAAAAACAAACCTGAAGCCAATGTGAGTGTGAACTAGCTGGTTAGTTACCTGCCGGGCCGGTGAAGGAGAGTGGAGACAGGTGAGGCAGTGGGACAGGTGAGTGCTGAGCTGATGAGGGAAGTGAGGACAGGTGTGTGGGTGGGCGTGGCAGGCAGGTGATCAGGTGAGGAGGTAAGTCAGGGGACATCTGGTGGACAAGAGGAGAAATGTAGCTGCAGGTGATCTGCAGACGTTTGGACTGTATATTGATTATTGTGGCTGTGACTTTGTAAACAAACCAGTTTCACCTTGTTTTCTTCAAAGTATGAACTCAAAAATATTTTGGAATCATGCAAAATAATCTTCACAATATTTTCATTCAATCTTTGATACTTTTTTTTTTTTATCCATTTTCATATTTATGAATTGAAAAGCTCAGATAAAAAGAACAACTTTAATATTTTACTCTACATGCTCTCTGCTACATTTACTCCAATTTTAAAATCTACAAAATGTTTTTATGTTGTTATGTGCCGTCACCCAGCGCTGCTTCTTCTCTTTTGTTGTAATATGTGTACATGATGTGTTAACTGTATGGTGACTGTTTAAATAAGAACTAAAACCAGTGGAGGATGACAATAAAAGTGTTAAAGTGGGCTTTAATGTGACATTTGGCTGCTTCTTCTCTAATTTCAGCAGCTTGGAGAAGAACAAAAACAGGTAGCGTTCACTAACTGCTGACGTTCGATAGAAGTGTTGCTGAGACGTGAGATGCAACAGAACGAGCTGCTACATCAGCTGATGCAGTTTCACCACGTCGAGCTTCATTGTTGTTTTTTCATGCTTTTATTTTGCTCTTATTTGTCGACAAAGTTCCAATTTTTATTAAATTTTCTTCTCATTTGAGTCACAAAACAAAAAAAACATCAACAGATTCTTTTTCTTCACAGTCTCATTTGTTGAAATTAAAACTGTTCCTGATAAAACTTTCTGTTAAAAACTTTCCTCCTTCTTCAGGCTCGTTTAAAACAGTCTGTTAGAAAATCACAAAACAAATTCAAATCTGTGTGTGTGTGTGTGTGTGTGTGTGTGTGTGTGTGTGTGTGTGTGTGTGTGTGTGCAGGTCAGGTGCTCCCCTGCTGTTGCCAAGGTGACACTGACCGACGTCCAGCTCATCAACATTCACGCCGCCAGCTGTTTGATTGGCTATTGACTCGGCCTGCCAAGCATTTGATTGGCCATCACATGAGCCATTAATTTTACAACAATTGGCGTTTTCCCGCCCATCTGTCTCAGGATGTGTGTGTGTGTGAATGTGTGCTTTTAAACTATCTGTTATCTGTGTATCTGTTTGTGTGTGTGTGTGTGTGTGTGTGTGTGTGTGTGTGTGTGTGTGTGTGTGTGTGTGTGTGTGTGTGTGTGTTGGGTCAGACTCATGACGTGTTCAGTGAAGCTCACTGTGAGCGTTTATCTCTGTCTGTCAGATGGTTCGGTGGTCGATGCTTCTCTGCAGCCGGAGGCGGCAGGACGGTGACACCGGTCCAGAACTTTGTTTCAGAAAACTGCTCCACATGGCCAGAAGTTTGTGGACGCCCAGATATGTCACCTGGACTCTTCTGGTTTCAGACTGGTTTTTATTATATTTACTTTTACTTAAAGAAACAGTTCACCAAAAGATGTGAATCCAGTCCTCGTCTCCTCCTGATGATATAAAGTCAGGTGAAGTTTCGTAGTCCACAGAACAGTTCTGGAGCTTCACAGTAAAACAAAGCTGCTGCTAAACAACTGAAGAATTTATTTAAAACAGAAAAAACACAAACAGAAAACATGAAATGGCTCCACACTGATCGCCTGCTGTGATCCAAGTCTCCAAATATTCAGACGTTCTTTAAACCCTTCAAAGCTGAAATCTTCACTGTAGCTGCGACGCTAAAGCGTTAGCGTCTGAAGTGGCTGCAAGAGCTCGACCGCACAACAACAGACTAAAAACATATATTTGAACATCAAATATGAGAAACTTGTAAAACAAAAAATAATTGTCTTAAAGTCGGTGTGTGTGGAAGTTTCACGTGACTTCTTTTAGTTACATTTTTTCTCCAGTTTGATTCCTCTCTGTAGTCTGAAGGTTTGTACAGAGAGGTGTGTTCATATTTCATTCACAGCCTGATTTATAAAATATTTGCTCCTGCAAACATGATGAAAAATTGATGTTGGTTGTATTTTCAGTATTTTTTTCTGATTTATGGAGCGATAACAAATAAAAACCTTTAACGTGAACACGTGAACAACAATGGAACGAGAGTTTTGAATCTTGTTTCATCCAATGTTCAAGTTTTGTCTCGGAAATGTGTGAAAATAAAAGGATTTTTAATTAAATATGCCATCATCAAAACATTACATGTGGTCAAACTTGTTATTTTCAGCCTGTTCACCATTTTTTTTCTTTTAAGGCTTTTTTGCCACCAAACTCTCAGTTTGATTCCTCTCTATAATCTGAAGGTTTGTACAGAGAGGTGAGTTCATGTTTAGTTCACAGCCTGATTTATCTACTCAGTGATGAACTATATATATCCTGAGTGAAGAAAGTGGAGAAAGTCATGTTGAATGTACATAAAGGGAAGGTTTTATAGATAATAAACCCATAGAAAAACATCTCATAGCTTGTTTTGAAATGGTCAAAAAATCCCACTTAAAGCAAAACTCTCAAAACTCTTTTTTTTGTGGATGTACCCAAGTCAAACCTTCGTTTAAAAGCATAATTACGACGAAAGCGCCACTTTTAAGATTTACCGTATTTTTGTTTTCAGGTCAAACTCATTTTCAATGGGAGTGCTACGGGCACTTTTACGATAGCATCAAAATCTCTATTTTTTAAAACACTAAGAAGGCTCGACACAACATGAAACTTTGCTCGTAGTATCACCAGGGTCTCTACACATGAACACGAGCATTGAGAACATTGTTTGTGTACACAGAGTTACTAAAAAGAAGGTTTTTGAACAACTCACGTTAGCAGTAGCTTGTTCCGCTCGCCGCCGTCCTGCCAGTGGCGAAGTGTCGATCTCAGAATGTGACGTAACCTGGAGGACAGTTAAGGTGGAACGCTCCTAAAGCTTAGTTCCATATAAATGCAGGATAATTAGTTGTTTTGTCGTTAGCGAAAAACAATATTGACCTGAAGTTGAAAAAGGAGCCTCATATAAGAAACAATACTAAAATCAAAAGCCCGAAAAGTCTGATGAGATCTGACGTGGATAGTTGCTGCTGGAAGACAGAAGTTCCACCTTAACTGTCCTCCAGGTTACGTCACATTCTGAGATCGAGAGTTTCACTTGGACCTGAACGTACGACCCGGATGAACACGCTAAATTCTGATGTACTTCCCACCGCGTGAAGAGATGACGTGTTATTATGTTGGCTCATAAATAAGGAAGGAAGTTGGGATGCTGTCCGTGTTTCCGGCGGGCCGCCTCGCCTGCAGGAAGTGGAACCTGCGTAGAAAAAAAACCTGCATAGACCTGCTGGTTTTGGTGGAAAAGCAGCATCATATCTCGATATCTCGGTCCTGACAGCTCCGGGTCCGTCTGGTCCCGGGATCGGCTCCAGACTCTACACAACTGCAGTGGATTTTTCTTCGACTCTGAAGAAGCAAGTGTTGGTAAAGTGTTGGAGCAGGATCCAGGTTCGTCCGGCCCATTTTTGTAGACTCTTAATGCATCATTAATGTTGATCTATTCGTTCAGTTTCAACTCATAAGAGATCTGAATGCAGAACTCACAGCGGAGTATTTACACAGTCCGGTATTGAACCTTTTCAGCGTCTCCGTGACCTTTTCCTCCAGCGTCACCGCCGACACAAACTCTCTATGTTTCAGCCCGAAGAAGAATCAATTTGTCAAACACTTGAATATTTTATGAACGCCGTGGCCTGTAGAGGGCAGCAGCAGGAGTCTACAGTGTTTGACTGTGTCTTTAATGGACAAAGTCAAGACACACACACACACACACACACACACACTCACACACAGTCTCTCTGACATTGCATGGCCAATTACAGTCCGGTTCCAGCCAACTGGATCAAGGTGGAGGACGGCGGATAGAGAGAGGAGGAGGGAGATCCAAGTGGGCGGCACACTCTCCTGCCTCGAGGTAGATTGGTGTCAAGTGGGCCGAGAATGTAATGAACGTGTATCACTCGTTAGGAGGAAAGACTCTGTGTGACGAGTGTGTGTGACGAGTGTGTGTGTGTCTGTACTTGACACCAATCTCGCAGCAGCAGCAGAAGAAGAAGAAGGAGAAGAAGAAGAATAAAACAGAGACGTGAGCGTGTCAGCGGGGGAGCAGACTTAAAGCTGAACACACACAGATCCAAACATCAATATTTCAGATTCCTTGAAAGCACAAAACCATCCATGATTCATGGTTCCACTGCACGAAGGAGACAGAGACGGAGATCCGGACCGACGGAGAGTCCCGTGGTCAATATACAGACTACAAACGCGGCTGATTCACTGACGGTAACGCGCTGTGATGAATGCTGAGGTGCGGCGGGACCGACGTTCACAGAGACGTTTAAACACTGTTTGCACTGTAATGTTTTATTAGAGTCTCTGTTGGCTTCAGCACTGATCAGCTGCTGGTGTCGACGGCCCCGGCTAACCTCTTCTCTTCTCATCACGTCTTCCCCGACTCCATAGGGAGGAAGAAACCCTCCGCCGGCGTCATCATCACTGTCTAGATCTGAGAATTAATTTGTCGTAGTGTGGTTAAGAAATTAAACGTTCCAGCGTGTTTAGTTTAGGAGGATTTGAGGGCAGAAACGCGAGTAAGTTCTTGTGTGTTCATCATCTGAGAAAGAGCAGAAGAAGAAGAAGATCCTCTTCCACCACGTTGCACCACCATGTTTCTACAGAAGCAAACGCTGGCTTTACAGCGACACAGCATTACATTTGTCTTGCACTGTGATTACCAACACACGGGTCCCAAATATCGATATCTTTCTGAACAGATTCCCCCGACAACAGACCGTGTTCACAGCAGACATTCTGACCTTTAAAAGCAGGAACAGCACAGGTGTGTAAGCTAACACAGAAGCTCACCCGGGGGCCGTCAAACCAACATGGTGGTTCGTTTGGAAACTTGGTCTTATATAACAGCTGGAAATGTCCCCGAGGTCTCCTTCAAGATGGACGTCTCCTTATATACAATCACCGGCCTGTCCTGTTGAGTTGAGCATCAGTTGAGGATGGACCCAGATGCAGACTCCAAGATAGGTGGGTTGAAAAACAAAAGCCATGCAAGTCTTTTTCTCTTTAAACATTGGCATTCTGGGCACGTGGTCGGCCCAACCTGGCAACCCAAAGCTTCAGGGTTCATGTTGGGGAGAATCAAACATGTATTTTTTTTTTTTTACATATTGCACCCTTTAGTAGTTGATAGCAAACACAAAAGGCTGGCAACAAAACATGAATCCGTGAACAGTCAGGTGAGCAGGAAAGACAAAGGACAAAAACAGGAAGTGCAAAATATAACGTGACACACGAGGACAAAACCTACAAAATAAAACAGGTAACGACTGAACGGAAACACAACGTGTCGATTAGTGCAGAATCACTGAGGCGTCATGAAATAGTTATGGAGGGTGATGTATTGTGAAATGTATCATCATGTATATTTGCGTATTAATTGTATTGAATTGTAATGTGATGTATCGTATCGAGTCGTCTTCAGCTGATAATCTGAAACCTCGACACTTGGCATCACTGAGTTCTTCTCGCTGGACCTTTTCGGACACTTTGTCACGTTTCCATGCACACCACCTGTTTATAACCCAGACTTCAGGAAGCTACAGTGTGCTGAACTCTCTTCACCCTTTTCCTGTCTTTCAGGATGTTCCTCTAACAGTACTTGACTCTTCAGGCTCTTATCTGACACCTGCTGGTCCTCTTCTACAGCCCAGAGATAAAGACACCAACACCTCCGCGCTGGTGAGGCGGTCCTGGCTGGTGGCGGGTCGTCCTCAGAGCCCGTTGTCCGGATTGATGTGGTCTGGCTGATGTCGCTCAGCATTTCAACGGGACACGACAACAGACGGCGTGTGAGTGGCAGGTATTGATCCGGAGGAAAGAAACAGCAGCTTGAAGACGTGAACTTTGTTCAGTCTGTTGTTTTATCTCCCTTGTTTGTTCTGTACTTTTTCCTCTTCTGTTGTTCTATTTTTTTCTCGCTGTCTGCAGTTATGAGCTGAGGGCGGAAAAAACCCAGATCACATCAGAGACCAGAACCAGACAGGAGGCTGCGAAGTGTGTGTGTGTGAGTGTGTGTGTGTGTTTGTGTGTGTTTGTGTGTGTGTGTGTGTGTTTGTGTGTGTTTGTGTGTGTGTGACAGCTCACTTTACAAATGTAAAACAGATTGCTTCTCGCTTCTATTTGATATGTTTATTCGTCTGTCCTGTCGCTCATTTTACATATTTATTTCCCAGGCAGTGTGTGTGTGCATGTGTGTGTGTGTGTGTGTGTGTGTGTGTCGTATTCTCTCCCCATACTGGCGTTGTCAGAATGGTTTACAACAGTTAAGTGTGTGTGTGTTGCTCTGCGTGACGCTGATTAGAAGTGAGAGGTTTTTGATTGCCTCGACCCTCCATGGAATTATTAGCATAGCACGCACACACACATACACACACACACGTACACATACACACACATAGTCACACGCACACACACACGTGCACACACACACATGCGTAATTGAGCATTTCTCTTCCACATTACATATAACAGGATCCAATCCAGGAGCTCAGCGCTGCTAACAAACCAACACTTCACTGTTTATGCTCCATATTTAAATTTATGCAGATGGGCGAAGTGAAAGATGAATGAGCTCGTTTGTGTTTTGAGCTCTCCGTCTCGTCTCTCCCAGTAAAACTTGTTCCAAACTGGGACGCTGAGAGGTGCCAGTTTCTTCCCAGCAGGAGGGGGAGAATATTACATAAATGTGCGTCTGGCGGGATGATAGTTGTCGCATCTGATCATCTCCAGCTTTAAAAAGACGAGTGAAGTGAGAATTCGTCTCTGGCTCGGAGGATCTTTTCCATGAAAAAGTGCCATGAGGTGAACCGGTCCAGCCTCCTCTGAGCGGACCTGTCAGCGCCTCACCGCTGTGATCTGATGGCAGCAGGTTTACACACCAAAAGCCTGAATTTTCATCCAGCTGTTGTCTGACAGAGATAAATAACATATTGCACCTCTGAGACTGTCACAGGGTTTGTTTGGATGGGAGAAAGAGCCGCTCTGTTTCCAAAATCATAAAAAGAAAAGTGGCTGTATTCAGTAAATCAGCTGTAAACGGTGAGTAACTACTGAAATCTGCAAGAGGAGGCACCTGAAAATGTCTCGTAATCGTCTCTCTGATAATTCAAATGAAAATGTTATATTTGCGGGGCGTCCTCATAAACAAATCGCTAGCTAGGCTAAACATATAGCTCTCTTAAAAGACCATGAAAACCTTTTTTTTTGACTGAAGTGTTGCTGAAAAAAAGAGTTCTTCATGATGTTAAAAAATTTTATTTTATGTCTCAAAAATGGGCCCAGTAAAGAGATATGTTTAGCTTAGCCTAGCACAAAATGACGTTGTGTTGTAGTTTTCTTACTGAGCTGAGTTGTTTTGCAGCTTCTTAAGCAGTTAGCATCGGAGGAAGCACTCGAGCTAGGCTAGCAGTTAGCAAAGCTGCAACAAAGAAAAGACTAGTAAAAGTAGAATTAATGACGTAACCTCTTTATTCAAGTAAATGTAGTAATTGTGGTATTTCTGTTTAGCTAGGCTAGCTAGTTCCTGTGCTTTTGGGCTTAACGAAGCTAGTGATTAGCGGAAAGGAGGTTAGCAAGGTTCAACCCTGCTAGTGTGGTTCAGCCAAGCTTCCACAAAGCAAGGAGCAAACTGCTAACCTCCATGAAATGTTGCATTAATTTGGTGAAGTCAGAATTTCAGTTAGCTTTGGAGCTATTGAGTCGGCTCACAGTTGTGCCTTGCTAAGTTTAGCTAACACAGTCATGCAGGGAGTTATTTTTGAGCAACCCTTTAAATCTTTTAGAGAACATCAAGGAAACCTTCTGAAAACAAAGACTTGTGCTTGATAAAAACAGTTTCAGGAAAGAGATACATCAGACTCAGTGTTTCTGGGTCGCTGAACACCAAAACTGACACATTTAAGGGTTAAACATGTCAACACCGGGGACACAAAGAAGACACTCGTTCTCTCTTCTGACTGTAGCAGTGAACAAGAAAACCTTTCCTGGGAAAATTAGATTAAATATATTCACAAGCTACAGAAAAAAAAAAAAGAAAGAAAGAAGGCGGATTTGATTAATTAATTGCCACGTTGGCCGTGTAGTCCCATTAATCTCCACTCCTTTGTCATTTGCAATTACCGCTGCCAGATTGTTGGAATTTTCCAGTGAGGAACTGAAGTGCTACAGGTGTTCGTAGAGCGCGGTTATATATGCTGTTTATGTTTCTGTATTTATAGGTGGGCGACTGTTTGGAGGAAACTAAAGGAGACAAACAGACAGTTTGTTCATTATTCTAATTCGCTCCTAATGACTGCATGGTTGATGCATCACCATCTGGCACACACACACACACACACACCGCGGCGATAATGCAGCCATTGAATCTAATGACAACGCACCGCTTGTCGTAATGAGACTCCAGTTTGTTTCACACGAATCCAGAGCAAAGCATGATGGGTAAACTGGCTCGTTGGCGATAATTAGCTTCTCGTTCGTTCGCCGTGGAAAAATGACTCGAGTGTTTGTCCTGAAGAGCAGTTTACCTCTCAGGATGGATGCCTGGAAACAAACAGCACTCAGCCGTGGGTCTGGCTGGAGAGTAAATGTGATGTCGGGTTGCCAGATAGTAAATAAAGAAGCCGCCGGGGTTGCCAGGTCATCAGTGAAACTCTCCCTCCGCAAATTGGGTTGTAACTCAGCACGGTGAATCATGTCAAGTGTGTGTGAGCGCGTATGTGTGTGTGTCGGTTGTCGCGCTCAGACAGAGGCACTTGAACTAAATTGCCCCCCCGGTACCCACAATGCATCTGGAGCTGGCAGGAGTGTCTGAGTGGCTGTCTGTGTGTTTAAGCCTCACGATGCCTCAGTGTAACACACAGCTGCTTCATTGTGACCCCGCCATCGTTTCTATGGTAACCCGCGGGCCCGATGATGGACGAACGACGGGATCGCGGTCGGATGGAGGCTTTGACATTGGGTCCTGACAAACAGGAGAGAAGCTCCTGTAAGAGACGAACTGTGCGGTTATTACATCGTCTCTCCCTTCAGTGTGTCACATACGGACCGTTAAAACAGGAAGTCGTTCAGCTATATGGGACACAAAACAACGTTTTTTGACTACCTGGACATGAAACCAGGCTGTTAATACATCAGGATTATTTAATTAACTTTTTTTGGTGAAGTTATTCTTTAATTAAACAACCCTGCACAACACCATGCAAACAAACCTGGCAGTGTTTTGTCAGCTGAAACCTTTTTGAATATTGCAGGTAGCAAAGGTGTTAAAGCCTCGCCGAGCTGTTGGATGGCGCGTCGGAGGCGACAGGCTCTCGCTGTTCACACCTCCAACACCTCCTCAAGGTACGAAACACCTGTATGCTGCCGAGCTGTTCGCGTCTCACCTCAGTGCTGCTTAAATGATCGCAGCTCAGCTTGTCGTGAGCGTCTCCACCTGTAAAAAACACCGTTAACGAGCTCATTATGTTTCATCTGAGCATCAGATATTGAAATAACTTCTCAAAATGACCATTTATAGAATGTCTCACTTTCTATCAGTGTTTTAAAACTTTTCATCCATCTGTTGATGAAAATGATCTACAAGAAATTACTGTAGATCATTATAATGACTTACTACTCACTCAACTACTGACTCACTAATTACTTACTAACTACCGACTTACTACAGACTTATTTGTTAATAACTACTTACTCATTATTACTTACCAACTACCGACTTAATAAGGACTTATTACTTGTTAACTACTGACTAACAGACTTACTAACTACTAACTAATTACTTACTACTTACTTACTACTGACTTACTAATTACTTACTAACTACTGACTCACTAATTAATTACTAACTACCGACTTACTACAGACTTATTTGTTAATAACTACTTACTCATTATTACTTACCAACTACTGACTTAATAAGGACTTGTTACTTGTTAACTGCTGACTTAGACTTACAAACTACTAACTAATTACTTACTACTTACTTACTACTGACTTACTAATTACTTACTAACTACTGACTCACTAATTAATTACTAGCTACCAACTTACTACAGACTTATTTGTTAATAACTACTTACTAGTTATTACTTACCAAATACTGACTCACTAATTACTAATTACTTACTTACTAACTACTGACTTAATAAGGACTTATTATTTGTTAACTACTGTCTTACAGACTTACTAACTACTAATTACTTACTAATTACATACTAACTACAGACTTACTACTAATTACTTACGAATTACTAACTACTGACTTACTACAGACTTATTTGTTAATGACTACTTACTAGTTATTACTTACAACTACTGACTCACTAATTAGTAACCACCTACTTACAACCTGCTGACTTACTCCTTACTGCTATATTGACTATTTACTAATTATTTACTGCGTACTTACTAGTTACCACTTAATAACTTATTGCTTACTTAATAGTTCCTACCTACTTTTTACTTTTCTACTCACTGACTTACTTCTCAAAATTGACCAGAGCATGAATAAACTGTCTTCAGCTGTGATGTCTGTTTTGTCTTGGAGCACATCATCCTGACAGTGTTATCCCGTGTTTACAACTTGGGGAGTTCATGATTAATGACTCATGACATTTTTAGCTCATTTTCTCAACATTTAAAATGGTAATTTCATGATTTTACATTTACTTACACACTAGTTGTGGCTCCACATTCTCTCTACGTGAAGAACAAAGCAGGATGTTTCTGCTTTTGATGGCTTTGATTGGCAGCTATCTCAATCAGCCGAGCTGTTTGTCACCTTTTACTTACGTACGGAAAAAACGAACGAGCGTTTAAAATCTGCAGTTTCTTTTCATTTTCTGATGTCTGTGAAATCAGCTCGGCTCGGCTCAGATCGGCTCCTTCTGGCCCGTCAATCAAACACATCGACAACAACAACGGCGTTGTGCTGCGGCAACACAGCAGCCGTCACGAAGCTCAGTCCTGCTGATTGAAAAGAAGAAACGCAGAAAGAGAAAAAACATCTGTGTGTGCACAGAGGTCAGCGCAGTGATCGCAGACCTTGGCTGAACAGAGAGAGAGAAAAATACGTTAATGTTCAGGGTCGTTTTAACACAGATGGGAGAATATAGTTATTCAGCTAAAACCCCCACACACACTCTCACACACACACACTTACACACACCCCTCTCTTTCCTTCAGGCAGCCAAAGTCACGTTGCCTTTTTTTGCTTAACCTCTATTATATCCATGTGCGTGCACGTGCACACACACATTCACACTTGGGTGCACGCACGCCGCCTCGCTCTGAGTGCAGCGTCGAAGGCGTGGGCTGTTTCTTCAGGTTACATCTCTCTGCAAAGATGATGGATGGAGGATATAAAATCCATCTCTGCAGGCCATTTAAACAGAAATGAACACAGAGAAAAGATAGATAGATAGATAGATAGATAGATAGATAGATAGATAGATTTTAAAGGATGATACAGCCACAAACTGTGTAGTAAAAGAGGGTTTTTATCATAACATATAAAATAAGGTTTGTCTCATACTGACCGTTATCAGAGCTTGATAATCTCCTGAGATGTAAATCTGCTTTATGAGTCCAGCTCGATGATGTTCGATGAACGGAAAGAGAGACAAGAAGAAAGAAGACACACAGAGAAGAGGGAAAACATAAAAGCAATGAAATGAAATCCGAGACTTTAAAACATTAAATATTAAAGATGACATGTGAAAAAACACAAATATTCAATTCAATCTGTGAAGAAATGTCTAAAACAACCAGAAGCTTGTTCTATATTTTGTTACAATCTGTACTTATATTATCCCGAATGTTTCCAACAAAACCAGAGAAATCTACTGGTTCACTCGCGGTAACGGGGGAAGTTTCATTTGATCCCCGTCGCTATAACTTCCAAGAGTGAGTCAGAGAACAAGACTGAATGAAGTGAAGTGAATAAAACTTTACAACTGACATCATCTGTCAATATTTGTGCCCGAGTCACGTCAGATAGATTTTAATTGTCAGTGGTGGTTGTTTAATGGTGTGTTCTCTACCAGCAAAGCACATTTTTTTTTGCCTTGTCATACTGTTTAAATTCATCTCAGACTCAGCAAAGAGACACTCGGGCACCACCGAAAAACAAAGAGCATTACCCAAGTGGAGCAGCAGCGAGGCGGTCAGAAGAGACTGTGGAAGAGGGTGGAGTGTTTACTGGGGAAACAACCAAACACAATCCTGATGGTTTGATTGTATGTGGCTCAAACACTGCAGATGTCCAGTGATAGTTGTCTGAATGCTAATGTTTACTCTGCAGGAACAGGAACTGCTAATAGCTAATAGGCTAATAGGCTAACATGTGGCTCAGAAGTCAATACCACTACACACCCGTAGCTAACAGTCTTCAATCTGGTCCAGAAGGACAAGCAGCTCTTCACGTAGGAAATAAAACTCAGAGTCACTCTGGACAGGATTTAAATTACAGGAGGACGCTGCAGAAGAACAAGAGGTAATCGTGTCTGTAATTATGAGTGAGGTGGAGGTGAAAAATGACTCACGTCGTCACTCTGGACAGGATTAAAATCACTGACGAGTGCAGGTGATGTTCAAATCACCGCACCTCTCTGCAGAGACGTGGATCCAGTCTAAATCAGTCCGGTGTTACTCTGACGACCTCCCGCCGTGCAGACGAAGCGACCGCACCGTTCCATCAAAGGTCAACAGCGAGAGGCGAGTGGACAAAACAGACAGATCTGTGAGAGGAGGAAATGTTTCAACTTCAGCTGAAAATCTTTTCTTGTCCCGAAGCTGTTCAGTCGACTTCGTGATAAAAGACAGACAGGAAGGGGGGGAAAAAAGAGAAATGGGAGGAAAGTATGAGACAGAAGAGGAGCTCCTGGTGGTTTTACATCAGTCGGAGTCTCACAGTGAGAGCAGCATCTGAACATGCTGTGGGCTGAAGCGAAGCACACTGACGACACTACAGGTGAAAATCCTGCACGTTATATAACCAAGACAATGTGAGCATTATCAACAAGACGTATGTAGAGGATTCATAGTGCTGGATCAATATCACTGCTGCGTTAATGTCACGTTGCCTTTGACTGCTCAGTTTAACTACTTTACAAACGGCTGCAGCCGGTAGATTTGTGTTTGAAACTGTAAATACACAGTCAAATGAAAATGTGAAACAGCTCCAGGAGAAGCCGAGAGAAAAGAGGTTATTTACATCCTACATAGCTTCTAAGCTAAATGCGTTAATACACTCTGAGGGTGTGAATCACATCTTGTCAAATCAGTCTGGGTTTTTGTTTAGGAGAATGCTGAGATAATCAGAACACTATGACTGGATTTTCATTCTTGGGTGAACTGCTCCTTTAATGCTCCTTAAAATAACAACATGAAACTAGAAAAATAAATATATAAAGATAGGATTCAATACGTTTCTGTTTCCAGTATCATGTTTACTGTTACACATCGACACACGAGAGGAAAGTCCTCGTACGGCAACAAACATGATGCTGATACTCAAGTTAAGTTCAAGTAGGTCAACTTTGCACAGTTGTGCTGTTCGGTACTCGAGTAAATCCCTTCGCTCTCCAAGAGCTCAATCACTGGAAGAAAATGGAAGAACAGACACTTGAAGCCTGATTACACTCGAGTCACAGTTCTGCCTGGAGAGTGAGCACTTGTGTAATCAGCGATATTGTTCAGAATTGAACTGTTCATGTGTTGATTTACGTTCAATCTGCGCCAAAGTCAAATGTGCAACTCCTCTGAACTCTGCAGCAACATGGACCTCACTGACTGTCAGCGACCCGTAGAACCGCACCTGGGATTGTCACCTGTAGTTTCCCCAGTAAACACACCGCCCTCTCCGGCTGCTGCAGTCCCTCCTGATGGGCCAGTCGCTGCTCGCCTTGGATTATATTTAATCTCCGGAGTGTCTCTGGGCGAGAGCGAGCGGACAGGCTGACCGAAGGACAGGTTGCCCCTTCAAACATCCAACCAAGTCGTTCAACTTCGGTGTGTCATGGAGGGGCGACCCTCCCTGCCTGTCCACCCTCCCTCGCCCAGACACCCGGCTGTGGGCTCAGTGGGTCGGTGTGCTGATGGTCCACTCACCACCGCCCGCAGCAAGATTTTAAAACGTTACCTCGCCTGTTAACATTTGTGTCTGAGTCACGTGAGACAGATGTTTCATTAGCGAAGGCGACTGCTTAACACTGAAGACAACAACTCCCAAGATCCCACACTGGTTACGTCTGTTTTGTTTTGATTGAGAGTGGAATAAATTACATACCGTGCGTTTAACAGCTTTATTGATCAGAAAGTAAAC
The DNA here is from genome assembly GCA_963678695.2 of Diplodus puntazzo. Taxonomy (NCBI): domain Eukaryota; kingdom Metazoa; phylum Chordata; class Actinopteri; order Spariformes; family Sparidae; genus Diplodus; species Diplodus puntazzo. The sequence continues at coordinate 22,569,815 of OZ023177.1, forward strand.
CAAGTTATTCATTTAAATCATAAAATACAGGGTGGGGGGGTCTTAGATGTCGCTGCTACAGACTGTGGACTTGATTATTAAACTGTCGTCTGGTTTTCTGGGACGATGAGTTGAATTACAGTCGAGCAAAGCGAAGATTTATTTCTGCTTCTCGCCCCTGTAATGTTCAGCTCGTCTGAATGAAGGCGTTCCCCCGCATACAGCCAAACCTCAACAGATGAAAGTTATTCATTTAGTATTTCTGAGCATTTTGTTCTCATCAGTAACCTGCGATTGTCACTTTTGAGTTATGCCATCGTTTCCCTCTGACAGCACGAGAGCGAACATCAATAATCCTCCTCTCGTTCCTCGTGGACAAAAAGTAATCTGCAAACTATTTCAACACACTACAGGAACTAGTGATGAATTCACCTCTTCAGCGGGAGTCTACAATCAAATTTACAGAATGAACGAGTTGATAAAATGTTAAATTGCAGCTTTTTTGCTGCAGGCGAGACTCTGAAGTGTCAGCGCCGCCCTGCAGAACCCGAGATGTACCGTCAGTCTGAGGAGGAACAGCTAATGCAGCAAATGAAGAGCTTCACTGGAGGACTGGTCACTACTGCAGAGTGTGTGTGTGTGTGTGTGTGTGTGTGTGTGTGTGTGTGTGTGTGTGTGTGTGTGTGTGTTTCAGACGGAGAGAGACTGAGAGAGACAGATCAGTATTGGATTTTGAGTCGTTTATATTCAGCAGAGGTTCACAGAAACTTACTGCTACAGTACAGCACACACACACACACACACTCTCAAACTCACACACACACACACACACACACACACACACACACACACACACACACCCCGCCTGCCCGGCTCTTATATATAAATCCATTAGCAGTTATTGTTCGCCGGCGTGTTTCCGCGGCAGCTTTCCGCTGAATAAAAACCTCTGATTCAATTCAAAACTTTATTGTCCTCTGATGAAGATTTGCTTTTCAGAAAACTATATGAAAAAAATAAAATAAAACACAATAAAATCACGTAAAAGCGACGGCGGCAGATGCAGAGCAGCACGCCGCGGTCGGGGCCGAGTGGAGGAGCGCTAACCTGCGGTCTGAAAATCAGGTTTTCAGGAAACCTGTGGAATAACATTTAAACATGATTACAGAGGCGGAGGCCTGCTGGAGCCCCCTGGAGACCGCCGAGGTCATTACATACAAACATATGAAAGACGGTAAACAACATGTGATGTGATTGTTCTTCAACAGCTGCGAGACAGTGTTGGAGTGACTGAAGTTTACGTGGCTTTTAGTCAGGAAACAGAAATAAAGTGTGTTAGACTGAGAACAGACAAGCTGCTTCTGCTTTAACGCATCGCGATGAAGTAAATGTTGACTGCACAAAGTAAGAATGACACCGATAAAACTCACTTTGCTATTCTGTTCGCCACCGGACACGAAATCTCGAGTCAAACCGAGCAGAACCGGGCAGAACCGGCCGACAGATGTGATGGAACAACAAGGTAAGAGCGACGAATAAACGTTGTCATTTAATATCTTCTTCTTCTTCATTTCCTGGTGAAAAGATCAAACTCTCACATTCATGTCCTTAGCTTAGCTTAGCTTAGCTTAGCTTAGCTTAGCACAAAGACTTGAGTCAGGGGGAAACAGCTAGCCTGGTGCTGCAGAGGTCAGTCTGTCTGCTCCTGCTGCGTTTCTAATTCACCCTGCGAGACGTCTCCGCGTTCAGAAACATGAAATCATTCAGGTTATTAATGATAGTCTGAGTGTGTGTGTGTGTGTGTGTGTGTGTGTGTGTGTGTGTGTGTGTGTGTGTGTGTGTGAAACAGTAAATAGTGATGAAGCAGCAGAGTTCAGTTCAGTCAGCTAAATGCTAATCACACGTCCAAACCAAAAATGCACTCATCAATCCTCCTTTCATCCCTCCTTCCTCCTCAGTTCCTCTTTCCTTCCCTTCTTTCCTCCTTTCTTTACACTCTTCCTCCTCTTTCTTCTTCTTCTGTTCTCACATTCACTCTTCTCCTCATCTTCTTCACTCATCCCTTCGTCCTTTCTCTCCATCTATGGCCATCCTTTGTTTTTGTTTGCTCCCCTCGTACTTTTCTTCTTTCTCTTCTTCTGCCTTCCTGTTCCCTTCCCTCTTCCTTGTTTCCTCCTGTCGGTCATCCTTTCTTCTTCCTATATTTCCAGCCCTGTTTTTTTTTTCTTTTTCCTGTTCTCCCTCCACTCCTCCACTGTTTATCTGATCTTCTTCAACCTGCTTCCTCTACTTCCCCTCCACTACCCTCCCTTTCCTTTCCTTTCCTTTCCTTTCCTTCCTTTCCTTTCCTTTCCTTTCCTTTCCTTTCCTTTCTTCCCTCCCTTCCTTCTTCCTTCCTTTCCATCTTCCTTTCCCTTCCCCTTCCTTCCTTTCCTTTCCTTCCTTTCCTTTCCTTTCTTTTCCATTCCTTGTCCTTACTCTCCTTCCCTCCCATTCCCTTCCCATTCCCTTTCCCTTCATCCCTCTCATTCCTTGTCACTTCCTCTTTTTCTGTCCAACTCAACTTCCTTCTCTAATTTCCCCTCATCTTTTCTTTCTTTCCTTTCCCCTTGTTTCTTCCCTCTATTTCTACATTCTGTCTTCCTTTGCCTCCTTCCTCCTTTCTGTCTTTATAAATTTCTTCTTCTTCAAGTCGTTCTCTCCTCACTGTTTCTCTTCTTCCGTCTTAATTTTTCTGTTTTGCTCCTTGACCTCTTTTTTCTCATCCTTTCATCTCACCTTCCGTCCTCTTACTTTGATCTTCTTCTTCCTTTCTTCCTCTCCTTTTCCTCTTCCTCATTCATCCTCTGATTTTTCTGTTTCCTACTTCCACCTCCCTCATCTTTCTTTAACAATCTCTCATCCCTGCGTCTCTCTTCCTTTCCTTCTTTGTATTTCCCATATGAAGTCGTTTCATTATGACTCACTTCCTTCTCCTCCTTTGATCCCGCCATCCTTCCTTCCTTTAATTCCTCCTCCTCATCTTCCCTGTCATCTTCCGGTCATTTCCTCCTTCCTTCCGTCCTTCCGTCCTTCCTTCCGCTCTCTCCATCCTTTGAAGGCAGGAATTGATTTGATCACTAATTGTGCTGAAGCAAACAGAAGTTGATTAATTCATGTGTGCTCGCTCTCGTTCTGATAAATGAGTCGGCGCCTCGCGAAAAACAAACTTCTTTAACATGAGAAGTGAGAGAGAGAGAGAGAGAGAGAGAGGGAGAGAGAGAGAGAGAGAGAGAGAGAGAGAGAGAGGGAGAGAGAGAGAGAGAGAAAGTTAAAGTCTTTGTATTGTGAGCAGTAAATGGGATCACTGCCTCGTTTAGCCCGCCGGCTAATTAGAATTCACTGTGTGTGTCCATTTGTTGGTATTCACTGTGTTTGTGTGTGTGTTATATTTCCACTGTGTGTGTGTGTGTGTGTGTGTGTGTGTGTGTGTGTGTGTGTAGTCATTGATCAGACTGACAAAGACTTATTATTGTGTCACTTTCTGTGACCCTGTTTGACCCGGCTGGCGGTAGAAGTGTGTTTATATTTGCAGTTTACGTGTGTGTGTGTGTGTGTGTGTGTGTTTCTCTTGCTAATGACTTGTCAGCTTCCACCACAAGTGCTAAAGGTGACGCTTCCTCCCCGGGGACACACACACACACACACACACACACACACACAGTGAATACACATTATTTTCTGGCCTCCTCTCAAACACAAACACAAATATCAACAACTGTCGGAGCCGCGGGGAGAATTCCTATCACAGGAAGGAGTCCGGCTCCTTGAAGTTACGTTACGGTCCACTCCAGGAGTTAGACGCCTCCAGACGGATGCTATTTTGTTCTTTTAGTGTCCCGACATCTCAACAAAAACATACAGTCGCCTTAAGCTTCTAAATGTTGAAACACAGTCTTGAACAGTGGTGTCTGACGAGGCACCTCCATCCCGTCACGTCCGACCAGGAGAATCAGCTCGTTTACATTCAGTTCCAGCGTTATAAGACACATATTTTAGAACTATATCGGTGGTTTGCAGAAATGTAAAACGCTTGTAAACAAGGAAGAGCAGCGGACGGACAGAAGTGCCTGTAAAGTTCAGTGAAATTTAAAATGTTACATGTTAATAGTGTCAGTGACGCCGCGCTGCCTCAGTGAAATGACTTCAGCAGACTGCAGAGTACAATCGTCACCAGCTGATACACACATATATTTAAATCTCCACAAACAAACACACTGTACATCGTCACGGATCCAGTTCTGAAAATAAACCCATGAATATTCATTCTCTGCTCTGTGTGAAGTCTCAGCAAACTTTGTCTCCTCAGAGACTCAAAACTCTGCTCGCGCTGAACAGCGTGGCGACCCGACAGCGCTCGCGATAAACGATATTAAAAAGTGGAACGTACGCGGCAGACGCGTTTGTTTTGATGACCTCTCTGTTCACAAACCCACGAAGCAGCCTGGAGCCCGTTTAACCTTTTACCTCCAGTAAACAAAAAAGATACACGATCATTTATACAAAAGATGTGATATTTTGAATCCAGCCACCAATTTTTTTCGTGATAAAAAGTTAGCTCCACAAAAAATAAATCTCACTGTAAGAATGTTTGAATGTGGAGTCGACGAGGTTCTTTTTGCCGTCTTCACTCACAACATGGAAGCGAGCAGAGATACAATCTGAACTGTTCGTCTCCCTCGGCTGCTTTCAAGTCAACACGTTCTGCGCTGCGTGACGACCTCCGACCTGCCGACGGCCGACCTCTCTCCACCTCTCTCCACCTCTCTCCACCTCTCTCCTCCTCTCTCCTCCTCTCTCCACCTCTCTCCACCTCTCTCCTCCTCTCTCCTCCTCTCTCCACCTCTCTCCTCCTCTCTCCTCCTCTCTCCACCTCTCTCCACCTCTCTCCTCCTCTCTCCACCTCTCTCCTCCTCTCTCCTCCTCTCTCCACCTCTCTCCACCTCTCTCCTCCTCTCTCCTCCTCTCTCCTCCTCTCTCCACCTCTCTCCACCTCTCTCCTCCTCTCTCCACCTCTCTCCTCCTCTCTCCTCCTCTCTCCACCTCTCTCCTCCTCTCTCCACCTCTCTCCACCTCTCTCCTCCTCTCTCCACCTCTCTCCTCCTCTCTCCACCTCTCTCCACCTCTCTCCACCTCTCTCCACCTCTCTCCTCCTCTCTCCTCCTCTCCACCTCTCTCCTCCTCTCTCCACCTCTCTCCTCCTCTCTCCACCTGCCTCACCTCTCTCCTCCTCTCTCCTCCTCTCTCCACCTCCCTCCTCCTCTCTCCACCTCTCTCCACCTCTCTCCTCCTCTCTCCACCTCTCTCCACCTCTCTCCTCCTCTCTCCACCTCTCTCCTCCTGCCTCACCTCTCTCCTCCTCTCTCCTCCTCTCTCCACCTCTCTCCTCCTGCCTCACCTCTCTCCACCTCTCTCCTCCTCTCTCCACCTCTCTCCTCCTGCCTCACCTCTCTCCACCTCTCTCCACCTCTCTCCTCCTCTCTCCACCTCTCTCCACCTCTCTCCACCTCTCTCCTCCTCTCTCCACCTCTCTCCACCTCTCTCCACCTCTCTCCTCCTCTCTCGTCCTCTCTCCACCTCTCTCCTCCTCTCTCCACCTCTCTCCACCTCTCTCCTCCTCTCTCCACCTCTCTCCTCCTCTCTCCACCTCTCTCCTCCTCTCTCCACCTCTCTCCTCCTGCCTCACCTCTCTCCACCTCTCTCCTCCTGCCTCACCTCTCTCCTCCTCTCTCCACCTCTCTCCTCCTGCCTCACCTCTCTCCTCCTCTCTCCTCCTCTCTCCACCTCTCTCCTCCTGCCTCACCTCTCTCCACCTCTCTCCTCCTCTCTCCACCTCTCTCCTCCTGCCTCACCTCTCTCCACCTCTCTCCACCTCTCTCCTCCTCCCTCCTCCTCTCTCCACCTCCCTCCACCTCCCTCCACCTCTCTCCTCCTCTCTCCTCCTCTCTCGTCCTCTCTCCACCTCTCTCCACCTCTCTCCACCTCTCTCCACCTCTCTCCTCCTCTCTCCACCTCTCTCCACCTCTCTCCACCTCTCTCCTCCTCTCTCGTCCTCTCTCCTCCTCTCTCCTCCTCTCTCCACCTCTCTCCACCTCTCTCCACCTCTCTCCTCCTCTCTCCACCTCTCTCCACCTCTCTCCTCTTCTCTCCACCTCTCTCCTCCTCTCTCCACCTCTCTCCACCTCTCTCCTCCCCTCTCCTCCTCTCTCCACCTCTCTCCTCCTCTCTCCACCTCTCTCCACCTCTCTCCTCCTCTCTCCACCTCTCTCCCCCTCTCTCCTCCCCTCTCCTCCTCTCTCCACCTCTCTCCTCCTCTCTCCACCTCTCTCCACCTCTCTCCTCCTCTCTCCACCTCTCTCCTCCTCTCTCCACCTCTCTCCACCTCCCTCCTCCTCTCTCCTCCTCTCTCCACCTGCCTCACAGTGACTTCCCCTCCTGTGGGACTAACCTCGTTAAATAAAGCTTCATCTAAAATAACTCCATCCTGCCTGTCTGCTCAGCTCCGCTATAAATCCTTCATCAAACGGAGAGAGAGGAGAGCAGATCGATATCAAACCACCAACACTGACAGACATCTGAGCGAGTGTGAGTGTTTGCTGCTTTATCTTCTGACTGACAACATTACAATATCAGCTCGACAAAGATCAGCCGAGGTCGCTGACTCACACTCTGATTCTATTTGTTCCATGAAAATTGGATCTTTTGTACCAACCTTTGATTACTTTTTGCGTTACTCATATCAGGCTGTCAGGCTGTGTGCAGTATATGTGCAGCACTGCAGGATTCAACAACTAGTGCTGAGTGTGTGATGAAGATAATGTACTTTTTACGGGTTTCATCTGAGTAAAATGTGCCTGCATCCAGAGGGAAGTCCTCATTAGGTCGGGTGCAGATCCTGATCTCCTGGAGGAATAAACACCCGGAGTCACATCAGATTCTGCTCTGATCCGGATCCGTTTACAGACGGGAGGAGAGCTCCGAGATTACTTTGTAACTTTTAGTATCATCTGCAGTATTTGTGCTGCATACAATCAAAACATCAGGGACTGTGACGTGTTGTTTCCACAGTAAACACACCGCCCTCTTCGGCAGTTGTGGTCCCTTCTGATTGGTCGGCTGCTGCTCTTCTCGGATCAAACTCCTCCTTCAGAGTCAACTCACGTGTATAAACGCTCACTACAGCGTCGGCTTTGTGTGGAGGGCAGATCCAGATCCAGAAAACCTGGAGTCACATCAGATCCTGCTCTGATCCGGAGACGTTTACAGACGAGAGGAGAGCTCAGAGATTACTTTTGTAACTTTTAAGTGTCTAAACAAGAATTTTAAAACAATCCATCCAACAGTTAGTGAGATACTGACTGTCATCGTTAGCATCCTGCTGCTAACATGCTATCATGGCTGATAAAAATGTTTCAGCGCCCCCTTCAGAATAAATTCTGACGGGCAGAAAGCAACTGGGAGAAAGACAGGAAGTTATTAAGATTGTGGTGAATGAGCTGTGTGTGTGTGTGTGTGTGTGTGTGTGTGTTAGCTGGACAAGTCAGCATTAAATCTCATTAGGAAGTGAGGCTGGTCCACTGCCTGAGGACACACACACACACACACACACACACACACACACATTCAGTTAATTTACTCATGCAGCGCAGCTAAAAACTCCAACACACACACACACACACACACACTCACACTCACACACTTCCTGGTGTTCAGATGCTGCTGGGTCCATTTTGGAGTGGAACATCCCATAATGAGGGTGTGTCCGTTTCCATGGCGACGCAGGCCGTATGACTTCGGGACAGAAATCTGTTGAGACGTGCGGCTGAATGTGGTCGACTCGCAGCATTTTCAGGTGAAAGTCTCTCTTCCTGTTTCGATTTCTTTTCTTGGTCTCCGTCCCTCCGTCGTCTCGTCTCGCTTCTTGTTTTTGTGTTTATCACTTCTGAAAACAATTAGTGCGTAATTGTCTTTGTGTCTGCCTAACAGTTAATTAGCAGAAGGAGCTCGCAGGATAAAAACAAAAAGAAAGGAAACGGACATTTAATTATCCAGCAGCTGACTCCGGATCGTTCCTCCCTCTCTGGTCGTGTTGTTTGTCCTGGTTTGACGCCAGGACTCGGAGCTGCTTCCTGTTTCTGTGTCTGCGATAATAAAGTGACTTTCTCTGCCAAGATGAAGTCGTTATCTCTGGTCAGACTCCAGTAAAAACATCAAAACACGAGACTTTGTTCGACTGCTTTCCCCCAATGAGAGCGTCTTTATCTCAACATCTGTGGAGTTGGATCTCTTTACCGAACAGGAACAGAACCTGGATCTGACCCAGCAGCTGTGTCAGATCTCTTAACCCGGGTTCAAAATGCTGACGTAGAGTCGAGTATCATCAGTTCTGGTCCTTTAAGCTGTTCATAAGGTTCATTATCAGAAGGTCGGTTCGCTCAGTGTAAGTGAATTATAAACGATCAAACCCTCCTGGCTCCTGGAGGGCTTCCTCGTGGCCTCGCTTCAACCAAACTCCGTTCAAAATGTAGCTGTTTTAAGGTAGAGACACATTTTTCACAGTAAAAACTGTCTTTTCTGGTTCACTTGGATCCACAGACACAATCGCCAAAGGTTTCTTTCACTCAGTAGCATCATTAACTAACCTGTGATGGTGTTTACCAGACGTACATGTGTGGATGGTCGTCAGGCACAACGTACATGAGGCAGACTTTCATTTTTGTTTTTTGAAAGAACGAATTCTTCTCGTGTTCATTTTCCAGCCTCTCCATTCTTCTATTATTCATCCGAGTAGCCTGAATTTTTGAGGCGGTGATCGAGTTTTTACTCCTTTTATTGAACTCATATTGCTTCTCTGCACCAGCTGAGACCGCTGAGCAGAACTGAATGAGTCAGTTAGAATGTTTTCAGTTTTAGTTTTCACTCCGGTTCTCTCGTCTTGAAGCCTGTAGTTTTTATTGATCGTTTCTGGATAAATTTCTGAAATAAGGTTTTTAATATATTCACACATTTTGTTCTCCAACATAAAATCCATCATTAAATGTCCCACAGTTTAATTCTGAAGCTCTTCATGTGTTAGAAAACAGTTAGCGGTTGCTAACGAGTGTCTGAATGAGACTACAGAGGTTGTCGGGGACATTAAACGTCCTCACAGAGAACACGGAGACTCATCTACTCACTAGTCCGTCTTTACAGCCACTTTAGTTACACACTGTTCTAACTCTGACTGTACAACTTGTACTTCGATCAGTTTATAGAAAACCTGGATAGTAATTGTGCAGTAAGACTCTCTGACATTTAAGTCATGTGACCGTGATGTCGTCTGTTTGTAGGCTAACATTAGCTTCTTACTGCTACACATTTAATTTAGCGATTTATCGTTGTTCATCTGTGGAGATTATCTGGATGAACAGAACCTGGAAGCGTCAGAAACTACAGATTATTTTCACCAAAAATCCAACATCCAAACATGTGGATTATTTCAAAGTGGAGCTTCTGTTAAATTAATATTATTAATATGTGAATCCTGCTGGGCAGTTTGTCTTTAACAGGTTGAGACTCCCTGAAAACTTCCGTTGGATTGGCTGATATGGTTTCCATGCCAACAGCCAATGAAAAGCCTCCAGAGGATGGTTTTTATGAGACGCTGATGTCGGGTAACACAGAAGTCGACACTCTGCTCCACTTATGTATTAACGGCTCTGTGTGACTCGATCGCTTTAATAATATTTTTTATTATTTTTCATTTCTTACACTGAGACTTTTATTTTGTTGTTTTACGAGCGCTCCTCTCGCTCCCCTCCGTTTCTCCTGAATAATGCACCGAACAGATAATAAATAACTTCAGTTCATTTAATCTCACATGCAGCTTTAATACGACGGCATCAATCTGCGTTTTATGTGCCAATGAAAAAACCTGAACGTCTGTTTCTGTCCTGCTGGATAATAAACTGCAGGACAACTGAAGAAATAAAAAGCTGAGACGCACAAAGAAAAGAATCAAGTTTACATTTTTATTATTTCACATGCAGTTTTTATTCACGTTAAGTTCTTCTGCTGATGCTCAATAATAATGAAGTTTATTAAAGTCTTTACATCCATTGAACCAAACTGCAGAAGACACAGAAAACACTGAGAGAAATGACTCGTGAGAATCTTTTACAGGTGTGAGGTTTTTATATCGGCTTCATTAAAAGCTTCAGGTTCTCATGCAGAGTATCGGACCTGAACAGACGGCTGGAACAGCAGCTCTGACTGGACCTGATTGGAACCACCGAGACCTCTTAATGTCGACTGGACAGAAACACGAGCGAGGACGAGTTCCTCATCTTTGTTACATGACAGCTCGAGTTCTGGTCGGACTAATCACCTCCTCCCTGTGAATCTCTCGTTTCTAATAGTTTCTGCTGAGCTGCAGCGTCGTCCGTGTTTTACAACCCGCTGACTTTAATCATAGTCACAGATTTACGACGGTATTCTTGGCGAACTGCCTGTTTACTTTTCTAAATCACCGACTTCGTTCTCTTCTTTTGTTGTTCCCAAAGTCTGGACTGAACTGGGACAGAAAGCTTTTAGGTTTTTCCACTACAAGCAAAATGAAAAATCACAAAAGACGCATTAATAACACAACAGGGACACTGACTCCGGGTGCACCAGTGGTTCTGTCCTGTGCTGATGTGATGGACGACTGATAATCAGCGATCAAACACCTCGTCTGCAGACAAAAGATCTGCTCACTCACAAACTGTGTCTGTCTTCATATCAGAACTCACTCGACAACTTCATGAATATCAGCAGATATTCAGGAAACTCGGCAGGAAGTGATTCATCTGCTTTGATTTGTCAACGACTGATCCGCCAAACACGACGTGAACGTGTGCTGATCATGGAAAAGACTTCAAGATCCATGAAATAATACCAAGACAGAACATCCTCAGATATTTTAAATATTTCCGATCCATAATTTTATCATTATTACTCAGATTTTGCTGGTTATTTCCTCATATCAGGTTGCAGCTGAGACACTGCAGATGTCTGAACATCCAGCTGTAACATCTGAGCGTCTCGTTTCTTCTTTTTGGCCCTTTCGGTGTCGTGTCACATTTTAACTGTTCATGTTCACATTTTTAATCTTTAAACTCTGAGTCTGATGAAACAAACGTCTCACCGTCTGCAGTATTTTTATCCTCTTTACCTTTTACAGCTCAAATGTTCCTCTCAAGCTTTTCATCAAGTCTCTTTAATTAAAGTCAAATATATTATTCAAACACTGTATGAAAATGCCACGGAGCAGATTTATCTTTCTTCTGCACGATCCAGAAATTCTACAAACTTTATTTAAAGAGTTTAATTCAGGGCTGCACCACCACCAGAGTCTCGTTAAATACACTCAGCGTTATTTAGAGATCAGTATCTTCTTTTGTTTCAGTGTTTGGAGTCGGTCCCAAATGTTCTCTGGATCCATTTCACCTACAGATTTAGTCTAAAACACAGAATTTCATGGTTCAATCTCCTGCCGCCAGATCAGTCATGTTGCCAATGAGATTTACAATCATGTTATATAAAGTTCATGTCAGATTTTAAAGCCCTCTCTTTGGAAATGATGCAAGTTTATGTAGTTTCATCACAGTTTTTCCACCTCAGGACTTGTTTTTGACTTTTTTAGTTGCACAAACAAATAAAGAAAAAGGACACAGGCTGAAAACAGAAACTCCTCAGCTGAGGTGAAGTTTAGAAAATCAGCAGACGACCTTTCAGCGGTCGGTGTTGGAGCACAAGTCTGAAAAGTTGAGGATGACATCGTCCTCCAAACTGCAGGAAGGATTCACGACGACAGGAGGGAGAGAAGAAGAAGAAGAAGAGGAAGAAGAAGAAGGAGAAGAAGAAGAAAGAGACGTACAGTAAGAGAGAGAGAAGAAGACAAAAAAAACTCTGTTAAAGAAAAACAGAGTTTGACAGCTGAGCTTCAGGGATCTACCCCGAGGAACTGAGTCAGCTACCACACACACACACACACGCACACACACACACACACACACACACACACAGCAGAGGAGAGAGGAGACACTGTGATACACACTGAGAGAGTCTCGTATCACCACAGGGGGCTGACAAAATCCGCCATGACACACCCATTGACTCAGAATGGGCTTTGAAGCAGAACCATGCTGTCTGCACACACACACACACACACACACACACACACAGAAAGACTGCTGACAGTTTTGACTTCTTCTCTTCTGCTGTCACAAGTTTATCTCACCACGAGCTTCAGAGAGAGAGAGAGTAAAGGAATCGACAGAAGAAGAAGAGATTCGTACGTCGGATTATCATCTGAATTTAAATGCAATGAACTTTTCACTGTTGTGTCGTTCGCGTGAGTTAAAAATACTGAACCAAACTACGTCAATCTAAACCCGCGGACAGTTTATAATCATACGGATGCTGTTATAATGTGTAGTGATTGAGATCTTGACCCGCCAAACATCCTGGAAAGAGTCAAAGTTACATTTTTCTATCTAAATTACATAATTACATAATCACCATCAGTAAACAGGACGCTGTCTGACTCACTCGTGGGGACGGAGGCTGTTTTCTTTGGGAAAGTTCCCTGAAGTCTCGGTCTGGAGGGCTGACGGTCGCCGTGATTTATTTTCTAACAAACACTCGCTGAGTTTTTTGTCGGTGACAGACGCTGTTTTTCAGGCAGAAATATGACGAAGAGTCGGTAGGACGGACAGGAGGACGGACGCTTCTCCACGTAAAAGTTACCAAAGACAGTTACAGTTACTACGTTACTTTTGTTCGGTCCTGTATCGTTGCTTTGTGGGACATTTCTCTGTATTTAGTTGAGTGAAGGACCTGTGCAGTTATCAGACTGTCAGACCGACACGCCCTCGCTCCGCGCCTCCGGATTATCCGTTCACACTGGGACGGCTCACCAACAATGCGGCCCTGATACCTCCAGAGGTGGATCAGCGCCGCAGCAAAATTTCCCCCCTCTCCTGCATCTCAAACTTTCACACAGAGGAGGCTGCGGAGAACTGACGCAGGATCCCCGCATGCAAACGGCATCTACTCGTACCGACGCAGGACAACAAAGGATCTGCTGTGGAGGAAAGTGAGCGAAGACGTCAAACTGCCTGGTAAGTCGTGGAAAAGTGTCTCAGCACCGCAGAGCTCCGTGACATTCACCTCATGTGAAGTGTAGTTAAGTTTAGGCCACTAAAACTCTTTGCTAGATGTCACTGAAGTCATTTCACTTTCAGCTGGTAAAAGAAAACCTCTTCGTGTCATGCCAGCGTTCCGTTATGGACAAAGACATCAAACAAAAGCTTCTCTGAATCCTTCAGATGTTACATGAAGGCATTAGAATAAAGTTGTGGGTTAGACGGAGGAGGTGGAGCGGGACGGTGGTGTGCACCAGGGTTCACAAGCATTTCTTACATTTTTAACAAGGAAGGTGTGCTCAAGCTTAAATAAGTTGCTGTTTAAATATTGAAAAAGTTCATAAGACAGAAGCATGCTCCGGCTGACTGGCAGGATATTGTTGTTCTCTTTTTTTAAAAGATATATTAAAAGATGTTTTTCTAAGATCAGACATTTGAGATAGCTCCAAAACTGACTGCTAACTGCTGCTCTTGATACTTTTTGCTGTTGCTATCTTTGGCTGTAGCAACGACCTGCCGTTAGCATGTAGCTTAGTCATTAGCCTTGTAGCTAAGTGGCTCTCAGATGATGAGGGAGTCACAGCAGACAACAGGGCTCAGTGTCACCTGTCTTGACATTTTGTGAGTTTATTTTATTCAAGTAGTGAACTGAGGGCCGTGGCTAGCTGGTTAGCATGCTAACTTCAGAAGACATCAACACGGTTGGTTCTTAGTTCATTCTGTTAATGTTTTAAATAAAATTTCTTGACGTATCGTACAATTGTTTGCTCTATAAGCTTATTATATTAATCTCGTTAGATAATTTCAGTAAAGGAAATATAAAGCAGAGTTTTTTTTTCTGTTCAGTGTTTTGAAGCGTTTTCTGCAAATACTTTAAAAAGAGCGTTTTTTAAATGAGCTGATTTTGTCAGAGATCAACAGATGTTCAGCTGTTTAACTCAATCGAATCAAGAGACGCACAAACCAGTTCTGGTGTGTCGACTTTAGTTATGACTTTAATATCTTTACTTAACCGTTTTGTAGCAAAAAACAAAACCAGCTTTGTACAAAAAAATAAAAACAACACTCTCCTCTTCGACCTCTGAAAAGAAAGAACAATTCAGGCACTCTGGAAAAAAAAACTTGAATATTTGATGTCCGCCTCCCACACGACTCATGTAGGTGTCGGGATGAAGCACTCAGGACTCTGAGTGCTCTTGTTTTTTTTTTGTCAGGTGGCCCTTGACTTTTCAAATCAGTCTGACTGTTTTAATTGTTTTTCCATGTTAGAGTTCATTTAATTTCAAGGACTCGCTGATCTCTGGAGAGAAGAGCCGACAGAAAACCAACATGTAGCTTCGATCACGCTATTTGTTCGAGAGGAAAGCACTTACAGGTAAAACGTTGTCTAGCTACTAAAATCCAAATGCTGTCTGATTATGTTGTGAACAGTATGTATTGTATCCAATATCACCTCCATCAACCAGCACAAATATTAAGAAGCTCAGACTGAATTTGAATAAAAGATTGAGGAACATTGACTCAACTAACAAACTACATTTGAAAGTAAAAGTTAAAGTTTTTAATTTTCGGTTTGTTTGTGCCGACAGTATGCAACATTTTTAATCATATATACAATTACAAAAATAATAGAAAAAAATAGCGTATAAAATAACATTTTATCGACCTGCGTCTAGATGAAGATGTCCAATCGACGTCACGTCGCGTCGTGACTTTAATTCGACTGTTTTTCAACATGATAAAATAATATCAGGGCAAATATGACCTAAAAAATATGCATTGTAGAGCGGTTTAACTGAATAAATACTGCCAGAAAACATTTTCTCGACCTGCGTCTAGACGAAGATGTCCAATTGACGTCACGTCGTGACTTTAATTAGACTTTTTTTCAACATGATAACATTAGGGGGAATACGATCTCAAAGAAAACATATTTAACTGAAAAAACACTGTCAAGAATTATTTCCTCTACCTGCTGCTGTGCCGAGATGAAGATATCCAGTCATGTCGTGACGTCAGAAAAACTTTTATTTCAGCACCTCTGGTAGACGTTGAACCAGCCTGCCTGACCGACGATTAGACGTGAAATAGACGTCAAAATGTTTGCTGGGTAAACAACGTTTTTGGGCTAAAATTCAGCAAATGTGAGAGCGACGATGTTTCAACCTCGCCTTCAGAGTCAAGTAGAGATCTAGAACTTCTGGAGGAATAAACACCTGGAGTCACGTTAGATTCTGTTCTGATCCGGAGCTGTTCACTGACGGGAGGAGAGCTGTGAGATACTTTGTAATTTTTGGGATTCAAATCTGTTGTTCTGTAACGTTGACTGTCTTTGCTGGTGGTGAATACACCGTTAAACAACCATGATTGCTGATTAAACTCTGAGGTGACTCATGAAAACATGTCCACAGACGAGGAAATGTTCATTCATGTTAAGTTTGGTCTCATTCACCAACTTCTCTTCTGGCGACAGGTGGACAAAAGCTCACCATCACCTTAAGGAGACACTTGGGATAATGTCAGTACAAAGATCTCCTCGTTTTAGACATTTTAATGCAGAATTCCTCTATATAAATATCTTGTGAATGCAATGTACCGAAACGGAAGTCAAGGCAAACACAAAGGCAGTAATGCAGGGTGGACAGCAGCTGTAAGACTGAGCTCAAGTCTTTGTAGCTCCAGAGTCCAGGTGAGCTTAATCAGCTAACGACCCTCCCAAGTCAATCACCAGCTGAGGCTGCCAGAACCGCCTCCAACACCGCGTGACGGGTCTCACACTCAAAATTCATGAATGTACATTAACAAGAAAACCAAAAAAACTAACATGGACTCTCTAATAAGTGTGTGAAGAAAAACTCCCTCAGGCTGTATACCGCGCTACATTTATTCAGCCATGTTTGAGAGTCTGCATGCACAATATGAAATGCCCACAAATATTCCACTATGGAAGGAAAAACAGCTGACAGACGCAGCACAGACACTGAAGTGTGAAGCCTAAAGCATTAAAGTGGATCTCAGGGTGTCCGGAGACTCGGATGAGCTGTCAACTGTTTGTTTTTTTGGTTGTTAATTAATGTTTGAAATCAAGTCTGCAGGTACTTCAGTTGTTCAGCAGAATGCTGCAACGCTGATTTACTGTGAAGCTCCGGAAACGTTTTGTGGACTACAAAAACCTATATTTTTCTGTGGACTGTTCCTTTAAATGAGGTTCTGGTCCTTTAAGTGATTCTTTTCTCTTTTTTTTGCATGTCTCTGCAGCAGTTTCTAGTTGTTTTGGGGAAACAGCTCAGTGCGTCCGAGGTCACGACCACAGCTGTCACCCTGCAGAGAGACGCTGTGTGTGTGTGTGTGTGTGTGTGTGTGTGTGTGTGTGTGTGTGTGTGCCAGATATAAAGTTTTGAGGTCACGAAGGTCTTTCAAAATTTAAACTCCATTTACAGTGCTGTTGTACTGTCACAGCAGAGAATAGGCTCAGTAAACACACACACACACACACACACACACACACACACACACACACACACCTTTTAGCCGCCGCTGTAAAGACCAGACGTCGGTCCTGACAGCTTAAAAAGGTTTCAGTGTCGGTGGAAAAGACGAAGTTATGCCTTCCTAAACCCACTAGAGCGCATGCAAATTCACACACACACACACACACACACACACACACACACACACACACACACACTCAGGATTACAGTGGCAGCAGTGTGACAGCTGTGGTCATCTCTCTGAGCGCTTCCATGAAAACAAGAAAACTGCAGCCGCAGCACAAAAACAGACACGCAGAAACACACTTTTCCGCCTCGAAGCGACCGCAAGTCTTCGGATCCTTTCAGGCTTTTAAAGAGCAGACGAGTGTTACTGAGGAGATTTTACAGGTCGAGATGTTATTCACACGCCGCTGGAGTGTGACGGAGGCGTCCTCACTTCTGAACTGCTCCGAGGTTTTTCACTGACAGACGAGGACACGAAGTTTGTGATCACCGACATCACCGCCATGTTTCTCCTGCACTGTGATCTCCACACCTGTTCGGAAAAAAGCATCCGACTGTGGTCAGAATGTGGAAGGTAATCTTCTCTGTATGAAGCACGAAGCAATCCAACAACAGAAAACAGCATCAGGATGCATCTGATGGAGAATAATGCAGTTTCCTTGGAAACAAGGCGAACGTGACAACTGCAGCAGGAAAACTCTGAGTTTGTTTCTGTTTTTTTTTTTTCTGCCTGTCATTTGTCTTCCTGAGAGCGTCAACCCTGAAATGCACCAAACCCACAGGCAGCCAACTGGAATGGAGCTGAGGTCGAAGGTCACAGCTGCCTGATTGACAGACGGAGGAGCCGCCAACATCACTCGAAACGTTTCAGCTGACCGTGAAGAACAGAAGACGGTGTTCCCTGTGGAGGAGTCGGCCGTCAGGACGATGTCAGGCCTTAGTTTTCCAACATGAACAGACACGTTACGGAAACATCCACAGAGCAGTTACATGCAATTAAATGAGATTGTTGTATGTAAGCTTATGAAAATATGACCCATTTCCCAATTAATTTATTTCCTCATTGAACAGTTTCTTCTTCAACAAAGCATGATGCTCAGTTAGTGAGTAAAACAGATAATAAAACACGGTAAGCTTTTCTGTTAAAGTGAATCTCTCGCCAAAATGCAACCTCTGCTTTTTTTGTGAATGTATATGAGCGAAACCTTCGTATAAAAGCATAATTACGACAAAGAGGCACTTTTAAGATTTACCGTATTTTTCTTTTCGGCTCAAACTCATTTTCAATGGGAGTGCTACGGGCACTTTTACGATAGCATCAAAATCTCTATTTTTAAAACAGTAAGAAGGCTCGACACAACATGAAACTGTGCTCGTAGTATCACCAGGGTCTCTACACATGAACACGAGCATTGAGAACATTGTTTGTGTACACAGAGTTACTAAAAAGAAGGTTTTTGAACAACTCACGTTAGCAGTAGCTTGTTCCGCTCGCCGCCGTCCTGCCAGTGGCGAAGTGTTGATCCCAGAATGAGACGTAGCATAAAGGACAGCTAAAATACGGTAAATCTTAAAAGTGGCTCTTTCGTCGTAATTATGCTTATACACAAAGGTTTGACTCGGGCACATTCACAAAAAAAGCCTGGGTTGCATTTTGGCAAGTCTCCACCACAGCGTTTCCTCCGGCTGTACATCAAATCCAATCAGGACGTCCCGGCTTCACCTCATCGTCTAAATATGGTCACATCTGGATCCCAAAAAAAAACCAAGATATCTGGGCTGTAATGCCAAACTGAAGAGTTACAGCCATGTGTTATGTGACATAACTGTAGTAATACATGTCTGAAATATTATTAGTAATGTGTCATACTACAAATAATCTCTTACTGTAATGCGTCCCTTTTTTCAACACCAAAGTTATTAAAAGTTCATCCAGAGGAAGTCATGAATGTCTGGTGGAGACCAAAAACAGAGCAAAAATGTCTACGTTGCGTTACAGCTGCGACACGGCCACCAAAACAATGGTACTGACTATATTTAATGGATTTTCGATGCAGCCGTGGCACCCTGTTTCTGAAACGGAATATGAAGTCGCGTTGAAGATGAAGCAAAACAGCGTCAGATGTGCAGCTGTTTGCTAACACATTAAACAGAAAAGTCCAGATTGTGAAAGCTTTGTTACCGCAGCTTTTAGAAATCCACTTTGTTAACTTTTTTTAAAATAATTGTGTCGATTAGTGATCAGTAATGAGAATTCACAGAACAAGTTTCTAATTCCTGCAGCCTCCACGGCTCCCCTCTGTAAAGTTTTAATGAGGACTCGCTCTTATTTCAGCAGATTGCTCCCACACAGACTGGAGCTGAAAGATTTTCTGCGCTGGTGGCTGAATTAATGTGATGACTGATCGTTTAGTCGGGGTGGTTCAGTGTGGGCGTACACTTTTCATTAATTTTTACTGGAGAGGAAAACTACCAGAGTGACTCCGAGTGTGTGGGACTGTCCCTTTAAAGAGACTCTCTGTGCACAGATAAGAGCCAACGAGATGGAGGCTGAATCCTGAACACTGTGCAGAGGAAGCTGCGATACAGGAAACACTTCTCTTGATAAATATAACCAGGAGCTTTTGGTGAAACATTAAAGCGTCTGTGGTTCGTGTTTGTGTTTCTGTAAACTTGCGCTCGTGTTTGTCGTCGCTCTGCAGCAGCGGGTGCGTTATATATCCGAGCAGACGTTCGCCGAGATCGTAGATTCTCCGAGTTTGTTCAAATAAAACTCTGCTGGAACATCTTCACAAGATTCACCTCCTCTTTCAGACTTTTACAAGATCCAGCCGGAGTAAATCACAAGTTATTTTATTTGGCCCGCGGTTCTTAACCTGCCTTGTTACCGGAGAAAGACACATATCGTTTAAAAGATAAGCTGCAGAGGTTTTCAGGTCGGCAGTAAAGTCAAGTTCACTGAAGACCAGCGCTGAATCATCTCAGTGATCAGCTGCTCTCTGATGGTTCCTGTCAGGCAGCGTTCAGGGTCACAATCGGGTCTCCTGTTCTCTTTGATACGCTCAGAGCCAGAGAAGCACAAATTAAGATGTTTTCACTCGTTTTTTCTGCTTTCACACTTCATACACCTCTGATGTTCGACCCCGAGGACACACTACGAGACAGAAGAATCTCCGACCCACGATATTCAACAAACACTGACAGAGATGGTTGTGAACGCTCCTTGTGGTTGTTTTGCATCTTCCTTTCTGGATCTTCTTGTCATTGTTTCTTTCGTGTACATTTTGGTCGTGTTGGGTCTGTTTTGGATCTCTTTAATAATAATTTAGATATCTTTGTCAACACTTTGCATGTTGTTTAGGTCAATTTGTGTCTTTTTTCAGGCTTTTGTTGTCTGTCGTTGTTTTGTATCTCTTTGGGGTCAGTTAATGTCTCCGTAACATCTTTTTGTGGTTATTTTTTTGTTGCTTGGAGGTTATTTTGAGTGTCTGTTGTCATTTTGCAAACACTTTATGTCCCTTTGTTTACTTTGAGGTCAGTTTATGTATCTTATAGATCGTTGGTCATTTTGGGAGTCCGTGGTCATTTCATGCATCTGCATCATCATTTTGCATTGATTTCAGGGAATGTTGCGTCTGTTTGGGGTTGTTTTAATCTTTGTTCGTGTGTCTTTGTGGTCATTTCATGTTTATCTCAGTGACATTTTGCCGTTCTGACTGTTATATTACTAGATATTCTCTAGTTTTCTTTGAAAGTGTTAAAAACAGCAGATTTTACATTTAACATTTATCTGCTGACATGTTCGTTAAACAAACTGTCTGTTGATCTGAACCTCAGTGTGTCTGTCAAGATTCATAATAATAATAATTAAGACCTCATGACTTGTATTCTCTGTATTTGTGAGTCTGTCGTTTTTGTTCCAAACATTATTATGAGTCAGTCACTTTTATCAAACTGTATTTGATATTATAATCGCTATGAAACAAAAACACTATGACACCATCAAACGACTGAATACTGTTTTTTCTGAAGCATTTAGCGGCTCAGAAAACAAATATGACATCTTGTGTCCGGCAGAAACACACAGACACACACACAGAAACTCACACTCACATGCTTCACACCGTCTGTGAATAAGGTTTAATGTGACCATGTTTTAGAAGACGTTGATCTCTCTGCTGGTTTTACAACAATTAATAAGAATGAATTGAACACTGACAGTCAGCAGCGCTATAAATGACTTATTAGCTTTGAGTGAATCCACACACTAACACACACACACACGGACACACACACACACAAACACAAACACAGACTCACCCACACGTTCATATTCACACACAGTTTGGGGATGTGATGAATAATTTATGTCATGTGAATGTTGTGGGTTGAACACAGTTAAATGTAAAAACAGTCTGCAGGGAAATCACAGTCAAACATTTCCTGTCTGTCTGTCTGTCACACCTCTCTCTCTCGCTCTCGCTCTCGCTCTCCCATCCATATTCAAATACAGTCGATTTGCATGGGTGAGTATTCGACAAAACATACAAAAATGAGCACATGCACAACCCAAATACTGTTTAACTAACGGACACATTAATATTCAACAGTCAATGATACGATCAGGTCAAAGGAAAGAGGAATAACATCCATAAATGTATGTTTGTACACACACAGTGAAACATTCACACATGTCATCATGCATGGTTTATAGACACACAGACCAGAGCAGTCTGACTATATTATATATTTCTCTGTTTTCATTTCAGACCGAAACCAAGTCCTGTAAAAAACATGTTCACAGCAGGACCATGAAAAGAACAGCAGGAGCATGGAAAGAACAGCAGGACCATGAAAAGAACAGCAGGACCATGAAAAGAACAGCAGGACCATGAAAAGAACAGCAGGATCATTGAAAGAACAGCAGGACCATGAAAAGAACAGCAGGATCATTGAAAGAACAGCAGGACGGTGAAAAGAACAGCAGGACCATTGAAAGAACAGCAGGATCATGAGAAGAAAAGCAGTATCACAGAAAGAACAGCAAGATCATGGAAAGAACAGCAGGACCATGAAAAGAACAGCAGGACCATGAAAAGAACAGCAGGACCATGAAAAGAACAGCAGGATCATGAAAAGAAAAGCAGGATCACAGAAAGAACAGCAGGATCATGGAAAGAACAGCAGGACCATGAAAAGTACAGCAGGACCATGAAAAGAACAGCAGGACCATGGAAAGAACAGCAGGATTATGGAAAGAACAGCAGGATCATTGAAAGAACAGCAGGATCATGAAAAGAAAAGCAGGACCATGAAAAGAACAGCAGGATCATGAAAAGAACAGCAGGATCACGGAAAGAACAGCAGGATCATGTAAAGAACCGCAGGATCACGGAAAGAACAGCAGGATCATGGAAAGAACAGCAGGACCATGAAAAGAACAGCAGGACCATGAAAAGAACAGCAGGATTATGGAAAGAACAGCAGGATCATTGAAAGAACAGCAGGATCATGAAAAGAAAAGCAGGACCATGAAAAGAACAGCAGGATCATGAAAAGAACAGCAGGACCATGAAAAGAACAGCAGGATTATGGAAAGAACAGCAGGATCATTGAAAGAACAACAGGATCATGAAAAGAAAAGCAGGACCATGAAAAGAACAGCAGGATCATGAAAAGAACAGCAGGATCACGGAAAGAACAGCAGGATCATGAAAAGAACAGCAGGATCACGGAAAGAACAGCAGGATCATGGAAAGAACAGCAGGACCACGAAAAGAACAGCAAGACCATGGAAAGAACAGCAGGATCATGGAAAGAACAGCAGGACCATGGAAAGAACAGCAGGACCATGAAAAGAACAGCAGAACCATGGAAAGAACAGCAGGACCGTGAGAAGAACAGCAGGATCATGAAAAGAACAGCAGGACCGTGGAAAGAACAGCAGGACCATGAAAAGAACAGCAGAACCATGGAAAGAACAGCAGGACCGTGAGAAGAACAGCAGGATCATGAAAAGAACGGCAGGACCGTGGAAAGAACAGCAGGACCATGAAAAGAACGGCAGAACCATGAAAAGAACAGCAGGACCGTGAGAAGAACAGCAGGATCATGAAAAGAACAGCAGGACCGTGGAAAGAACAGCAGGACCATGAAAAGAACAGCAGAACCATGGAAAGAACAGCAGGACCGTGAGAAGAACAGCAGGATCATGAAAAGAACGGCAGGACCGTGGAAAGAACAGCAGGATCGTGGAAAGAACAGCAGGATTATGGAAACAGCATGATTGTGGAAAGAACAGCAGGACCATGAAACTCACCAGATGACGCGACAAAGGCTGAACTCAACACTGGACTTAATTACAAACCAAACTAAGGAGGGGATGAGGTGCAGGTGGAGTGAGGTGGAGACACACAGGTGAGGGTAACGAGTGGAGAAAGACTGGGAGCAAGTCTGGACTAACGAAGGAGATGCAGTGCAGGTGTGGATGGAAAGCAGTCAGGAGAGGACACAAAAGCAAAACAAAATACAACCACAAAACTCTAGAAAACACTGATATTCAATTCACAAGTCAGAAGGCAAATTTCACTTTCCATCATTATAGCTGTCGTCCTCAGCTCCCATATCCATCAAGTTGTCGGCTTTTCCTCCCACATATTGACTCCTGTTGTTTCAGAAGCAGCCACTCTCTGCTGCCCTGCAGTAACACCTGGCCTCCCTCGCCCACCCACTCACCTGTTCCCCATTTTCCCTCATCAGCCCGGCAGTGTACCGGCCCATGTCCACTCGTTCTCCGCTCAGTCGTCTGGTTTGCTTAGCCTGCCGGTCTTCTTGTTCTTCCTCCCGCTTGACTGAACCTGTTTTTGGGGAAAATGTGGCCTGTTTCATCTGTCTGCCTGCTTCTTTTTTTAAGTGTGAACTTTGTTTTAACCCGCCTGTCTTTGAGCTGAGCCTCGGGGTTCACGGCTGTCATTTTACAAAAGGAGCTGCAGTCAAAGCTCAAAGTGCTGAAAAACGTGGAAATCCCAATAAAAAAAGTGATTTTTCTTTGATCGTTTCATGTGTTAATGTCAGATATCGTAGAGGAGTGAAAATACTAGTACTTAGTTACATCCCACTGGCCTGTTCATTGATGGTACAGAACCCACTTTACTTTGACTTTAAAGGAGATATATTCTGGTCATTTTAAGGTTCTGCTCTGTATTCCCCTCTCGGTTCTGTTTTAGCTCCTCTATCTTTAATACACCCTTAAACTGACGAGGCGTTTAAGGAGCAGTGTTCTCTGTGGGAGAGAGGAGCTTCTGTTGCTGCAGACTTTGACTTTTTTAACTTTCAAAATCTTTAACATGCACAAGAACTTTTGAAACATTGAAGGAAAGGAAAACAACAAAAAATGCATGTGCTTTAATTCAGGACATTTAATTATTTGAATTAAGTGTATGTCACAAGATTTTCTGTAACTTAACTCACATAAGTGGTTATTTTAATTCAAACCATGACGTTTTCCTGAACTTCACAGAGAAAGGTCCGACGCTGACGCTGGTACGCTGCATCATTCATGTTGTGTCAGGAACGGTAATAAACGTCATTCTGAAACAATCTCAGAGGCTTTTTGTTCAGCGAACCGGGGCGAGAACTTCCAGGTTAGCCTACAAGAATAAGTCGTCCCTGCAGCTCTCTATGACAGTACAAGTTTAAGTTTATAACATTATTGATATTATGAAGTTTGAAAGCTTTATGTTCATTTGTGAGTCAGCATCTTGTCTGTAAGAGAAACTCTCAAGTGTAAAAATGAAATATAAGCTTCTTCTCTGACACCTGAATCTTTGAATCATTGCGACTCCGGTGTCCTCAGTATTTATTGATAATCTTCGGGCCCTGCGGGAAAGTCGAGGACAGGTTTCTCCGGCAGTCCTTGTACAAGGTCGTCTGCATATAACAGACGTTTTATTTCTCCGTCCCCTGCAGTGAACTGAAGTGATGCAGATGACTGCAGGGTCGTCTTCGGCCCGTTCACCTTCATAAATGATTAATCAGGCGGAGCTCAGAGGGCAAAGTCGCATTACAGCAAAAAGATTTTTGTTCATTTATTATCAAATGGAATCAAATTGGCTTTTCAAACGCCACGGAGATGACAGGACTTTGCCTCGGACGCGTAACAGAATGATGGTGTCAGGATTTTATATGAAGAGTTAGTTCTTTATTTATACAGCCCAACAGCCGTTGGATCAATAGATCCTGAAGTGGACAATAAAAAAAACAGTTTGGGGTCATTTAGAAAAGAGACATCTGTTTTCACATCTGAGTTGGAGTGTATGGTGCAAAAATAAAACAAGCTTGATAATCTGAGCGCAGGATATTCATGCCAACAACAGAGCTGAGAAAGTGATAAAAAATACAGAAATATCTATAAAAAATCATTTGAATCGAGAGGAAACAAAAACCAGAATCAACTCATGCAGGCTAAGATGAGTATCAAGACACTTTTTAGTTCTTCTTGTGACAAAAGGAAATTGTGTAAATGCGTGAAAACAGCAGCTAACCGTACCGGGCTCCAAGAGAACTGTGTCGGGTCCAAACACACACTACAGCCAGTGTGACGACAGGAACCAGGTGCTGAGCTGGTTTACAGAGGAGAGCTGCTGGCTACCACTCATTAGTTTAGCCATGCAGCTAATGTTAGCGGTCCTATTAGCTGAGTAACGATTGGCCTGGCTTGTCAGGAGCTCAACTTTTGAACTGGCAGCCATTGGTCTTGTTTGCTCTGTTAGGTCCTGCTCGTGTTTGGCCAGCCCAGGTTCACCGGGAGCTCCTGGTGATCCGGTCAGACAGAACAGCACTCTGCTATCCGTTTCAGCTCGACTCTAACAGAAACTCTCGGCCCTGCTGTGTGTTTAGCTTCATTATCTTTAAGCTACGAGGCGTAACTCACATGCAGCGTTAACACAATTCTCTGCTGACCGTTTTTACAGGAAATACATAACAATGACCATCAATAACTTTCAGTTCGGCACCGTCGACCAAACAGACAGTTCTCCTCCTGCTGATATTAATGCAGATTTGTCGTTCCAGGTGAACAGAGAGTGTCTGTCAGGTTCAATATTCTTTAGCTTCGTTAACCGCTAACTAGCTCTCCCTTGATCTCACCACAGATTTGTTGATTCAGGGTTGACGACGCATTACGTCGCCCTTCGTTGCAGAGCTATCTGCATCTTTTTTGGGTTTTTTTAAAGCTTCGTATTTTTCTTCGGCTTCGTGCTGAGCTGTCCTCGCTTCTGTTGGCAGGTTGCTAAGCGATAGTTATAACTTCCCAGAGGAAAAGATATCTGACGCCATCTTGAGCCCTGCAGGCTACTGAAGAATTCATGTGTCTGAAAACTGATGTAATATATACACCAGGTGCTATAATGTCTTTACTGCAGGTGTCAGGAGAGCAGCTTCGCTCCTCTTATCAGCATATTGACCGGTGTGATGTTGCTGCTTTCAGCTCGCAGCAGCTGTTTCAGTGTCTCTGCTGCCGATAGCGTCCAGGCCACAGCGTTAGTAAACGCTTCCGTGTTGGAGAGGCTGATTAGGCGATCGAGTCAATGATCTCCATTATTAGCTCAGTTAATTTCCTCCAGCGCCTCATTGAGAAAAGCTTAGTCAGTTGTTTGTCTTGCTGTCCAACTAATGTCTCTTCAATCTCTGTCTTTTAATATTGAAATTTAAATCATTTTTGTAGCGCGATTTTGCTTTTTCAACAAGTCCAAGCAGTTTGGTTGAAGCTTTGAATTACGTCTCTGCTAAATGCAAAAGCTTTCACGGCTCACTTGTCTTTTATTTTGTCCTAATTACCTTCTAGAATCTGCGGTTTCTCTGATTATCTGATCGGCAGGGTTCTTTTCTTTCTCTTCTGGTTTGACACTCGTCACAGCTGTTGTCTTTTTACTTCAGCTTTCTCGGTCAAAACATTTTCATTTAGCTGACTTTTCCTTTCTTATGTTTCGCTTCTTGTTGAAGAACTTCTGTGTGACATTTAGTTTAGCAGCAGTCGTGTTGACATCGACTCCGTCTCTCAGTGATCATGTTCTCCATTATGTTGCTATTTAGACTTCCTTTTTTGTGTTTTTTGTAACGGTGTGCGAGGCTTATCAAGCATCAGTTTGCATTTAAGAGTACATTTAAATCCTTTTACATTCCATTGATCCTTCAGTGTCTCCAGAGGGAGCTGAGCGGCGTCTGATAAATGTCCCCAAGTCAGCGTACAGTGAAAACTACAAGCTTGAAAGTGAAACAGATCTGTTGTTGCAGAGCTGCCCTACATTAGCTGTAACAACCACAACACACCTAAATCTCTGAATAAACTGACCCAGTTGCATTCTGGGTAATGTAGGTGACAGGTGCCAGAAGCCTTGAGATTACAAATTAAGATTTAAAAATATGCTAGTTACTCCTTTTTTCAAGCTTAAATCTTCCCCGAGCTGCTAAAAGTGTTGGCATGCACCCCGTCTGAAGTGATTGCACGAGCTCGACCTCGAGGGTGAAAGTTTGGGATCTCGAGCTTCTGAAGACTTGGATTTCACCAGACGGTTGTTTTTTTTATGTTTTAAAACAAGTTCTCCAGCTGCCACAAGGGGTCAGGACAGAGCCAGGCGGGCTGAAAGCAAAGAGCGAGCTTTCATTCACTAACGTCCAAAATCCAAGTGCGGATGACAACATGGCAGGAAAAGGAAAATACCAAAGTGAAACAAAAACTAAGGGGAAACCAGAATAAAGACAAACAGACAAACCATCAAAGAGTGAGGGAACAACACAAACACACAGGGAGTGATTAACTCAGAAAACAGACAAAGACAGGAAATAGAAAGTAAAATATGACACGTGAGAATGAGCGTTCATGCTGCGACGCTGCTCCAGAAATGTTTTGTGAACGACGAAACTTCAGGGAGGGAGGACATGATGAGTGGATTTACAGGTTTTAGGTGAACTGTTCCTTTAAGTGCATCAACATCCTACGAAACAGTTTCTTTAAAATCGACCTTTAATAGCGACTACAGTCCGTCTTACATCTTTCTTCTTCTCCAGCTGTGTTGCTCAGTCCAACAGTTAGGTTTATGTGTCATCACAGCAACACTCAGGTTTTGTCTGAACTGAAATGACGGCGTTGAAGACGTCACAAGGTCTCGCCGTCACCACCGTCTGTCTGTCTGTCTGTATCGTGTCAAACAGATGTCAGTCACCAGCACATCAGAAGCACAGGAGCGAGAAAAGAAAGCGAGCGTCTGATTCGGTCTTCTCCTCTTTTTTTATTGTCTCTTCACAGAAACACTCGGCTCACATTTCACTCTGCGGGTTGTTTTACAGGGTAAACTGTGTATTTTGTGTAATTGTGTGTTTCCATGGCGATGCCTTTATAACCAGCTGGGGGGGGGGGGGAATAAAGAAAGAAAGAAAGAAAGAAAAAATCAAATAAATAAAGAAACACACAGACTCTATTTCTGATTTTAACGCACTCACACACACATGTGTAAGTGTGTGTCGGTGTGTGTTTGATGGGATTTCTGCGTGTTGCATCATCGCTACACCACAGGACGGTGTGATGGACAGTGAGACCATGAAAAGACCCGTCTGTCTGTCTGTCTGTCTGTCTGTCCGCCTGCCTGCCTGTCTTGCAACCCGAGTATTTCTCGTCCCTCAGTTGTGTCTCTCAGGCTGAAGAGGCTCTGACCTCCTCACTGAGGACTCACTCAGCGCTGACACATCCTGTCGCTGCAGACGGACGTGTTTTTCAATCACCTCTTGGAGGAAACGTTTGTCCCATCACCTGCGAATGTGAACGTCCAAACCCTCCTACAGGAATCAACATTTCGCTGAGAGGAAATGAAACAGGACACGTCAGGAACCACCTGCCTCCAAAAATGAGGACGAGTCATCCAACAGGAGAAGGTTTTCTCTGTCTAATGAGGAATAATGAGGTTGAGCTTAAAGTGAAAGTGAAAGTGAGGCGGACTGGGACTGGATCCTCATCTCGGTTCTGCGTTGTTATCTCTGTGCTCCTCCTTGTGGTTTGTCAGGAATAAAGACTGAGTGTAAACGTGTCTCACCTCCTGCTGGCGTCTCACCAGCCACGCTGCTGTAGATCAGCGGGGACTCTCCGTGTCGAGGCGCTCCGTCTCCCCCCGATTTCAAGTGTTCTCGCCTCCCCGCTCTGCATTACATCTGATTACAGCATGTGTTCAAGTATCATCGCGTCGCTGCTTCTGTACAGCGCTTTTCATTACAGGTGTGTTGCTGACAGATTGCACTTTAGGCCTCGGATCACCGTCACGGCTTTAATGTTTCCTCTCTGAGCGTGTCAGGAAGTCTGGAAGCTTTTCACAACTGGAGACGTTTATTGATGTCACAGAGGAGAGGCTGATCCTCAGCAGCATCACTTCATCTCCTTCCTCCTCAGGTGAAGTTTCCACAAAACATTTCTGGAGCTTCGCAGTAAAAACGTTGTCGCAGCGTTCTCCTGAACTACTGAAGGAGCTGGAGACCAAAAATACACATCAGACGTCTCCATGCAGCTCGGCCGCTGTAATCCAAGTCTCCAGAAGCACCCGATCCAAAACTGATGTGAAGAAGACGAGCTCGTGCACCCACGTTAACGCTCGTACGGAGCCTTTTCATGTTTTCTTTTTTTAGGTTCTTCTTGCAGCGTTTCAAAACTTCACCGTTTTTTCAGCCCGTTCTCATCGTCTCACCTCGGCCTGGTCAGTCGCTCATATGCATCTAAGTTTGATGCTGTAATTGCGAGAAAGGTCCAGATCATATGCCGGACTTTCGCCCCTGAAGGTCTGGATTCTTGTATCGTATCCGCAGTGGTTGTTCGTATAAGCAACAGTTAAACAACAAGACAAAATCAAAAAATACAGGTCAGTGTGCTCAGAGGTACAAACAGGTAAAATTATTGTGGTATAAAACAGATACATTTTTGTTCTTGTGTGTTTTAGGGGGTAAAAAACAAACATATACAAATATAAAGTATATTTTTACACTAATTTCACATTATTCATCGTCTTTTCTCAAACCTAAGCTCACAGATGTGTCTGTCTGAGCTGAAGAGGGATTTCTTTGCTGTTAAAGACTTCTGTCCTCACATTAAAAGCCTTCCAGCACTTCAGGAGGGCAGAATTCCTTCTCGTCCCGGAGACCGTCGATATAAAACACGTGCATGAAGCGTTGACTTCCATTAACTCTGAAGAAATGCTGCAGACCTTTTCTCAGATGTGCTTCATTGCAGTTTTATAACTTTTAGTTTGAGGATTCACGCTGCTACGCCTCTCGGCGACACGCACAACGCTCATATTTACGTGCGCATCTTGTTTTGGATTCTCGTCTAAATTTGGCGCACTGCTCCTTTAAACGCAGGACGAAACCCCCTGCTGCTGTCTGCGCTCCGTCTCTCACGCTCGTAGCTGCTTAATAAATTGAAGCGTTATTTATACCCACAGCGAGACGCTTCATCAGATCTGAGAGCTGTCGCTGAGGCTCACCTCCACCTACGACACACACACACACACACACACACACACACACACACACACACAGTGAACGTGGTGTCAGTGTTCACAATGAGACAAACAAGATTGTAAGCTGAAGCAGAGAGAAGCTGAAAAACATATAATTTGTCGTGTGAATGACAGTCTCCATTCGTCACGTCTTCCTCCTCTCTGTTCTGTTCTGCCTCCGCTCCTCCTCCTCCTCCTCATCTTCATTTTGTCTTCATTACTGTGTGTGTGTGTGTGTGTGTGTGTGGGATGTCTGACAGATTGGTGTCACTTCTGCTCTGTTGAGACACACTCTCTCTCTCTCTCTGCAGGTTCAATCGTTTGCTCATGTACATTTCTACAATTTAAACTGGAAATTTTAAACACACACACACACACACACACACACACACACACACACACACACACACAAATACACACACTGTCTACAGTGACCCTACAAATCCCTGAATGTCCTGCTGGTTCGCACCTTCAGTCAGCGAGAGATTTTCAAACTTGTGAAACACATTTGGAAGTGAAGTGTCGCTCCATCTCATCAGTTGTCTCAAGCTGTAACCCTGAAACATCGGCTGCTGCCCACAGATGCTAAATCTATGATATCACCTTCAGCCAGTGGGCTGAATAACATGCACCCTAACTCGTCTTTAATCTTTTAAATAACACAGCGGCCTCAGGTACGTTACTTGACGCGTTACCCCTCTAATGTGCATATTTAATCAGCCGCCTAACCAGGAAGTAAACGGGGAAAGCCAGACAACTTTTTTGGAGACGGCGCTAGCCGAGCCGAGCCGAGCCATCTTTCCATCTTGTCTCTTATAATTATATAAATCTATGGCTGCAGATGACTCAGCAAATATCTAACATGAACCAAAAGTAACATCTGGTGGTAGACTAACTTTCTGAGTTAAAGCTAGTTAGCTTAATTTGCTAGCTTCCACTTATCTGAGTGAAATTCAGGCTGAACAGCACAACGGGTAAATCCTGTCTAGCAACCTGGTGGTAAGGACTTTTATAAACCTTACTAATCATATGTGATGGACTAATAATTGATCAAGATAAATCATCTGAAAGTACTGAAAATGTTTGTTTTAAAGGATTAAACTTGAAATAAACTTGTATATATCATGAGATTAAGCCTCCACAAGTCCTGTGTGGAGTTAAACCGGATCAACTCGTTGACAGAATCAGTCCCGACATGGATAAACTCTCCCATCATGCAACATGTAACTCAATGTAAAGGTCAACAGGAAGGTCAGCCGGTCGTTCACCTGCACATTCATCGATCAATTTCATAATCAATAACACGGCTCAATACCCAGCAGTCGCATCGCTGCAGCATGAAGACGCATATTAAGCAGTGTGATTAAAACAGTGCTGCGCTGATTCATGTGTTTCACTGTCTGCTGGCGATTAATCCGTCACCATCATCTGTGAAACATTTATCTCAGCTGTTGCTTTAAATTTGCCGTCGATTCATTCGGACCCGTGAGAAATGCGTTTAAATGTGTCACATCAACACGATGGATTCACAGACTCACACAAAACGAGGCGGAGCTGCCGACTGCGATGTATCATCAACAGAAGAAAGACAAAGACAAGCGAGGAGAGAGAGATTTATCATGTTATATCTCATTTATTCATCTGTTCTGGTGTTTTTAGTTTATGTTTTCTGTGAGTCTCTGTTCCATTTGTGTACAAAAACTATTAAAAACAAGATTGTAGGCAACTGAAAATAGTCCCCAATAAATGCATATTTCATCCCGTTTGTTTGAGGCGAGGAGCAGCTGTCATGGATCCATCCTGCTACTTTTTAAGTAATGTGTTGCAGGTTAAATAAGGATCACAACTGAACTCAGATATTGATCGGTGTTCAATAAGATTAAAAAAAAAAAAGGTTTTCATGGTTTGTCAAGATGATGATAAAATTATAGGACATAAGGGAAAATTATGAGATAAAAGTTTTATTATTAGAGAAAAACAGTCGGGCAGTAATGGGCTTCCATGGTTATTTCTGACAGCACAAAGGACAGTTGGATTATTAATAGATAACTTCATTTACCCCCGTGTGTCTGACCACAGCTGGCCCAAACATTTACATACTTGGGAGGAAGTTCACGACATGTTTACATCTATTCGTTCACTTTCATCATTGTTTTGCTGGATGCAGACGATGAAACATCAGGCGCTGCTGAAAGGACGATTTCAGGTGACGCCTCGCAGCTTTCAAAGGTAGTTTAGCCAACTTTATTTTTTCTTTGTTGATTAAAAACTGTTAAATAATGCTTGTGAAAATTAATGTGCAATCTAGGTGTACATTATATTACGGTTCAGGACATCTTAAATTAATTTGGTGTTATTGATCGTGTAACAAAGACAAAAATGTTGTTTGAGAAAATCATTAGAAACACAAAAACAGACAAAAAATGTACTGAACTAAAATAAACTGACTAAAACATTATCATCATTATATTATAGATGTTTCTGTTTTGTATTACTTGTTACTGAACAATGAACGATGTTAGAAAAAAAAATGTGATGTCTCAGCAGGTTTCACTCTGAACAATGGAAGATTTCTACATGAACACCTCACTGGACGGAAGCTTTAATAACAGCAACATCACCTTCAGCTACTCTGATCACATAGTACTTTATCTCACCAGGGTTGTGCTGACATACGCTAGATTTCTATTGGACTTCCTCTCATCTTCATGGTGATCTACGCTCTGTATTTACTGGTATGTACTCATCATGACTGAGAATCTTTTATTATCTGCTTGTGTTGTGTCTGATATTAATGGGAGCCCATTCAACCAACTTTTGTGGTTTATCATAATCATGAGATAAAATTTATAGCGAAAGTCATAATTGTAGGAGTAAAAAGTCATAAACATGACACAAAAAGTGAATTATAAGATTAAAATGTCATAATTACGAGATAAAGCACCAAGGTTATGGGATAAATGTCATAATTATGACAAAGAAAATTGGAATAATAAGACAAGATGTGGAAATAATGCGATCAAAGTCATAATCAAAATTATTACAGAAAAGTCAAAATGATGAGATAGAAAGTCACAATTTTAAGTTAGAAACTTGAAATTATAGGAAACACAATTAGTTGTGTATAATAATAATAATAATAATGATAAATAATAATAATAATAATAATAATAATAACAATAATAACAATAATAACACAAATTGATGATAATAAATCATGACAATAATAATTCATGATAATAAATATGAATTGTTTTATCAAGGGTGAGTTTTTCTTCATTAGTTTTTTCCTATTTGGCAGTAATGGGCTTCCATAGTTATTTCTGACAGCATAAAGGACCGCTGGATGAATAATGTAAATGTGTCTGACCACAGAGCATTTACATATTCTGGAGGAAGTTCACAGCATGTTTACAACTTCTTGTTCTCTCTCACCAATGTTTTCCTGCAGGTGCGTAATGATCATGTTGCTCCGATCTACGTCATCAGCCTTCTCATCACAGACCTCTTTCA
Organism: Diplodus puntazzo; assembly: GCA_963678695.2. NCBI lineage: Eukaryota > Metazoa > Chordata > Actinopteri > Spariformes > Sparidae > Diplodus > Diplodus puntazzo. Next base: position 22,603,544 of record OZ023177.1, read on the forward strand.
GCTCTGCAGCATGATTGTTTGGCAGGCACGGCATGTAAATCAGCTAGTATTCACCATCATCTCTACTATATACATCTATATGGTGGGTGTCAGTGTTGGCTTGATGGTGTGTGTCGCTATGGAAAGGTAACTATTTCCAGTATGTGTGTAGCTATTTATGTGTCTGACCATTTTATTACTATAACACTATGAAGCTCATCATAGATCATCTTGTATTACAGGTATTTGGTCATCGCGCACCCACTGTGGTACCGCTTCAGACGTACCATCAAGAGCTCTGAGGCCCTCTGTGTTGTCGTCTGGCTCCTTCCTGCTTTCATATTAGCATTTCGAAGCACTATACCTTTCCTCCTTCTTCTTCCCTTCCCATTGTTCATATTCTTCCTGGTCAGGACTGTTAAAGCTCTGTCTGCTTCCATCTCTGTACCCTCTGACGAAAAACGACGAATTGTGGGAACTTTGATCCTGGTGCTGCTTACTTACATGCTGTTGTTCCCGCCCGTTGTCATCATGCTTGAGCTAGTGGGAATTCACTTTATCTACAGCCTGGCTGCATTCCCTGTCCTGCTGAGTCCCCTTGCAGACCTATTTCTATATGTTTTCATGAAGAAAGGGATCATAGACAAGCTTTTGGCCTCCGTGTGTTGTTGCAGAACGGACAGCAATGATATCAGCACAATAGGCAACAACGATACACACAGGATGGACAGCAACGATATCAGCATAATAGACAGCAACGATATACGATGGGACGGACAGCAATGATGTCAGCAGAATGGAGAGCAATGATACTAGCAGTCCATCAGTGTGAATGATGACAACATTAACACAGTCGGCTTCATGTAGGCAGACATAGACGGAGAGAGAGAAAGAGAAATAAAGGATATAGACAATACAGATACTGTCATCTACTGATATGATTTACAATAATATTCTTGACTGTAGATTAACCTGTTCAGGGGCCGACATCGTTAGAAAGCTGGTTAGCTTCAACTTTCTGAGTGAAATACAAGCTAAACAGCACAATGGGTTGACATTTTTCATGTTAGCATTCCTGCTAGCCTGAATTTTAGTGACTGTTTCCACAAAATGAAGCTTTATTTTCTTACAAGAAACGAGAAGAGAAACAGAAGAAAGAGTAAGACAAGAGAGGAGAGAGAGTTTTGTCATCTCATTTATTCGTCTGTTCTGGGGATTTTAATTTATGTTTTCTGTCATTCTCTGTTTCATTACTGTCCGAAAACTATTAAAAACAAAAACATGGATTAATCCGCCACTGAAAATAGTCCCCGATAAATGTGCTATTTCCTCCCATTTGTTTGATTAAAACTGCAGAGAGCAAAAACTTTAGTCTATATTAGGGATATCCCGATCCAAATCGGGGCCGATCACATGGTTTCAGACTCGATCGGAATCGTAATAATTCTCATTATTTTTTATCAGATCTATAATATTTCAAAACAAATGTGTGTGCACTAGGCACGGGTTGGGTCTCGTAAAAATAATGACCGGCCACCGCTGTCTTTTGTGCCTCTGATTCATGCCTTTGTGTCACCCCGCAAGTACTCCATTCATTTGTCACGACAGAACTTCATTCAAACAAGAGCTCTACCAAAGAGCCTGCAATCGTTGCAGAAGGTTATCTGATGTGTCAGTGTTTCCCCGATATGCATTCTGCTGCTGGATTTTCAGCGCCACCAATATTAGTTTAAGTTGAGTGACTGAAATCCTCATTATCCTATCCAAAGGCTGCAACAGGCAACTCATTGAACCGGGGTGAAGTTGGTCTCAGGTCGCTGGAGACTGATTTAGGGACCGTAAGTAAATTACTTAACATAAATAAATTAATACAAAAAAATTGCAGTTTTTCCGATATCTTATATGTTATGTGACCCCAGCAGCAGATTGTATTTGCAAACTGGAAACACTGATGTTTATTGTACTTTAGTGCTTCCTCTATTTTATATGAATATTAATATGCAGAAATTATCATTTTTTTCTCAATAGCTTCCATGTCATGTGGCCCACTGACTTCTGAAACAGATTCTGTTTCCATAACAAATATATAATAATAAAGAAAATAATGGTAAAAAAGTTCTCTAATGCTAAAGAGGTTCACATATTGTCAAGCAGCAATGTCAACTTCTACACTATTATGTCTCATGTCTTAAATTCTGATTCTGAAATTCTGAAAATTAATTTCTTTTCAAAAATCTCACCAGTAGTCACCATTTAAAGGGTTATTTTTCAATATTTTCTTACGGGGGGGGGCATGCCAAACGAACACAGATTAATTCGTCCTGAACGGACAGAACACAGGCAACACCAGCCTCCACAGAGTCACACCACCGCATGCATCATCAATGTGCTCAGCATGAAGACAAAAACAAATGAAGGCTTAACATCTGTTTTTTTTAATGTGCTATATCTAAAAAGTTTTGGAGTGTTGTTGAATCTCGTTTTTTTTTTTATGCTGCTAACTCTGTCCATTCTCTTACCCTTAAACATGTTATTTGCTGTTAACCCAGAAGATAATGCTCTTGAACACATGATAAACTTTGTTATCCTATGCAAAATGTTCTATTCACAAACAAAAATGTGCAAAATCACTACCTAAATTTGCTCCTTTTCTTCTAGAACTGAGCTCTTTCCTTAAATCTCTGATTTTGTTACATAACAAAAAAAGTAATACACTGAGTCATTATGAAAAGTTTTCCCCTGAAGCCCCTGTCTGAACTATCTATTTATTTATTATTTTATTTTTCCCTTTCTTCTTCTTCTTTTTTAAATTTTTTTTATTTATTTACTTATTTATGCATTTTATTTTTAATTTGTACTCTATCCTGTACCGCAAACCTGAAACGGCACATTGAACTAAAGCACCCAGCGAGCCTTTCAAGGTCTGTGCAAGTGAATAAAAAATCAACAGCGAGCCAAAACAGATCCTCTACCACCCAAATTGCATTAATGGCATACAGTAGTGCCTCCATTGTCTTCATCTCCCAGCTCCAGCTGGACAGCCTGGTGTTGCAGTATATTGTGGGAGAGCTGCCGCTTCAGTGTTAAAACTGATGAATAATTACTGTCTGTGGTTCTATATGGGCTGTGGCAATAATATTGAAAAATAATAGCTCGCATCAACATATTGAAAAAAAAAGAACTATGAACTAGTTCATTTTTGGAACTGTGAACTTAGTTCAAAATTTTGAATCATGAACTATGAACTGAACTAGTTCATTTTAAAATGTGTGAACTGAACTTTGAACTAGTTCATGTCGAAAGTGAACTTTCCCAACACTGATATTGAGTATGTCGTGTAGTAGTGTAGTATGGAATTTGGATGCAATCACTGTGTTCTAAGAATTTTGGATGTGTGGGACGAACCATTTCTTTCTTAGCTGAAGACGACAATGGGGCAAAAATAAATATAAAGAGAGACACAGCGGAGCCGTATATTTTCCTGCTTTTTTTGTCCTTCGCCAATCACACCTATAATAAGTGTTAAATGATAAGATAAGGTGAATAAAATAAAAATAAGGGTCATCCTGGATCTGTTTCTTAGCTCTTCTTCATTTTTTTTTGGGCTTCCATAGTTATTTCTGACAGCATAAAGGACCGCTGGATGAATAATGTAAATGTGTCTGACCACAGACAGTTTCTGGGCAGAACATTTACATATTTGAGAGGAAGTTTACAGCATGTTTACAACTACTCGTTCACTCTCACCAATGTTTTCAGGTGCAGGTGCGAGATGATCATGTTGCTCCGATCTACGTCATCAACCTTCTCATCACAGACCTCTTTCAGCTCTGCAGCATGATTGCTTGGCCGGCACGAGATAAAAATCAGAGAGTATATTACCACTTCTTTACAATGTACCGCCATCACAACTAAACTCAGTTAATGATCAATTTAAGATAGGAATAAAAACAAAATAGGTTTCCATGGTTTGTCATAAAGAAGAGATAAAAACTCATGAAGACGAGATAAAAGTTTGGAAGGTGAGACAAAAGACATAATTATGAGATGAAAGTTATATTATGAGATTAAAAATGATAAATATGAGATAAAAGACCAAAAACTCAATTATAAGATTAAAAAGTCAATTTTTTAATTAAAAAAATCATACTGATGAGCAGTGTTGTGCTAGTTACTGAAAAATAGTAACTAGTTACAGTTACTAGTTAGTTTGCAAAAAAGCAACTCAGTTAGCAACTCAGTTACTTCAACCAAAAAGTAATGCGTTACTGAGAAAGTAACTTTTTAGTTACTGTAAAACGTTTTTCCAATGCTCCCATTAAATAAAGGTTGATTGATTGAGTTCCCCTCTAGCCGTCATTTCAGTTCTGTACTGATGCTGAATAATACAAACTGTTGATTACAACAACCGTTTCAATTCATTTGCATCCACGTCACTGAATCTAATCATCCAAGCAATATGATCCGTTGTGCACCAACACAAACCTTGACACAAACACCAAAGTATTTTCCCCTTCTCGCTCGCCATCATGCCGTGCCCTGACCTGTCCAGTGATCTTCAGAGGGCGACAAGTGCTTTGTTTTTCAATTCAATTAAACTTTATTGATCGCTAAAATGTCATGGGAACTGTGTGCCGTTGTAAAACCTCACCAAAATGAACGGAGTAACGCAGTGTTTGGTAACGGAAACGGAGTTACTGAATTTAAAAAAAACAATGCATTACATTATTAGTTACTGAATAAAGTAACGGCGTTACTAACAACTAGTGGTGTCAACAATAATTGATTCGGCGATGCATTGCAATGTGGGGCATGCACGATTCAGCATCGATGCGGCAACGTTCCATAATCGATTATGTCACTGTTTATTTTCTGGCCTTGAGTTGACAATCAAGTTGTAAAGTTTCAATTACTTCCGGGGGCATTTCCAGAGCAACGTTGCAATGACATGCGCAGCCTGTAGCTACATGCTAAGCGGCAGCACTAGCTAGCATAACAACAACAGTATCAGGGCCGTCCCAGTGTGAACGGATAAACCGGAGGCTCGGAGCGACGGCATGTCGGTCTGACAGTCTGATAACTACACAGGTCCTTCACTCAACTAAATACAGAGAAATGTCCCACAAAGCAACGTTACAGGACCGAACAACAGTAACGTAGTAACTGTAACTGTCTTTGGCAACTTATATGAGGAAAAGAAATACCGCAGCTGTACATGGAGAAGCGTATGTCCTCCCGCTTGTCCTCCTGACTCTTCCTCACATTTCTGCTCCAAAAACAGCGTCTGTCACCGGCAAACAACTTTAACTCACCAAGTGTTTGTGACGAAAATAAATCACCGCGACCGTCAGCTCTCCCGACCGAGACTTCAGGGAACTTTCCCCCAGAAAACAGCCTCCGTCCCCGCAAGTGACAGAGTCAGACAGCGTCCTGTTTACTGATGGTGATTATGTATAATTACGTTGTTCAGCGCGAAAAACTTAACAAACTTAAGTCTCTTTCCAGGATGTTTGGTGGGTCAGGATCTCAATCATTACACATTATAACAGCATCCATGTGATTATAAACTGTCCGCGGGTTTGGATTAACAGAGGGAAACACCTGGGGGAACAGGAGAGTGATAATACACACATAGCAGCCAATAAAATCTGTTGTTCAATATCTGACTGCTTGTATTGCCCCATAACTGATGAAAAATTTGCCTTGTTGTGTGCAGTAGAATTTTGATGCATCGCAATGCATCGTAGAATCGAATTGAATAGAATCATTACCTGGTGAATCGTAATTGAATCGAATCGTGAGGGCAGTGCCAATGCACACTCCTACTAATAACACGTTACTACCCAACACTGCTGATGAGTTACAAAGTTGATTATTGAATAAAAAGTCGAGGTTGTGCAATGAAGTCATAATTATGAGCTAAAACACAGAAGTTACGGGATAAAAGTTATAATTATGACAAAATCCAAATTATTAGAAAAAAAGTCAAAATGATGAGATGGAACCCATAATTTTAAAATGGAAACTTGAGATTATGAGATAAACATTAATATTTTCAAACTTTTTATCTCATAATTATGATTTGTTTAATCAAGGCTCAGTTTTTCATCTTTAGTTTATCCTATTTGGCAGTGATGGGCAGTTGGATGAATGATCTAAATGTCTCTGGTCACAGTTTCTTGGCAGAGCTTTTACATATTTGGGCGGAAGTTCACAACATGTTTACAGGTACATGTTCACTTTTACCAATGTTTTCCTGGATACAGGCGTCAAAACATCAGACGCTGGTGAAAGGACGACTTCAGGTGACGTCTCGCAGCTTTCAAAGGTAATTTAGGCTACTTTAATGTGTTTGCTATGTTGATTGAAAAGGATCAAATAACTGCTCATGAAAATGAATATGGAATGTGTTAAAAGCAGACTGTGGGTGTACATTATATTAAGGTTCAGGACATTCTTTTCATTAATTTGTTGTTTTTGATCTTGTAGCAAAAACAGACAAAAAGTGAACTGAACTAAAATAAACTGACTAAAACATTATTGTTATCATAATATTATACATTTACTGTTTTGTATTTACTGTAAGTTCTGACCTAACATTGACCCACTTATTTGTATATATCTCCAGATTGTTAACCATCTGAATTATTTGGTTAAATATTATCATTAGCAGATAATATAACAAATACTGAATAATGACAAAACTATATGTATATTTTGATTTGATATGCTTTTGTTAGTACACTGTATTTATTAATGAACGATGTTAGAAAAAAAAGCCTTGCACAATTTGATCTCTCAGCAGGTTTCACTGTGAACAATGGAAGATTTCTACATGAACACCTCACTGGATGGAAGCTATGATTACAGCGACGGCACCTTCAGCTACTCTTATTATGCAGAAGTTGATTCCATCAGGGATGTGCTGACATACATCATCGTTTCTATCGGACTTCCTCTCACCCTCGTGGCGATTTATGCTCTGTATTTTCTGGTATGTACTGCACATCATGACTGAGAATCATTTATTGTCTGCCTGTATTGTATCTGATATTAATGGGAGCCCATTCAACCAACTTTTGTGGTTTATCATAATTATGAGATAAAATTTATATTGAAAGTCATAATTGTAAGAGTAAAAAGTCATTGGTTGACACAAAAACTCTATTATAAGATTAAAATCTCATAATTATGACATAAAGCACCCAGGTTATGGTATAAAAGTTGAATTATGAGAAATACAATTTGAATACTAAGACAAGGAAATTTTGTGATAGTCAAAATTATAAGGGAAAAAGTCATAATGATGAGATAGAAAGTCATAATTTTAAGATTGAACCTTGGAATTACGAGCTAAAATATTAATAATTTTGACTTTTTTTACTCATAATTATGAATTGTTTGATCAATGCTAAGTTTTTCTTCATTAGGTTTTCCTATTTGGCAGTAATGGGCTTCCATAGTTATTTCTGACAGCATAAAGGACAGCTGGATGAATAATGTAAATGTGTCTGACCACAGAACATTTACATATTCTGGAGGAAGTTCACAGCATGTTTACAACTTCTTGTTCTCTCTCACCAATGTTTTCCTGCAGGTGCGAGCTGGTCATGTTGCTCCGATCTACGTCATCAACCTTCTCATCTCAGACTTCTTTCAGCTCTGCTGCATGATTGCTTGGATGGCACGAGATACAACTCTGCTAGTATCTTCCATCTTCACTGATATATACATCTATATGGTGGGTGTCAGTATTGGCTTCATGGTCTGTGTCGCAGTGGAAAGGTAACTATTTCCAGTATGTCTGTAGGTATTTATGTGTCTGACCATTTTATTACTATAACATTATGAAGCTCATCATAGATCATCTTGTATTACAGGTATTTGGTTATCGCCTGCCCACTGTGGTACCACTTCACTCGTACCATCAAGAGCACCGTGGTCATCTGTGTTGTCATCTGGGTCGTTCCTGCTTTCATGTTGCCGTTTCCAAGTGCTATACCTTTAATCCTTCTTCTTCCCTTCCCATTGTTCATATTCTTCCTGGTCGGGACTGTTAAAGCTCTGTCTACTTCCATCTCTGTACCCTCTGATGAAAAACGACGAATTATGGGAAGTTTGGTCCTGGTGCTGCTTACCTACACGCTGTTGTTCCTGCCCCTCCTCATTTCAATCCTGGTAGAGGTATTTGTCAATCTCTACAGCCCGGCTGCATTGCCTATCCATCTGAGTCCGCTTGCAGACTTATTACTATATGTTTTCATGAAGAAAGGGATCATAGACAAGCTGTTGGCCTCTGTGTGTTGTTGCAGAATGGACAGCAATGATATCAGCAGAATAGGCAACAACGATGCACACAGGATGGACAGCAATGTTATCAGCACAATAGACAGCAACAATATACGCAGGATGGACAGCAATGATGTCAGCAGAATGGAGAGCAATGATACTGTCAGTACATCAGTGTGAATGATGACAACATTAACACAGTCGGCTTCATGTAGGCAGACATAGACGGAGAGAGAGAAAGAGAAATAAAGGATAGAGACAATACAGAAACTGTCTTCTACTGATATGATTTACAATAATACTAATAACTGTAGATTAACCTGTTCAGTGGCCCACATCGTTAGAAACCTTAGATACTTGTGATTCTCTTCATGCAAACCATTTTGAGGTAAAACCACATCAGCAAGGTACAGTCAACACCAAACTGGCTAACGAACATTCATGTACAAAGTTTGACCTTTTAACCAATTACTATTATATAATAATAGAGTAGTGTTAGCATTTAGCACCACAGAGGCGCTCACATGGTTCTGCATCATGTTTTTCTGTTATAGTTAAACCGCATAAAAAACAAAACAGTTTAGCTAAATTAACCTTTCCTCTTTAGTGATTGTCTGCAACAAAGAAATTATTTTTGTTTGTTAAATACAGCAAATTTAATCAAAAACAAGAAAAAAGGAATATTTCCTTTAATGCTATGATTTTCTGAATTGTATCATATGGTAGCTTCTTTGTTGATGACACACTCCTGTTTAGATTATTTTACAGCTATGTTAGTGACAGACGACAGTTGTGTGTGTCTGTTCTACAGCTTATAGAACAGGAGTGTCATTTACCTTCATCACTGTTGGCCTGTTGTTTGACATGGAAACATTTGTGACTGTTAATAAAAGGTTCCTTGATCATATAGTTGAATCAGCTGAGGGTTCAGTCACTACTCGAATCTTTTGAGGTTTCTTTTTTCTTTCTATTGTCAATCATCTTGCTGTTTTTGGCACTTCTTGTTCTGTGACGTGTGACGCTCTTATTTTTCTCATATCGGAATTTTAAACAGTCGCAAAGAAGCAGCAATGATCTTGACAGAGTTACAACAAAGAGAGCGAGTGAGCATCTGAAACAAAAGGAGAGAGGGAGAGAGCGGCCCCAGATGCCGAGTCGTTCTTCCCTCCCTCCTCCTCCTCTCTGCTCACCTCCACCCGGCTCCCGGTGCCCTGAAGGCGGCAGCAGAAGGACGAACCCAACGCGCCATCTGAGCCCAGAGCAGCCAGGAGGCACTTCATTTACGCTACAGAGCCTCCCTGTTTACACAACACCCTGCAGCGCACACACTCATGTACAGCGGTTTGTCACTCTTGTGAGGACTCTGCATCGACGTCCGTTTGGTTTCAGTTCGACCACGTAGAACCAGATGTCCTGTTTTATATCCGCACAGTCCAGTTTCACATGTTGGAAAGAAATCTGGATTTTTTTTTCTTATATTGTTCTGAAATTGATTTTGCTTGTTGCTGCTCAAATTGCTTTATAATTTAGTAATGAGTCAATCCCTGTACACTGAATTGGATTTTTTTTTGCACTGATTAGATCACTCAGTGAATAAAAACTGGGGCAGCGATGAGTCAATTACCTGAGACACGTTCGGCGGGCTGCACATGGTGATGAACGAAATCACATCTTCAGACTCTGGTGAGAAATAAAGAGTAAGAAACTGTTACATACAGAGCTGGTAGGGGTTATATTTTGCTGCTCACAGTGGTCTTTTAGAAGTCGCATTAGAAATAAATCATGGATCTGGCCTGTTGTTCATAAACCCCTCACCTTAGGAGAAATAAGAAGCAAACAGGTGAAATCATTCTAACAGAAACTACCTGGTCTAGTTTGAGAATAACTAACATTTTGCATTTATATTGGCAATTTATTTTCTTTTTTTATATTTTATACAACCAGTGATACAAGAAGCTAAAATGAACAAAACAAAAAAACAAAAACAAAACAAAACAAAGTCAAAAATCATATCTAAACAGTTATCTATACAAAGCTACACCTACATTTACATGTATAAACCTGCATATTTGAAAAATCACAATTCATTTTTTCATTACGTCTGTGTACCGGTTAGCTAAGAGCGATGTTAACTAAGCACTGTCAGAGTAACTGGACAGACTATGGAAAAAAAAAAAACTTTTGAGTATTATTATCATGAATTCTTTCATGTAAAGTGTAAATTTGTGTTAGTTGTGTGCAAATTGGTGACACTGGGTTGCACCAGGACGTAAGTTTTTGACAGTCTTCACCTTAATTTGCTGCTTGCATCTTTTCACTAACGATTAGAAAACATCTACTGCAGCTGCTGGTAGTGTTAGGCTATGGTTTTAGCAAGGTGAGAACCCAAATGCAGACAAACACAGGAGGCAGGAAATGGGGGAACAAAAAGTGAGCTTTATTTATTGAACAAAAGCTGAATAAATGCAAAAACCAAGCGATCCAGGATACACAGAAAGCTCGTCAAAAAGAGAAGCAAGAAACCAAAACCAGGAACGTACCAAACAGGAGACATGAGGAGACACCGAGGAACGACGGACCGAGATGGAGTAACATGGAACACGAAAGACGGAACGAACTGACAAGAACTTCAGGGAGAACAAAGACTATATACACAGACACACTAACGATGGGATGAGGAACAGGTGAGGTGAGTGAGGAGGGGAAAGGAAAGGGTGAGGTGATGGACGTGAAACACTGAGAGGGAAAATCACACAGGAGGAACTGAAAAGCAAGAAGAGACACAAGAGGTCATTTTATCAAAATAAATCAGAAAACACAAGAAAAAAAAGACACTGAATTATAACATTTAGGTTGCTGATTGTTGAAAACCACAGGTGTGTTTTCCACAGCGGCCACAAGAGGCGACAGTGAGTCTATCCTGCCTCATCCAAACCCAGACGACGATGAGATTTCAGCTTATCTGTCGTTGGAACACCTGTTAATAAAGCAATCAGTGTTTGTGTGTGTCCATATTAACACAGCTTGTTTTCCCCTGATCCAAACGATAAAGTAATTAAAAAGTTTGCCTCCGAGACAAATGAATGTCTGAGGAAGAGAAACACTCTTCATCACTGTCAGCAGAGGAAGAGGAGGAAGAGGAGATGAACGAGCAATACTGTTTTTATCACAGCCGAGGGAGAGGGAGGAGAAAAAGGGTTTAGGAGGTGAGAAAGAAAAGTTTATTTTAAGTAGAAAGTGAAGCAGAACTTGAGGAGATGGGATTAAAAGATGGAGGGGGTGAGGAGGTTTTATTACTGTGTAAAGAAGAAGAGACGACGGAGAAATACAAGTTTTATCACTGCTGAGGGAGGATTAGGAGAAAAGCGGATGAGATGGAGTAGATGGAGAAGAATAAGGTTTTTATTACATCGAGAAGAAAATGAAAGAGGTGGAAGGGAAACAGAAAATGTGTAGAAAACACTTGTGTTGACGAGGAGGACGAGACGGAGAGGAGCGAGAAAACAGAGGAGGAAGGACAGAAGAAGAAACAGGTGATAGAAGAGGAAGAGAGGGATGGATGGATGGATGGAGGAGGATGATTAAGAAGATTGGATAAAGGAAGAATAACTTGGCCACCTCAGGTCTGTGATCAATCACCTGATCAATCGTTGCGATCGGAGCCCTGGACGGCCCCGAGCCTTCATTGGTTAGCTGTCCTCCGCCCCGGGCCGGATGACCTCATTGGTCGGCCGATTGATCGGTTCTATCGCAGGTCAGATAGAACCGATCTGTCTGCAGGTCAGCTGACGGCCGGATCGCGGATGGATTGGTCGGACTGGTCGCTCTGTTCAATCACTGTGATCGGCTCAATGAACATGAGGAAGAGCCAAAGATCAGAGAGACCAACACATTTCAGCTCAACAGACGCCGAGTTACTGACCAGAAGCCTCATTAATCTGAACGTACAGTCAGACTTTTGGGATTATAGACACGTTTCTTAAAATCAGATCAGTTCAAGTTATAAATAAGGAGGCAGAGAAGCTTCCTGACAAAAAATACTACTGAACTACATATTTTGATTGAAAGACTACTCAAACCGTGACTGTTAAAGAAGCTAATGCTGATGTTAATGTAAGTTCCATCTGTGTCAGACGCATCAAGGTGACGTGATTAAACGAGCTCAAGTCGAATCTCAGATCGTGGATCTGTGAACGTTCCTGCCTCAGCCGAGCGTAAAAACAGCTTTGCAATTTTTTCTTTTCCTTTGTTTCTATTCGGTTTCTTGGCATTTCCAATCAAGGAGTCCGTACATAAAATCCTGTGTCTGTTCTCAGTTATTGTTGATGCTTCAACAAATTTAGATAAAATCGTGTGAACTCTGAAGTGTGTGTAATGAAGCTGCATTGTCCAACATTTATTCATAACACACTCGTAGACCTGTGTGTGTGTGTGTGTGTGTGTGTGTGTGTGTGTGTGTGTTCTTGTATTTATTGTTCTCCCGTTTCTCCTTGTGTTTGTTTGTCTGGAGAGGAGGGTCTGTCTTGTTCCCTCGTAATTGCGTGTGTTGTATCAGAATGTGCAGTGTGTGTGTGTGTGTGTGTGTGTTGTGTCGTGCATCTTATCAAGAGCTCATGAATTATTTAGTTCCATTTAGAACCCTTATCGCTGTCCCCATGGCAACCGGCCCCAGGGGGCAGACACACAAACACAAACTATTACAATAATACGACATGCAATGACAACAAAAACAAGAATACGGGGTTGATACGCGTGCACACACACACACACACACACACACACACACACACAGTCAGTGTTTAGAAACCTAGTGTGTGTCTGTGTCTGTGTGTCTGGATGTGTGTGTGTTTGTTGTCATCGTACTGGAGCTCCCAGTGGCCTCTGTTTGTCCTCAGTCCAAGCTGGACAAAATGTTGGAGAAATGTTTTATTCATGTTTGCAAAGTGTGTGTGTGTGTGTGTGTGTGTGTGTGTGTGTGTGTGTGTGTGTGTGTGTGTGTGTGTGTATGTGTCGCCGCAGCTTCATTTCAAGCATTTAATGATGTTTCATGCGTATGACTAGCCGCCCTCTGGCATCGAAAAATGTGCAGAATATATTGTAATCTATTTTTTTGTTTTTACTCGGCTTGCCGTACACGAAGAATGTGTTTTTAATCTACAAACCTGTTATGCATGCAAAGTCAAGGTCAAAACAAAAACAAATTGTTTTCTGAAATATGTCGTCCGGTGCAACTGGTTGCATGTGAGCATTTTATTCTGAAATAAAAGTTTCCAAACATCACACAGATTAATTCAGAGTTTGATCACAAACAAAACAAAGACTGTGACTTATATGAAGTCCAACAATTAATGTCGAACAATAATATTTCTATAAAGGCCCAGACACACAACAGCAACGAAAGCTGACTGTTGTGTCACCAAAAAGCTGCACTTAAACACACCGCAAAGATGACAGCTAACAACCAACAAGCTCATATAGGCTCATAAGTTATATAAGAGGAAACAACTCTCCGTACCACCAGGTGGCGGTAGTCTCTATCCCTCATTCAATAAGGGTAACCAGACGACTTCAGACTGCATATATGCAAATTGATGTTATGATAAAGATGTGTTTGCTTCATTTTCATACCGCTTTTGCTAATATAGCCACTTCTGATGGGTGAAATCGTGGATACTACAGCAACTCTTTTCCTGGAAATGAACATTTTCATCTATAACAATACATTTAACTAGAGCAGTCAACCCTAAAACAACAGGTGAAAAACAGGCAAAATGTCCCCAATTTGCATACATGTCCTCACTCTGTAGGTATGAAATCGATAGATAGATGTGGTTTGATAACTCCTCTTCAAAGAGATTTACTGGGTCCGAGAGAGAATTACAGATTATACCAATCATGTTTATTGAGTAACATTTGTTTAATCTGAGCTCTTTAACTAGTGCATAAAAAATAACAAGACACAGCAAACATAACAGCGGTCGTAAATAAAAGGGGAACATCGTGTGAAGCTCTGAAGAATAAACGGAAGACGAGAGGGTAAAACTGAACATTAATAAACAAAGCAGCAGAGTGAAGTTAAACAAAGTGTTGAGCTTGCATTTAATTTTTTCCTGGTTTCAGCAGATCTGCGGAGAAGATCCTTATCCTGACATTATCCTCCTCGTCACGATCTGATCAGGGTCAAAGAAAACCAAACTCACATACTAATGCCCTGTTAGCGCCCTCTACAGTCTGCAATCAGAGTTAAATGTCATGGTATGAAATTGTTTTTATGGAGGGTCTAAGGGTCAAATCTAAGGGTTCATCCTCTGGGGACAGTTAATGTTGTATGTTTTGAATGTTTATTGAAAACCAGGCAAGTAATTGTCAAGATATCTTCCTCTGGACCAAAATCTTTCTTTATTTTAAGATAAGTTTTAAATCAATCAAATGTTGAGCTAACTGCTAATATTAACACAATGCTCACAATGGTAATATTAACATGCTAGCTTATAGCAGGTAAGATGTTTACCATGTTAATTAAATGTGTTAGCATGCTACTATTTGCTACGATAGAGCAAGATGGAGAATCACGGCATCAAAATTACAAGTCATGAGTTGTCAATTTCTGTTCCAAATTTAATTGTTGAGATATTGCCATGACGATCAAAATGTGAATCCTTTTGTGGTGCCACAGCTGAGTCATGGCATCATGCAAGTCATAAGGGATCATCAGCTGGGAACCATGAATAGCTGTTAAAATATGTTGCTGTTACATAGATTTCATTATAACAATGTGAAAAACATACCTGCTGGTGGAACAAAAGGGAAAGCCAGGGGCACTAAAAATGTATCCTCTGGGGAGCATGAACATCTGTAGCAAAGTTTATGAAAGATGTCAGATGTCTATAGGAATTAATCAACTGGGAACCATGACAAATGTGTGACAACACAAACCTGCTGGTGGTACTAGAGGTCATGGGATATCCAAAGGGACTAAATAATATCCTCTGGGGAGCACGAACGACTGAAACAAATTTCAGGAAAATCTGTTGTTTTCATGATATATTTCATTCTGAAACACAAATGTTAACGTCATGGTGGCACTCGATGAAAGGTCAGATAAATCTGGAGGATTCATCTACTGGAGAACATGAATGTCAGCACCAGTTAAATCGTTGAAATATTTTAATAACAATTTAGTAAGTTATCTCACTGCGGCACCAGAGTCAAGTCATGGCATCACAAAGTCATTAGGGTTCATTAGCTGGGAACAATGAATAGCTTCACAAAGTTTTTGTGCCGAGCTGGTTGAAGGATGACCAAAGGCAGTAGGATGGATCCTCTGGAGACCACGAATCCCTGTATTGATTTACATTGTTGAAATGCATTCAACAGTTGTCAGCTTTTTCTCTCTGAACCAAAAATGTCAACCTCATGCTGGCAGAATAAGGGAAATATCAAGTTTGTTGGGGTTCGTTCTCTGGAGACAATGAACGTCCTCACCACATTTTGTTGCACTTCATCTAAATCATCCACAGTTGTTGAGATATGTCACCGAACCAAAAGTAGCAATAGAAAAAAGTCAAGGAATCACCAAAGTCAGTAGGGTTTATCATCTGGAGACAAATGTCATTGAAATTCATCGAACAGTTGTTAAGACATTTGGTCCAAAGTGATGGATTTGATGTAACGATTCTGTCATCGCTAGAACCGAGCCGCTAACGTGGCTACAACCACAGCTAATGAGAACATTCATCGGTACATTCACACTTACTGCCCAAATTTTGGCATCAAAGCCCCGAAAAAGCAGCATTTTTCAGACCCAATTTTCCCGACTGGCAACCCGTGACTCCCTCTCTTGTCAGATCTTGTGTGTTGTAGCTGTTACAGTGTACGAGGCGGGGAGGGAGGGAATCAGTCGGAGCATTACCAAGATCAAAAAAGGCATTTCCTGGTGAGCCACAGCTGGGCAGATTTTGGCTCTTCAGGAGGCGTCTCAGCAGAAATTAAACCCAAATGCAGGATGACAGCTTCACTGGGAGACGTCTTAGTGATGCTAAAGATGTCACATGATGCATAATCTCATCTTTATCTTAATCTTCTGTTTATAATACTTAATAAATATTGTAGTTAATCTATAAATATAATTTAGACGGCATTACATTAGAAGTTACAACTGTGCAATAAATGGTTTGTAGAGAATTTCATTGTTTGTAATCAATAAGATAAATTATTAAATAGAGCTCTCATCATATCAGAGAGAGAATCTGCACTCAACTGTAAGTATACAAGGAAAAAAATCACACTTAATGAATCATGAAAATGCAACCAGATGAACAAAGACCCCAGAGCTCTGACAGCTGTATTAATAGTGTCAACTGAAACAAAAGCAGCTGCAGGAGACAGAGAGTTTGTATGTGAGCTAACTCCACCGTGATGCATTAACGTTAACCGCGTTCAGCTATTATTTCTACAAATGAAACAAACGGCATTAGTTGACCTGAATCTCTGGTTCTCTCTCTCTGTCTCTCTGTCTCTCTCTCGCTGCTTTGACGCTGCATCACAGAGAAAATACGTCCGACACCAAGAACACAACGAAGACCTCAGAGTGACGTTCATGTTTCAGGGAGATCAAACTATCTGCAGGACTGAAACACACAACACACAAGACGGCAGGTAAAGAAACGAAAAGCGAGCGTTATTAGATGAAGCTGAAAACCAACATGAATTCAAAATCAAGGATCCAAAAAAGAACAACATATACACAATAACATCAATATTCAGTATGTATTTATTAATACCGGTTATTTGTGTCACCGTCAGCTAAAGTTTGATGACTATTTATTCACGATGTTCTGTGACTTCTGTCTGAAGCCTCGTTTAGTTTGAGCTGCTTCAAACACTCAAAAAGTGCCTTTAATTTATGATCTTTGACCGACCTTTAATAAAACACACACACACACACACACACACACACACACACACACACACACACAGTTTGACCCTGTTTGGTCAAATTAAAGTCATAAATTGTGTTTCCATTAACGTCCTATTGACTGGTTTTTAGTTTATTCCAGCAGAGAGGAGGTTCAATCCTTCAGCTGCTGTTAAACAGCCCTCCACCTGAAGAATGGAGGAAGATGAGGAGGAGGGGGAGGAGGAAGAAGAGGAGGAAGAAGAGGGAGAGGAAGAGGAGGAGGAGGAAGATGAGGGAGAGGAAGAGGAGGAGGAGGAAGATGAGACAAAGAACGTGAGGTGGGAAGAAAGAAAACTAGACAAAGAAGAAGGAGGAGGAGAGAGGAAGAGAGAGAGAAGAATTTTGTGAATATTCATCCTTCAACGTAATGACGATAAACTTCACCTCCATAAATCACTGTCCTCCAATCAGACACACACACACACACACACACACACACACACACACACACACACACACACACACAGCAGTCTAATTTAGAGTGTGTTATCAGAGCAGCAGACGAGCTGTTGATCCGGCGACCTTTGGCAACGAGAAAAAACTGTCTCACCTATTTTAGTTTCTCTCTCTCACACACACAAACACACACACACGCACACACACACACACACACACACACACACACACACACACACACACACACACACACTAACTCTCCGTCTCTCCGGAGCAAAACACTTTGCTGAGTTGCGATAATGACGCCGTCTGAAACTCTCCCACTATCTTCCCTCCTCGTGCTCCTCTTTACATTTTTTCCTCGGCTCGGTTCCATTTCCATTAAAATTCCTCTTTTTGCCAGCTCCTCCTCTCATTAACTGCCGTCTCATTTAATTCACTGCCTCCTTCTGTCTTTCTGTAACTAATGCTTCTCCTTTCCTGCCGCCTTTTCCCCTTTTTTTACTACTTCATTTAATTTCCCTCTTCTATAGTTCTCCTTGTTTCATCTACATTTCATTCTTTCCTCTTGTCTTTCCGTGACCTCTTCATTACTTTCCTTCACTTTGCCCCTTCTCTCCTTCCATCCATCCTCATTTGCACTGTTTGCATCTCATCTTTCTCCTTTGCAACACTTCTGTATTGAAGTATCTCAAAACGACCAGACCGTATATGTTGTTGAGTTACATTAGAAAGACAAATCTAGAAGTTGATTCAAGGTAACGATGAGTTTTGTTTGGTCGTCTGTTGCTAAAACTTCCAGGAGAGAGTCGGAGAGTGAGGACAGAAGTGTGACTAAATATAATGTGGATAAAACTAAAACATTGCCTCGTCTGTGAACATTTGTGTCTGAACAATGGTGGTTTTGACTCTGGATCACTGCTGCAGTCAGGCCGATCAACAGGAGTGAAGATAAATCACATTTCTAATCCCACAAGTTCAAAAGTAATCTCTGAGCTTTCCTCCCATCAGTGAACAGCTTCGGATCAGAGCAGAATCTGGTGTGACTCCAGGTGTTTTTTCCTCCAGAAGGTCTGGATCGGCCCTCTAAGCAGAGCCAACGCTGTAGTGAGCATTTATACATGTGAGCTGCATCCAGCAAAGGAGTTTGTTCCAAGAAGAGCAGCAGCCGACCGATCAGAAGGGACAGCAGCAGCTGAAGAGGGCGGTGTGTTTACTGGGGAAACAACACATCAGAATCCCTCATTTTTTGATTGTATGTGGCACAAATACTACCGTGTATTTATTCCTCCAGAACGTCTGGCTCTGCACTGAGCTGTCAAAGCCTGTGTCGTTGATATTTTCCTCACAGTAGTCTGCTTGTTTTTATTCGATTAGTCAAATTTACTCTTTTACTCTTGATTTTTAGGTTTCGGATGACAAAACAAGGAGCAAGACCTTTTTCACTGCAGACATTTTGCCGTCTGGCTGCAGGGAAAGCACAGGTGCAACAGGTGAGTCAGATCCACTTCATCAAACCGAGCCCCCGTTAATGATTTAGGTTTAATTGCACATTAATTGCTCATTTAGCGAGTTGATTAAAAGAATTACCCAGGAGCGAAATGAAAGTTGTCCTCAGCTGTTCCTTTCTGATGAAAAATAGAAGAAAAACAGACTTTGTTTGTTTGTTCCTGAGCGCCGACAGGAAACCAGCTGATCCACATTTTAGAAAGCTGAACTGAAAAATTGTTTAAATTAAGATAATATTACCTTTGCGATACATAATGAGTGATAATTTTTTCATTAAGCAGCTCAGGCCCGGTCCCGCTGGTGTTTTAATGATCGGCGCTCCCTATAGATCCTCAGCGAAACTGAACCAACAGCCAGCAGCCTCATTGATCACACGGCTACGAGCCAGCAGCCCTCTGCATTAACATATTCATTTCTGCTGGCATTTAGCTGGAGAGAGACAGATGGAGGGAGGGAGGACGGCCATGAGGGAAAGTGATGGAGAAGGCAGAGGTGGAGGAGGGAGAGCATGAGGATGGAAGTTTAATATCTCACTGAAATTACATTTAATACGACGGAGGAATTAAATGAAAAGAGAAACGACACATTAAAACATTCTCATCTGCTTTCATTCGTCTCCGTACGGCTTTAACGTCTGCCAGGAACAGTAATTCTACTGTAATACTACTGTTAATACTGCGTCTGCTCCACCAGCAGAACTACACTGTGGAGAAACTCCATCAGTGATGCTGCTGCAACACCGCTGTGAATGAAGCCATGTTAGCAGCACAATCAGACCGGGTAGTTCAATCTCTCTCCCCACTCTATATGCAAATAAACACATACATCACTGAGACAAACAGACCCCAATGTTTTCTACACCAAGAAGGAAGAACTTCATGTAGAACACATGCCGAATTTAAAAGAAGGCCTGAACGAACAGGAACTCGTCAGAGACATTGTTTCAAAAATGTTATAAATTCCTCCTGACTCAAGAACTCCTAGAATGTAGACATTTTTAAAGGGAGGCTGGTGGCTTCCGGACTAACATGTACATCACTGGGATAAAAAGAGACAATGTTAATGCAGAATATTTGCTGAATTTACAAGAAGGTCCAAATAATGCAGAATGAGTCAGAGACAGAGTTTCACAGAATTTATAAAGTGTCTCCAACTCAACAACTCACTAAACTGACACATTTGTTAAGGGAGTCTGGGGACTTTCTCCACGGGGACAAAGAAGGAGCCTATATTGTTCCTGTTTAGTGTCTTTGTAACATGTGACATGTTTAGATCAACAACATGTTTCTTCTTTCATAAATGGAGTGTAAATGGTGAAATCAGTGTAAACAGTGTGTTCAAACAGCTGATCAATGTTGGCAGGTAAGACTTTAGCACTTTAGACACAGAAGCAGACAGGCTGCTGAACACAAACTTCATGTTTTGCATTTAATGCAGAATTTCAAAGAGCGACATGGTCGTGTATGAAGAAAATCTGCAGAATACAGAACAGCTGGCTGCACCTTACATTATTAAAAAGGACGCCATACCCGAGGAAAAGGCTACAAAAGAAAATGAATGCTTATTTGCACATATTAGCAAAATTAACCAAAACTATGAGAGTCTGGAGGCCAAAATGAACAAAAAGGATGGAGGAAGTGCGGTGTGGACCAGCCACATGGTGGGCCGTAGGACCCAGAACTAAAAGAAGACCACTTAAACTAAACTAACAAACAGCCGTGAAAAATAAGGACCACCAGACCTCCATCCTCAGGAGAAAACCAGAGGCAAGCTCAAAGCATTCAGGACAGTTTGATCTGTGGAAGAAGAACACAGCTCCTTCTCCTCCAACCTCCTTTAAATATGGCTCAGGACTAATTACCTGATGAGCAGCACCTGAGAGAAGAGGAGGAAGAGGAGGAGTCAGGAGGAGGAGTCCAGGAGGAGGAAACAGAAGGGGGAGAACGTGACAAGGAATGATGTCATAACTTTTCAAATGTTTCAACTGATTTCACCATCTGAAATAAATTTATCAAAGAAGACAATATTTTATTGACACTAAACATTAACAAAGATAGACTGCTTCTTGGAGAAAGTCACCAGACTCCCTTTAAAAAACGCTCAATTTTGAGAGTTGTTGGATTCAGAGAAACTTTAAAAACGTAGTGAAACATAAACTCTGACAGATTGTAACTCATTGTGTCCTTGTTGTAAATTCAGCATTAAATCTTTCAGCTGCAGTTGTTTGTCTCCTTGTAAAAAGTGTCAGTTTGTGGCAGCATGTCTGTACCAGCCTGTCTGCTTCTGTGTCTAAAGTGCTAAAGTCTTACCTGCCAACATTGATCAGCTGTTTGAACACACTGTTTACACTGATTTCACCATTTACACTCCATTTATGAAAGAAGAAACATGTTATTGATCTAAACATGTCACATGTTACAAAGACACTAAACAGGAACAATATAGGCTCCTTCTTTGTCTCCGTGGAGAAAGTCCCCAGACTCCCTTTGAAAAACGCTCAATTTAGTGAGTTGTTGAGTTAGAAGTTACTTTATAAAGTTTGTGAAATGCTGTTTCTGACAAATTCTTTATTATTTGGGCATTCTTGTAAATTCAGCTGATGTTCTACATGAACTTCTTTCTGTCTTTGTGTAAAAAATGTTCCGGCAATGTACCTTCAAGTTATTACGATGGAAACTGGAAACACTTGTGAGCGTCTGAGGGGCTTTTCATCCGTAACAAAGCATCAAATTCTCACAGGTTTAGTTTGTAGTAACAAGAACAATGTTTCGAGTGAACTTTGTAAAACTTGTGCAGCAGCTTTTCTCTGAAACACAAACGGCCAGGAAATAAATGGAAGCTTTAAATAAACTGATGAGGTTTTCGTTAGGACGACACCGGTAATGAATCAATATCGATAAGATCTGATGAATCCCTGATTGGATGAATTTTATCCTCGCGGGATCAATAAAGGATTTAGTTAGTCTCCGTCTCTTAGCGGCATTAATCAAAGTTTTCTTTACGAAGACTTTGAGAAAGGTGCTCTAACTTTCACCCCAGGGCCAATTAATAACACACACACACACACACACACACACACACACACACACACACACTCCTTCTCCTTCCGTTGTTTGTTTATAGCAGTGACTCTGCAGGCGGCAGGTTTCCGTTATTGATCGTGTGTTTTTCTATGAAGCCGCACAATGAAACTTCTCTGTAACTGCGTCTCCTTCACATCAGAAACAGATCCTTCAACATTATTGATCTCTGCGTGTATATAAAACTCTGCTGAGCTCTACAAACCAAAACTTAAAGGCCTCAAAAACATAAAATCTCAGTCATGTTAAGAGCGACGATCGGTGGATTTGGTTGGTGAGGACGATCAACTCTCCTGCAGCTCGTCTTCATGTGTCGAAGCCTCGACTTCTTCATCGGTTCAGACGACAACGAGCTCGTTGTTGTTGCATATTTCTCCCCTCTGTGTTTTTACCGCTTGTGTTCGGTGGTTTGTTTTGATTGTGAGTCTGTTCTGGTGTTGTGTTCATGCTGTGACAGCAGAATAAGAGTCATTAATCTGACTCCACATGTGTGCTGCTGTCCTCACATGATCCGTTTTGAGAGTGTGGCATAAGAAAACAAAGCAGAGAATGTGACCGGACTGCTGCTGACTGTTCCTGGGTCAGCCTCCACCTCCACCGGCTGTTCAGACAGCATGGGACAAGTGTTGCACACAGATTATATTCAGGTGTCTATGAGGACAATTCACATCAACAGCTGAAGTCTGTTCAGCTGTTCTGTCCAGTCTGTTCCCTCAGTAACACATCGACAACCTGAAGCGCCGGCTGCTGACTGACGTCATGATCGTCCGCGACGTTCACAGTTCTGTGGAGCAGAGACGCGTCACTTCATGAGGTGGAAACAACCCACAAACATCTGGATTCGATGGGAAACAATCGGCAGTCGCTCGCAGGTCAAACGTTCCTGCAGGTGTTGATGATGGACAGCAGGAAACATCTGGATGTGAGGAGGGAGGATGCAGATCCATCACGCCCACCTGCTGTGGAGGAAATGTGTTCTCGTCTCAGGAAATCTCAACGTCTGAGAGAAATCAATCAGCTTTTATTAGAACAAATAATTTTAACCCTCAGGATGTAAAAAAAAAAACACAAACAGGTGTGAAATCATCGAACCAGCCGCGTGTCGTGTTCGACAGCCTGGCAAGGGTTAAAGTGAAAAACTCCCCCGAAAAAAACCAAAAACAAATAAATAAATAAATAAAAATGGCAAAAAAAAATTCAGCGAGAGAGAAACAGAGAGACGATCCGATCCAGTTCTACCTGACCTGTTGTCTCTGAGGGTTGCCACGGTAACAGGAACACCTGGTCATGAAAATTGCCGGCTAAACATAGACTGCTAGCACACACACACACACACATAAACACACACACACACACATAAACACACACACACACACACACACACAACACAAACACACACACACATAAACACACACACACACACAACACAAACACACACACACACACACATAAACACACACACACACACACACTTGTCTCCCACTCAGGTTCATGTGAACAAAAGCTCAGATGAAGCTCTCATGACTCCCGTGGGGGAAATAAATAGTAGTTCTTTCTGTGAGCGATACTCACAACTACACACACACACACACACCACACACACACCACACACACACACACACACACACACACACACACAGAAACACACACAAGGACACAGCTCACAGAGGGTTTTTATTAGCAGTCTGAATGCTGAGGCGAATATTCAGGTCGTCTGACGTCGTTCAGCATTTCTAATTTGTCCAAACATGTGAGAGTCAAAACAACAGCAGCACGTTTAGAAGAGCCTGTTTGTTTTAAAGGAACAGTTCACCCAAAGATCCAGTCATCCTCTCCTCCCTCCATGATGGTGACCACAGAACATTTCTGGAGCTTATAGATATATAAACTATATATGACTGGAATTGACTGCATGATGCATCAGTCATCAGGAGGCTGGCGTGTGATTGGCTGAGGAGAGAGGAGAAAGAAGAGAGAGTGGGTCACTCATTGGCTGTTGGAGGCTCGAGGGCGGGCATAGAAGCTGCAGTCTCCAGTCTTTGAACGGATAAGAGTGCAAAGAAGCATCCGCAATTGCAGATTTTTGCCATTTTGTCACCATTTCATCAGGGAATACAAACATTCTGGAATAACAGAAGACAGTTTTTGTTGGGGAAACTTTGTACAGGCTCGTGAGCGGACGGGCCGCGAAATCTAAACAGGTTTAAATTGTGAATATCAGAAGCAGAAAGAGACATTAAGACCTCAGACGACCCTCAGATCGACCACTCAGAGGAGCCTCGTCACCACGAGTCAAGACATTAAGGGCGTCAGTGCGACATTACAGGGTTCGTTCCACACAGAAGAATCAAACCCAACTGCAAAAACATAAAGTAATTATGTGCCGAATACCGAAGGGAATCATTTCACTAAGTTCTGTCAGGAGGTTTTCATTACCGACGACACTGTCAGAACAAGAAGAAAGACGTCTTCATCACGACGACGATCACATACGCAGTCGGTCCGCGTGGATCAGAAACTCTGAGTCGGAAACTTCCACACCAGAAACCGTTCATTAGTGTTTCCATCCCAGACCATCTGAGCCGGAGCTCCACACAGCTGGAGCCGTGAACGACCCGACCCGGTCGATGATGACGTCACTTCAGCACCGGGAGCTGTTCAGGTGTTACTGGGGCAACAGAGGACGACAACACACAACACACAACACACAACACACAACAAACACACAACTCTCTCTCTCCATCTCATCCGACCAGTCACACAGCCACCAAACTTTAAATCTGTTCACGTTCAGAATGACTGAATCAAATTCATGACAAGTGTAGTGTCAGTGTGTGTGTGCGTGTGTGTGTGTGTGTGTGTGTGTGTGTGTGTGTGTGTGTGTGTGTGTTTACTCTCACTGTACAGTCAGACTAAGAAAAAAGATCGAACAGATTTCACGCTTGACAGAAAGAAGAAATGAAAGAAAGGAGTGAGAGCTGAAAGGGGAGGAAAGGTGTGTGTGTGTGTGTGTGTGTGTGTGTGTGTGTGTAGGTGTGTGTGTGTGTGTGTGTGTGTGTGTGTGTGTGTGTGTGTGTGTGTGTGAAATGAGGCCTGACTTGGTTAATACCTCAAGGCGAGTTTTGCTTTCTGACAAAACAAAACACACACACACACACTCTGTGAGGGCGAGGTAATGTTTTTAGGGTGAAACACAATCACAGGGATGAACGAGGTCTGTCAATCAACCAATGACAGCCCTCGATTACAGTTGGAGAACGTCGCAGGTGTTCTGCGATACGACAAGAACACATTCAGATCCAACAAGTTGTGAAAACCTTCATCATGGAGGCCGAGCTCCTAATCTGTGTGTGTGTGTGTGTGTGTGTGTGTGTGTGTGTGTGTGTGTGTGTGTGTGTGTGTGTGTGTGTGTGTTAGGAGTAACTTCTACACTGTAAAAAAAACAAGAAACATTCACCAAATATCCATAAAAATCACAAAAATAAGCTATTCTGTGATTTTAAGCCTGGTTATTTGTATCTAAACAGTTTTAAACCGTATTTAAAGGTAACATTATTTTTTTGTATGTTTAAATAAACTTAGCTAAACATTAAAAGTCCAAAAGAAAAACATCTTGTAAAAAATGTTTTATATATACTGTATATGTTTTTTTATTATTTTGATTCTATCTTACAGTATTTTTGCGCCCCCTGCTGCCAGAATATTACCTTTTATATATAAATATGGAGAGAGAACCAATCAGGTGATTAAAATAATCAACTAATGAAGCTCCTGGTTGTTGATGTGTTTTCTCAGTGTTGTCATTGTTGTAGCTAACTTCCTGTTCATTCTGCTGTTAGCCGTCTCCTGCTTCCTCCTCTACCGTCACCACATGATCGCGGATCGGTAATCAGGACCGCCTCTTAATGGGTTTCTCTGTCCTGATTGGATAAAGTGAGCAGGGACACCAGAACTGTTCTTTTCTTTTTTTACTGCATGAGCAGAGACACTTGTTACTGAGCAAACCCTCTTTAACAGTGATTACTGTTGGACTACAGAGTTATTTGACATGTGTTTCACTCAGCAGCTTTAATAAAGAGACACACTTATTGTTTCTGCAGCTTGAGCATCACTGCAGGTAATGATTCATTTTTTACCCACATCCAACCGGCTATTCATCAGAATAATCATTTTTATGACCCGATCCGGACCTGCGCATCACTATTACACACACAGGGACGCACAGCAGCGCTCCTTCTCCTCTTCCTCCTCCTCCTCCTCCTCCTCCTCTCCTCCTCCTCCTCCTCCTCTTCCTCCTCCTCCTCCTCTTCCTCTTCCTCTTCTTCCTCCTCCTCCTCCTCCTCCTCCTCCTCTTCCTCCTCCTCCTCCTCCTCCTCCTCTTCCGCCTCCTCCTCCTCTTCCTCTTCCTCCTCCTCTTCCTCCTCCTCCTCCTCTTCCTCGGTGAAATATCAGTGTATTTGCTTGAATGCAGTTGGCAGGTTCTGGTGTCCTGGTGGCTCTAAATGGACCAGGAGATAACACCCAGATTGGTTTAATTTACGCTATGCGCCTATGTGTCAGGAGGAAAGACATATTTGTGATTAAATTAGGAGGACTTAATGTTGTATTGGCAGTTAAACTAACTCCATACCAGCTGCAGCAGTTTAATCCATTCATCCAAACATTTCCTGCTACTTATCCAGCTCAGAGCCGTGGTGGCAGCTCAGCCCGGTCGCCCGTCTCCCTCAGCACCTCCCTAAGCTCCTCCTGGGGGATCCCGAGGCTCTCCCAGGCCAAATGGGATGTATAATCCCCCAGTGGGTTCTGGGTCTGCCCCGGGGTCTCCCCCTGAGCTGGATGTGCTTGGAGTCCGCAGAGAGGCATGAGGGGGGACCCTAATGAGCCAAGACCACTTTCACTGGCTCCTCTTGATGCTGAGGAGAAGCTTCATATCACAGAAGTGTTTCAAGAAACATATCCGCCGATCCTCCTGTTTGACACTGACAAGTAGAGACTGAGTGGACAAGACGAGGCACAAAGAAAAAAGCTGATGTTTGCTCGTGTGTGATGCCTCAACAACAAACTGGAGTAGTACGGAGTTATTTGTGAAGGAGCTGGACGAGTGTTTCCTGCAAACATTCTGAGCTGAGGTTGTAAAATCCAATATTTCAGTTGAAAAAACACTTGAATTATGATTACTGTGCACAAAGAAAGGCTGTTTATTCGTTCTATTTCCAGCTCCCTGCCCTGCTGCTAATGATAAGCCACCCAAGCCCTGTGAGAAAAAAACTGATCTGGGTTGTTTACAGTAGATCCAGACTCTCATTCTTGAAGTCACAATGCGTAGTTCATGACCGCTGGCGAGAGCTGGAATGTAGATCAACATGTAAGTCTAGAGTTTTGTCTTCAGGCTTTGCCAAACTAATCTGATACGATCTGTAATCTGTCTGCCAATCTCGTCTCGCCTGATTCCTGCACACATCACCAATAAGTCCAGTGATTCACATTCTCTGTGGACAGAGGTTTGTCACTGTGATAGCATCACATTCTCTACACTAAACTCTTAACTTAGATTAGCTCTGGTTACGTCTGATTTACTAGCAGTTCTGATACAGTGGTTTGTGAGCTGTAGTTTTCCCAGTAAACACACCGACCGATTCGGCTTCCTCTTGACTGCCAAAGAGGTTGGAGTGTTTACCGGGGAAACTGCAGCTCACAATCAGCTGTATCAGCCCAGATGACCCCCGGACATAGTTAGGAAATAGCATGCTAGCTTATTCTTGTCTGAATTGTAGTGTGATTATCCAGCAGACAACAATGGCCGCAAACTATTTTGTTTTTTTTCTGCTTTATCAAGGAGAGGAAGGCATTTGTCAGTCCAACTTTATCCTTTTTTTCGTCATAGAGAAACGATAGACACAAGCCAATCAGAGGCAGAGTAGGACACGGCTTACAAGAAAAGTAGTGGGATCCTAAATGGTAACATGTTTCTTTTTGGGGTTTTTTTTGTCAAGATAATATCATCCACAATAACAATGTTCATTTCTGTAGGACTTCAATAGTAATTCACATCATGTGTTGTAATCTAAAGGATACTGAAGGACTAAGAAGAACTTAAACAGGACTTACTGCTATTTACAGACTGGAAGTTGTGTTTTGTATCCGTTTCCATTCTCTGTGCTAAGCTAAGCTAACTAGCTGCTAGTTTTAGGAGGCCAGAAAGAAAAATGAGCATATTCCCAACCACTGTCTCAACGTACGTCAGCAGTATTAGAGATTTGTATTGACGGAGGAGGATAACAGTGAATGAAATCTATCACAGTAAAATCACTGATGGGAGCCTGAAGAGGCCAAACAAACCCAAACAGTCACAAACAATACACTCAGTGATTCTTCTCTCTCCGTCTCACCCTCGCTCATTAGCTCTGATGTGTGAGAGCTAGCATAGCGGTTCGATGGCCAGTAGCCTATGGAACGAGTTCAATCTGAAGGAGCTCATCCATTTAAAACCTATTACACACTCGCACACAAAATACATTACAGAGGTCATTAAGAATATATTAGAGGTGTCGATGTCGTTATAAATTCACAACATATTAGAGAAGCCATTAGAAAAATATGGGTCAGCACGCACACACACACACACACACACACACACACGAGCACACACGAGCACACAGGGAGGTTATTAATTCCATTCATGAACGAGACCGACAGTCCAAAATGACTACAGCAAGGTGTGTGTGTGTGTGTGTGTGTGTGTGTGTGTGTGTGTGTGTGTGTGTGTGTGTGTGTGTGTGTGTGTGTGTGTGGCCCTGCCTGCTTACTTTTTAGTAGAGAGTTTCCTTTTGTTTGTTATGAAATGAAATGTCATTGTTTGAGGGTGTTTGTGATCTGATCGGTCCTCTACCATTTCATACCGATACTGGGAAAAGTTTGTTGTTGTGTGTTTGTGTTTGTGTGCTTTGTGTAGCTCACACTTACTAATGGCACCATTTTAGAAATACAGGTAAGAAATAGTGTAAAATAATACAAACAAATGTCTAATTGACTCCTTTCCTTTCGTCTTTTATTGGGTTTTCTGGTGTCACGTCCGACATCACATTATCAACAATATATGGGACCTTTCTGAGAGACAAATCCTGAGACAGACTAAAAACAAATCAAACAGGAGCATTTTTGACTGAACTTGGACCTGAACCAGAAGAGAAGAAGGAAGCAAATATGACAAGCTTCCAGGCAGCAACACCCAAACTGGTTTGCCTGCAGAGAGAAAGACGCAGAAACACTCGAGACATTCTTCATTGTCGTGACAGAGCTGTCGTCCTGCACAACAAGGAAAGACCTGTTTCTGAGAAAGAATCAACTCTGTTCAGACATCTTCATTGAAAATCGGTGAGTAACGTTGGTAATTTATTGGGTTTAAGCCTTTCATGTATAAATAATTAAACCGTCAAGTAATTAAGAACAACTCAGGTTGGAGACAGGGTGAATTCTGCCTGTTGGACCAATTTTTAAGTGAAATCAGAAGACTATTCAATATTGTGGTGAAATAAAGCTATTAAATCGTAAATTATATATCAATCTTTAATAAAAAATACAACATTAGGCGGTATCTAAATACAGACAATGTTCCCTTTGGTGCAAAACATCCACAGGAGTGCAAACATGTATTTTCATTCACAGAAAAAAAAATCTAACAGGTACAATGTTATCAAAATCTGCTAAAATAATATTTATGTCACCTTCTTCAGCTGCCCTTTTTACTGGTCTTGTTATCCACAAACTTAACAAACAAATCAACCTAAAATAAAATTTAAAAAACATTTATTACGAAAGTCTTTTGATTGTGTTTCTTTAAGTGATGTCAAGATTCTGATGCAGCCAGTCGTAGTAAACAGTGGGTTCCCTTTTGTTCTTAAAACAAGAACATGCAAGTAAAATACTGCACTGACAATGTGGACACGTCTCTGAGAATCCTGTTATTATTTTGTAATCACACTGAAATAGTGAACATGCTAAAATGAAATTACTCTGAATGAGTTATCCTGCTTTAAAATGTTGCAGCAGACAGATTATGTTTGATATAAGTCTTGACGTGACAGTGTTGTAATGTAATGCTTTGATTTGTTGGCTGTAGAGTGTCACCATGTCGGCTGCCAGCTGTCTGCTGACTGAGGACCAGCTTCTCTGCGGCATCTGTCTGGATGTGTTCAATGTTCCAGTCACTTTGCCGTGTGGACACAACTTCTGCAAAAACTGCATCAAAAAGCACTGGGACAGCAGCGTCACCTGTCAGTGCCCCTCGTGCAAAGAATCCTTCTATAAGAAGCTTGACCTGCGAGTCAACACTTTCATATCTGAGATGGCGACTCAGTTCAGAAAGTCAGCCGGACGAAGCAACTGCCGGGCCGCCAAACCAGGAGACGTTCCCTGCGACGTCTGCACCGACACCAAAATGAAAGCTGTGAGGTCCTGCCTGGTGTGTCTGGCGTCCTACTGTGAGACTCACCTGCAGCCTCATCTGACGGCTTCACGCCTGAAAAAACATCAGCTGACTGATCCTGTGGAGAATCTGGAGGGCAGGATGTGTACGATTCACGATAAACCTCTAGAGTTGTTCTGCAAGACCGACCAGACCTGCGTCTGCATGCTCTGCCCTGTTTTAGACCACAAGTCACATGAAGTCGTCCCGCTAAAAGAACAGTTTGAGAGAAAGAGGGCCGAGCTGGGGAGGAGAGAGATCGAAATCCATCGAATGATCCAGGACAGACGACTGAAGATTCTGGATATCAAACAAGCTTTAAAGCTCAGTCAGGAAGCTGCAGAGAAGGAAATGGCCGATGGTGTTCAGGTCTTCACCACTCTGATGGAGTCTTTGCAAAGAGCCCAGGCCGACCTCATCGGGATGATTGAAGAGACGCGGGAAGAGACGGAGAAGGAGGTTAAGAGTGTCATCGAAGAGTTGGAGCAGGAAATCTCTGCGCTGATGAAGACTCGAGCCGAGCTGGAGCAGCTCTCACGCTCAAAAGACCACCTCCACTTAATCCAAAACTTTGCGTCCTTGGACGCCTCAATACCCACCAGAGAGTGGACAGAGGTCAGCGTGGATCTGCCGTCATATGAGGGAACTGTGAAGACCGCCATGGATCAGCTGGAGGAGACTCTCGGCAAAGAGATCAAGAAGCTGCAACACTTGGCCGAGCTACACAGGGCCCAGCAGTTTGCAGTGGATCTGACTCTGGATCCTGATACAGCACATGCTGCTCTCGTCCTGTCTGACGATGGCAAACAAGTATATCATGGTGTTAAAAAGAAGAACGTCAAAGACACATCTAAGAGATTTAATCCTAGTTGTTGTGTCTTAGCCAAACAGAGCTTCTCCTCCGGAAAATTCTACTTCGAGGCTGAAGTTAAAGACAAGACTCGATGGACTTTGGGAGTGGCCAAAGAGTCGATCAAAAGGAAGGGAATAATCCCGATGTGCCCAGAGAACGGCCACTGGACTGTGTGGCTGAAGAATGGACAAGAGTATGCTGCTCTGGTTGGCTCTCCTCTACCTCTCACTGTGAACTCCAAGCTCGAGAAGGTGGGAGTGTTTGTGGATTATGACGAGGGTCTGGTCTCCTTCTATGACGTAGATGCAACGGATCTTCTTTACACATTCGCTGGACTCTCCTTCACTGAGAAACTGTACCCGTTCTTCAGTCCCGGTCTTAATGATGACGGCATAAACTCCGCCCCTGTGATCCTTTCTAAAGTGAGTCACACTGATGTTTTGATTTGATCTTGTGTGATGCAGCGATCAAGCCTAATAATGGGCCAAAGAAGAACGGTTCAACTCTGGATGTTTGAGGTTAATAACTTTGTGGGATTTTGGGTTTGGCTACTTGAAAACCTGCAAGCCAGCAGAGACAACGCCTCAGCGGTGATGGCTGCCATCCAGGAATGTGGATTGGAACTTGTCCAACACCCTCAGGGCAATTTATACATGCATTGTTTAGTCTGGTTCAATAGGCATCAGTTTGTTTTCTCTATAAGTACGTCCTGATATCGCGGTGTTGACCTTGTTCCCAGAACATCAAAATTAACGTTGTTCCAGGACCATTACTGAAACTGACTGATCGTGTTTTTGTTGTGTCATAGCTTAGAAACTCAAAATAAGCAGATAGGAGACGTTAACCTTTCCCCGCAGAGTTTTTTAACCAAAGCTTGTTATCTTAAACTGAACCAAGTATTTGTCAGGGTCACAGAAAAGGACCTAAACACCAGACGCAGGCAGAAAAGTGCTGAACAAAAGGCAAGCTTTTAATAACAAAACCCAAATCCAAACCATGAAATGCTTCAAACCAACAAAGTACAAATCAAAAGGCAAAGTACAAACACTTGGAATAAGGCCATAAACAAATCACCGGAGAAGGAACACGGAAACAGATAAACTGACAAAGACAGCAGGCAGCACACAGACTATTTACACAAGGGCTGATTCACTAATAGGACACAGGTGAACACAAAGGAGATGGAGGGAAATCACACAAAGGGAAGAAATGACAAGCAAAACACAACATGTGAAGGCAGAACGACAACTGACAGGCATGCATCAGGTTATAGAGCGTGATCAATATTAGGATTCTGTTTGTGTCTGATGTAATACAGTGAACAATGAAGGAAATCTATGTAATTGATGAATTGACTTTTTCTTTGAAGCAAAGTGCAGATTTGATTCTTATTTTGTTAAACAAATGTTTTTGTGCAATGGAAACCTGCTGTATTTAACTCTTCAGGGTTTATATAATCGATTTAATAATTACCCTGCCATTGTTTTCTAAAAGAATTCAACGACTGTGACGATTTGTTGCTGTAAACAAGTTGGGTTTCTGGTTGTCATTCCAGGATTTTGCATGATTTTCAAGGATTGTTGCTGATTTCATCTTTTCATCTGTAATGCATGTTCACGTGTTTTGTTTTGTTTTTTGTTTGTTTGGCAATTAAATTTCGGAAGAATCATAAATTGTTTTTTGGGGGACTGAGCGATACGTCTTCAAACTGATATTTTTCAACCCAGTTGAGAGAATTTATTTTATTTAAGTACGTAAGTGCAAATTTCCTTGAATTCTTTCTGTTTGTTTCGGTTGTTTCTCTCTTGTCACAACGCTGTGTTTATGTTCCAGTAAGGATTAAAAAAACCCATCATGGTTTGGCTTCAAATACATGTTTTGGTTGCTGAGGTCATGGATGAAGAAAGTCCGATGTTTTAGTCGCCACAACAGCTGGAAATGTTCCCAGGCATTCTTAAAAAATATCCAGTGATGCGACTCGAACTGCAGTCAGTCGTTTCAGATTCAGATTCAGAACACATCCCTGGGGGGAAATTGTTCGGCATCCTTGTCGGTCGTTGATGTAATATTGTAGGGATGACACATCGTTAACCATCAGTAATGTGGATATAATGACTAAGTGTGTGAAGACAAGAAGTAGAACAAGTAGAACAGTCGGGTAAGTTCAGAAAATACTTTACTGTAATGAGCCTTTAAACCAGGAGCAAACAACACTTATGTCAGATTATGATTTATCATGTATTATCCACCTGTCTGAAGACAAACTACAGGTCTGCTTGCCATGCGCTCTGATCAGCAGCAGATATGTGACCGAGCAGGAAACTCACAGGTGTTACCAACAACACCGACGATGACTCCACTCTGTCCTCACTAAGCTTGGACAGCATAGCAGCGTGGCAGTGTGAAAGGACCCTGAAACTAAAGAAGATGGAATTCGGCTTTCATTCTCACCTGACTTTCACTGTCCTTTAAGATAAGACGGTCTGTTTAAGAGTCTCCTGGTCTGAAGCTCGTTCTGCTATATTGCTCACTTACTACTGTACGTTTGTAGACAGTCTGCATACCTGCAGCTCTTCAGTTTGTGCTTTGAAGATGAAGGAATTTGCAGCAGGAATCTCTCTGCTGCTGCTGCTGCCAGCATTCATTGACTCTAATTGTTTGGCTGTCTTCACATTGACATACATTATACATCATATAAGAGCCTCGATGCTGCAATTTGTACCAGCTTCAGCCATGAGAGAGGAATCAGCTCACTCTGCATCGTCCCAACAGGATGAGATAAAAGTTTATCCGAGTTGAGAGCAGATACAAACACTTCTCTGATACAAACATCTGGAAAGGAATAAAAGATTTTGTACTTCATGTGGTGATGATTGTCTGGGGGATGAATATCATGTATATCAAGTATTATCGATAATAGAAAATACATTGATTTTGATGTAATGTTCTGCCTGTCTTTAAATAACATGGCTTGCGTTGGGAGTCTTTTCTGGTTGTTAGTCAGTTTTATGTTTGTAAAGCGTAGTTGTTGTTCACACCTCGTCCATCTGTGCAAAGATTTAGTAAATTGCGATCATGAGTTCAAAATTCACAGAAGAACATGTTGACGTGTGAATGTGTTTAGACGAATGGTCTGAAAACACTGCGTCATCATCGTTGTTGATCCGTTCCTGAACCTAACTGTCCTTCTCACTTCACCCCAAGCAGCAGTCGGACGTTTCCTCCAGTGAACACCGGCAGCTGTGCACTTGATGTCCATTAATCTCCATCTGAAGGCCGGCGGTGCAGCATAAAGCGACAGACACAATCCCAAACACGAGCAGCTGTATGTGTTTTCATTAAGTCTTGCTGATTTGAGTTTCAGTTATTTCTTCTATAAGCATGCGGATGGTTTTAATACCTGGATGTTTTATCACAAGGACGTCCAAACTGAAATTTCTTGATCCACCAAACTGTATTTTTGCCTGTCAGATTATCGTCCTGAAAGACTGCGTTTTAAAGAAGACATTTTTAATTCCATGAAAATATCCAAGATCAAGGTAAAGCTGTGAAACAGGTGTACGAGAAAATACTAAAGCGAGGACTCATCTGTCAGGGAAAAGGTCCAAGACTTTAATCTTTGTCACCTGCTCAGCTGGTGTTTTCCCTCACTGCTTCTAAAAGAGCACGCTGTCACCACCTGAAACCGTCTCTCACTGTGTTTGTTGTGGTCGTGTTTGATGAACTGAATGAATAAAGCAGCGGTGACTGAACAGAGAGGTGAGTTCAGCTCACCTGACAGCAGTGGGAGTGAAAAAAGATAAGAAATGCTAACCGCTAACATGAATCCTGTGCTCAGAGATCCTCCACCAGGTGTTAGATTTGTGGATTTTTGCCACAAACACAAAGATGAACGAGATTTCAGTGAATCAGTGAAGTGGAGATGGAGTCTGACTCAAACTCAGCTGTTCAGATGATACATGAACTGTACATCAGCCCTGTCAGCTGTTCTCTGGTCTCTGCTGCCATCTGATGGCTGCTGGTTTACTCTGCGGCGAAGCACATTACCGCCAAAAGTATGTGGACACATGGAAGTGACTGTACATTACTCAAGTATTGTAAATTTTTGAGGTATTTGACACATTTAGTTACTCATTACTTCCTACATCAAAGCCAAAGCAGCATATTTTAAAATTAATCTATTTTATTGGCAGTCAGCAACTAAGTCTGCAACTTAGGAAAACACAAACAAAATGTATAGGAACTGGGAAGAAGATGGTTGTGATTGTATTTATTTATCACCTTCGCAGAGGAGATTGTGTTTTAATGTGTTGATGCTCTAGTTTTCCAGCAACCGACCGACTGATCACCCCACTTTACCTCCTGTTAGCCCTCTGGATCGGCCTCCTTCAAACCTTGTGGTCTGGTCGAGGACTGAACGTGAGGAAAAACAGATCACAACAAACAAAAGAGAGCGACACCTTGAATGTATTCAGTCGACTTTATTTTGAAATGGTATGAGTGCAGATTTCACAATAAAACAGTTCCTGTCATAGTATTTGATTTCCGTTTAAATTGTTTTTCTATGTTAAATGCCCTCGACAGATACACTTAAATTCTCATGGGTACATTTATTAACTGAACTCAGAAGATCTGTGAACTGATCTGTTTTTACATGACTGAAGTGTTTACGTAGACGTACACATAGCTTTGGAAAATATACAAGTTCAATGTCCTACATTTTCTACAAACACAGCAACAAGTGACAGCTGAAGTCTTCATCTGACGTAATCTTTTTAACCCGAGGAAGGTCAGAAAATGTTTCAATTTAATGTTGGTAATTGTTTCAGAAATAATGCCCAGGTTACTGTCCACGCACAGAAACAATGAATTTAAGTCTTTATCTTATCTATGTCTTTGTGGCAGTTAAAACAGGTAATTTAAGCCAAAACATGTTCTTGCTGTCAATAAGTAAGAGACCAGTGTTAGAGGTGTGTTTCAATATTTGTAAGCATGACACCACTAGATATTTTTTAGATGTTTCAGGCAACAGAACCAGCTTTTTTAAGCCAAAACATTGTTCTTTTTTACACTAACCAAGTGGTTTTTGTGCCTAAACCTAAACAGAAGTTAGAATGGAGCCTAAAGAAACATAACGTTCTGACAGAAATGTTCCTGCTGCAACTCTACCTGTCAACATTTATTCTAGCAATTTAATTTTCAGACACATTGATAAACTTCTGTGTATTTTCTGGTGCCACTGGTTCTTAAAATCGGAAAATTGGTATTTTCATAAACTATTACTCTTACAGTTTTAAAATGATAACTGTGCTGCCGTGACCTCGTCGGGTTAATCGAGCTGTAGTCAGATGTAGTGAAGGCTAAGCCTCTTTTCTACAACATGTCTCTGTTACATAAGACTGCTGTCATACTGCTTACAATCAAATAACACATAAGAGATACAATAACTCACAAAAAAATAAATGTTTGAAATATTTTCTCCAATAGAAACCTGGAGGGAGACAGCACCTTTACTCCCGAGTCAAATCGTCCTGCAGTGCGACCTCACCGTCCCTTTTTCTTCTGCTTTCCCTGACGCTCTCTTTGAAATGCAGAGGGCATGTATTGACCGCTGTGACCTCCTGTTATAGTGCAGAGGTTAAAGGTCAGGGGTCGGAGGGTTTCCTTTAGTAGCTCTTCATAGGAATGGACGCTCCTCCGGCGCTGTCGTAACGTCGGACCTGATGGATCATCAGGATGGAGACCAGCAGGCCCATCAGCTACAGAGACAGGAAGACAAACATTAGACGAGATCTCAGACACCTCGAATCCACATCAGAAGTGACAGACTTCACAGGGGCGACCATCTGTCCCGTCCACACTGTGTACAGCTGCTGCCTGGAGGCCAGGAGCCTTTTACTGAGATACTCCAATTAATAAAGAAATGTCCTGGATAATTAAACAGAGGAGGTAAATGTTGTGGCCATCTGATCAAATTATTGCAACTTTGCATCCGATAAATGAAGATTCATCCTCTAGTTTGGTTTTAAGGGTTAAAGCTGATAACGCAGCCTCATTCCACCAAGAATCAAGAATTTTTTCAACAAAAGAGAATAAAAGCAGAACTTACTGCAGTAACAGCAAATCCAAAGCATATGCCCATGACGATCTGGAAGACGAAGTTGGTCCACGTCAAGATGAAGTCACTGCATGTCTGCAGGAGAGGAGACAGAGACGTGGTCATGATCTGGAAACATCACTGACTGGAAGCTTTAATGGGTTGATTGATTTATTAAATACCTCTTTATAGATCCTGCTTGGGCCTGAGGCTCCCTGCAAGAAAACAAGAGTAAAATAAGTTAATTACAAACACATATTGATGCTGATGGATTGTCACAGCCTGGATCATTGCTCTCCTCTGTTTTAACAACTCCTTCTATCCGTATTTCTGTAAAATGTGATGCTGATCTCTCTCTGTTTTACTGCTCAGGCATCACTTAACAATGCCTTGTCCTGCTCAGTCATTCTCCTGGATCCACTCACTTTGAATATATTATAATTTGTTCTGTCAATGCAAATTGTAAACTGTAATTTTGTTGTTCTGTTCTGTACATGTGACATTCATTGCATGACCGCGGGAGACGATCCTCCTCTGTAGCTCCTCCATCTCTGTTTCTCCCCTGCAAATCTTTTTCTTTTTTTTCTCTACGTGTCTTTCCTCACTTGTGTCATCTGAGGACAGATGATGTTGTTCATTTTACAGTTTGTAAAACCCACGGGGTTAATGTGAATGTGATTTTTGGCTTTGATTTGATTTAAACAGATAAAGAAACAGACTTCTACTTATCTTCTATGAAATATCACAAAATATAGAGAACTAAGAGAGAGCTCACTGGAGTCAGGATGTCAGGAAGCATCTGAAACCACTTTTCTTTTCTTGGGGGTGCTCTGTCCAACAATTTTGCAAATTTTCCAAAACCAACAGTCTGGTAATCACCGGCATTTAACATCAGCAAGATTTTACAAGAACAAACCTGAGGTTTGGCTTTACATTCAGATCCTCCATATCCTCCATAAAGTCCACCTCCGGAGCAGGCGCAGGAGTTGGGGATTTCATCACCCCAGTCTGAGGCACTTACAACTCCACAGCAATGGACCTGCGATCACACCAGAACTAGTTTTAACAGCTGGAAATGGTCTGGAACGGACCTGCACAGGTACTGTAGTAAATATCAATAGTATTAAACGTGTAATATGTAAGTTTTTTTTTTAAACAGTTTAAAAATCCGCTAAAAATGTAAACATCATGTGAAGAAATAACAGTTATGATGTTAGGTAATCTGTGCATTGTGTTACAGAGGGATCTACTGAAATTAGCATGCTAACCAGCTAGCCCCTGCCCATCCTGGTCCAAAAGCCCCAGTGCCAGTGCTATGTCTGGTATGCTAGCTGCACAGCTAACTGAGCTAATGGTAGCTACAGTTAGCAGGCACTGATATGCTGCCCCATCCTCACAGAGGGTGTGTTTAGCTCATTTATATATTTTTGTAAGGCTTTTACTTTTTAATTTCTCTTGATTTATGACTATATTTTGAATAAAAACTCTACGTTTAGCATACAATTTTCTGTAAGCATCCAGCCAGATAGACATCGAAAATGTAAAGAAAACATTACGGCTGACTGTAT
Source organism: Diplodus puntazzo (assembly GCA_963678695.2). Taxonomy (NCBI): domain Eukaryota; kingdom Metazoa; phylum Chordata; class Actinopteri; order Spariformes; family Sparidae; genus Diplodus; species Diplodus puntazzo. The sequence goes on from OZ023177.1 coordinate 22,642,738, forward strand.
CGTTTCAAGCATCTCTCTCATTTCCCGGTCTTCCATTAAAGGCTCTACGATCTCAGGGGAGGCGCTTTTGACGCTTGACATCAGCTGCAAGGAGAGAAAAAAACAACATCGTCATCATCAAGAAAGAAATGTTGACAAGACAGTGAGAGAACACGTTAGCACCACAACAGGATAAGGTAGACTGAGAAAGGGATAATAAATAAACAAGAACTAGTATTACAGTAGAAAGACAAACAGCAGTGGCTACAGAGCAGAGTTGTGAGTGTTAGCATCAATCAGGAGCAAAAACTGTCAGCAAAAAGAGTGAGTGAAATGATACATTAGCATCAAGAGATTGAAAAACATTAGCTTAGAAAGAGTAAGCAATAGGGTCAAGATGAGAGTGTTAGCGTGAAAATGAGCAAAAAAACATTAGCATCAAAAGAAGGGTAAGCAATGGTAGTTTCAAGATAGAATTGAAAACTTTAGCATACCGAAAAGAGTATGCTGCGTAATGGAAGCATCAAGGTGAGAGTGTTAGCATCAAAAGAGCAAAAAATGTTAGCATAGAGAGAAGAGTAAGCAGTGATAGATGAGTCATTAGCATCCAGAAGACAATTAAGCATTTTTGGCATCAAGAAAGTCATCAAAATAAAACGAGAGAGAATATAATCTGAAATCATGATGCCATTACTCTCAGTTTATGTTATCTTGACAAGACAGAGAGAAAGATTGACTCACAGTCAAAATACATAGAAGGAATAATAGAAGAAACAGAGATGAACATTTGATAGATCAATAGATGGTAGCTAGATAGATGACCTTGTTCCGTTCAACAACGACAATGATGCCAAAGATCATCATGATGACCATTCCAACCGCCATGAATCCTGCAAACTGTACATGAAAACAATATGAACACAGACACCGCAACCAGTGGCAGAATGAAATATCGGCAGTTTATGTTTAAGCAAACCACGGATATATTTGTGCGTACCAAACTATAACACATATAATATATAACTATAACATACAGTTGCAACAAGTCTGTCGTTCATAGAAATGCACATTTCCAAAATGCATTCTACCGGTCGGGTTGATCACAACACACCTTGTCTTGTCTTGATTTCCAACAGAATAAGCAAATTCACAAAAAAACCCTCATGTGCAGTTAATTCCTCTCTTTGACGTGGACTCTGGTACTTACTATTTTGAGGAGGATTATTTTCTCAGAGCTGCCTGCGTAGATTCCCAGGCAGGAGATGCCGAGGACACCAAGGGCAAACACCCAACCCCACGCCGTATTCGGACTCCCGACCGCCGACAGCTGCACCGCAACAACACAAACATAAACACTGAATTACTGCAAAGCTTTCATTGTAACTAACTAAATAGTTCAAATTTTGTTTGAAAAAAGAAAAGTTAGTTTATTCTAGATTTTAAGGACATCTTCTTGGAAGTTAAGTTTTCTTTAGTTCAGAAACCGTAATGTCATTTACTGTCAAATATGAGATATTTTTCATGTCCATGCATCTCAAATGGCTCATTAACTACTCAGAGTAGCTTAGCTCAGAAACGAAGGTCTCCAGCCAGCGATCGGAGCTGCAGTTCAGGTGACGATGCAAATGTCAATAAACAGATATTAGACGTACAAGCTACAAGAAGGAGCCTGTAGAGATTAACTAACGGGCTGTGAACGATTAAAGAAATCACACATTTTAACATTTATAACCCTCAATATTGGCTAACGTTAACATCGCTAACACTAGCTAGCCAAGGACGTTATGACATCTGGACACATTTGAGATGGACTCTTTTTCATACATATGAAAGCTCTACGCGCTAGAGACTTCCTCCGACCGAGCCAGCTAACTTCCAGTTTAGAGCCCGGCTAACTTTAATAGAGATAAAATAATGTAGCTGTGCGGCTCTTCTAGAGTTTCTGGATTTTGTTGGACTGAATGACCCAAATTCTGACAGTGAAATAAGTCATTTCTCGTAAGTACACAGTTTAGCCTCAACGAAACGGCCTCCAAAGCCTGGCGCTCTCCCTGGGCGCTTGTAGCTAGCTAGCGTGAGGGCAGTAGATTATGCTGCATGGCACATATTGTACAACTAAAGCTGTGAAGATGTATTATTTAAAATAAAGTATGATTTGTCTTCATAAAAATGTTGTAAGACCTTGAATGTTTTTCGAGAGAATACGTTTTCCAAGAAACTTTATTCGCTGAACAATCAGTGAATGTCTTCACTGAGGAAGAGTCCATTCTTGGTTGAGATGTTTTCATAGGATTTACTGGCAACAAAAAACGTTTTCTTTTACACATTCCAATGCTGCACAGAGCACCGCCAACGTTTGCATCAACTTACAGCTGCACTCCACAAAATGGCCAACGGAGGGCATGAAATCTAAAGACTGCTGATTTCTTTTTGGCAGGAGCGATGGAAAGTCAATTTGATTTGTTGAGACAAAGAGCTAAAACGGTGCGCGCCTTTTTGTCACGCTGCCTACAGGATTTTAGATCTGATAACTTTGTCGCAGACCTTCCTGTTTTTTCCTGTTGCTGCGAGAGTCGACTGAGCGAGTGGAAAAACTGCTTCATCTGTTCTTCATTAAGAGTAATCAAAGTCTCTGCTACGTCTTGGCAGCTTGGCCGCCGCCTTATAAACACTCACAGTCCTTCACCTCATTTGTTTTCAATAGTTCTAAGCAGGTATTCTGTATGTTCTGCAGGATTACACACGAGATGTTCTGACTGAAACAATCAGACATTATTTTCACAAAACAACTGCTTTTGTTTTGATTTAACGACCTGAGAACAAAATCTGGACTGATGCAGTTTTTATTCTGCCAGGTATACGTGGTTTTAAAAGGTTCTTTAAGGTTACAGTAAAATATAAATCCCAGATGGTTTATGTTTGAGTAAAGCAGCAGAAACAAACCTTCTCTGCTTTTTCCCAAACTGACACTTGATTGATTTAATTGCTGACATGTGACTCAGTTTCCCTTGTTTCCCCCCTCAAGTCACGTTACAGTAAATCTGCAGCTCGTCCTGCCAACAGACTTCCTGCGATGCAAACAAATGTTTCGCAGTGACCGCTGACTTGACAGAGATGTTCAACGAGGACAGAAGTCATCTGCTAGATTCATGTGGTTATATTTTTCTTCACATTCAGAGTGGAAACATTTTTCTCCCCGCTTGTGTTTTACAGGTTGCTATTACTGTTGTTACCGTTGTCACAATCGTATTGTTCCATTTTCCTCAGAGTTACAGCTGCCAACAGCACGGGACAAAATGGAGACAGTGCCAGGCTGCCAGCCCGGCTTCATTTCCCAGGGAGACTTTGTGCCAAATCAGTGTTAACTTCATCATAATACAAAGGTTTAATAATGAGATAAGTGAGAGTTGGAGTTGCTGGTACACAGATCTGTATCCTCATATATCGCCCGTGAAAGCAGCTTATTAAACTCATATTGATGTTTGTTATAAGGCAACGATAGTGGCCACAGTAAGTATTACAGCAGCAAAGGAGGAAGTCAGATGATCAAGTCTGAATTGGGAATTGGGAAGTTGATGGTCGGGTTAAAAAAGCCCAGTTCATCCAGGATGTCGCTGCTCGTGTCCGTGACTCGGTTTGACTTGTTACTTACGTACGAAATGTAACTTAAGTTACAAACTTCAACATCAGTACGTTTGTAACTGCATTTACATAACAAAAGTGAGAGAAAGCACCAAAAGGACATAAAACATAAACATTTAACATAAAAAGATATGCATTAATTACTCCTTCATATTAATTCTTAATCTCAAACATGAAATGATGGACTGTTGTTGTTGTTGTTGCCGTTGTTTACCTGGTGGTTGTAGGCGCTGGACTTCAGCGCCCCGTAGACCATCAGACATCCAAAGATCTGAGGACACATCATGTTAGTTAGATCACAGAGTACAGAGGCTGAAACGTGCCGATACGATATTTATTCTTAAAAACAACAAAAACAATTTGATATTTCTGAACTGAAGAAAAGAAGAAGTGTGAACAGGAAAAAAAGGACGGAGCAAGAATTTACCAAACAGTTTGTGAAGCTGCTTTAAAGTGACTTTTCACATTTTCTTGTCTTTAAAAGGTTAAACATTTTACCTTAAATGATTAAATAACACACTACAAGATCTCAACTCAACTTTAAATAGCGTGTTTGATGTTATGCAACTTGTTTAAAAAGTCACAGCGAAACAGCTGCCGTGACGCGTTTCAGAGGAAAATGGAGAACGAGCAGTTTGGTTACGGAGATGTTTCACAACTACAATACAAACATCCTCCTGCTGTCAGAGCGAGGCGGGGTTAGCTGGTCAACCCAAATCATCTGTGATAGGTTGGATTTAGGTGGTTAAGACTTTAAGAAGAGTCATCAAAGTTATGTAAGAGGGATTTTGATAAATACACACTTTAATAAATATTCGGACTGTAAGAGACAAAAAGTAATAAACACAGGAGAGACTTCAGATCTCTTTAAAATCTCTTTCAGGGGATAAAACCAACAAATCGTTAGTTTCCATGGCGTCAGAAGTGTGTTTACGATCTCCATTACATCCACATGTGGGGGCAATTAACTAGTGCATGCTGGGCTTTTATTTAATCTGTCTGTGATTCCTGCAGTGAGACACTAGAGGGAGACAAAGACGTGAACACTGAACGTCCTCCGTCACACCTGCAGACGCTCACATCTGTTTAACTTCAGAGATGCCGAACATCACTTCATTATAATTAACATCCTCCAATCGAAACATCTCTCATCTATTGCAAGAAAATTAAATAAATAAGACAAATAATCCAGTGTCTTTCTCTTTTTATACATTTATGAGTTTTTGTTTTCTGATAAATTGTTTTTTCTGCTGTTTTTCTTTTTTTTTCTCAGCAGAACAAAAAGCAGCTTCTTCAAACTCCAGCTTCTTTAAATTTCATCTTTTTTTGTTATTTATTAATTTCCATCAGAGCTGAAAACATCCAGAAGAAAAGAGGAATGAAACTTCATCAGGGAGGAGAAAAAGGCGGTTCTGACGGTTGGTTGGGCTGAAATATGATCTCTGATACACCTCAAACACGCACACACACACACGCACACACACACACACACACACACACACACACACACACACATGCAAACACACACACACACACACACACACATTCTCTGTTTCTGTTACTGGAAGTGACTCTTACAGAACGTACACAATGCAAAAAAAATCTGAACCGTCTCTCATAAAGAATTTCACAACTTTATTTGATGTTTTATGACATCAGTGTCATTTTCATCAAACAACACAAAGTTTTTAGGTTTTTCTTTCTTTATACATGTTTTTATTTTAGTATTAAAACTTTAAATTTGAAGACTTACATAAGTTTATATTTTCTCTCTTTCTTGCAAGAAAATCTGTATAGTTTGCTTTTTTTGAGCACACTGGAGTTTTTCCACAGTTTTTCTTGTTTGTAAAAGATGAAAATCAACTAATTATTTTTTATCATGTACATAAAAACTCATTTAACAAAAACAACAGGAAAAAAAAGATAGTTTGTTGTTTTTGGTGGATTTGTGCTTTTCAGTTTTTCCTTTAGTTTTTCTTTTTTTAACCTTTTGCTCCAAACACAAACACTAAACTCATGAAAAACAACCAAAAAGAGGAAAAAAAAAAAAATTATAAATCACCTAAAAAAAACTAAAGAAAAGCATTTCCACTTACTGCAAACACCACATTGAAGAAGATAAAGAGGCATTTGAGGCATCCGTTAATTTTCCCCATCTTCAGTTTTTTAAGGCTCTCAGAGGTGAAGCAGTACACGAGTGTGCATGTAACACAGTGTGTGCTGAGATAAACTGCCTGCCGAGTCAATGTGAACACAGAGCTACGTCACACAGAGCTGATCTGCAGCCAAACCAACTGAAGTCCTCACAGGACCCACGCAGGACTTTCGGGAACAAGTCCCGGCTTGAAGTCACGCAGAGATAATTACCTTTACACACCTGGTGATTCATTTGAATTTAAAAGGTCAAAATAGACGATTGATATGCAACACACAAAGAAGAATGAAAGAGAGGAACAACTTTTTTTATTTAAAAAGACAGTAAATGATTGTGGCCTGTGCAAATCAAGTTTATATTTTAGTAATTCCACATCCAGGAATTGAAGCACAAAGTTCAGAGTGTTCAGAACAAAATTAAGATTATCTGTCTGGAGGATCTGCTGTGAGAAACAAGAGGAAATATCTGATATGAGGACAGGAAGTTCACAAGGCGCTGTCAGAGATCAGCTTGTCGATATTCTTTATTTTTAAATGTTTTTGTTCACATTCTGATGAAAAATGCAAAACAAACATAATGGACAGCATAAAGAGACCACAAGTTCTCACTCCCTACTTGGGTACTGGATGCGATCTGCAGCCATTACACATAACATGCAATGTCCAGGTAGACTTTCAAAATAAAGCCTGCTAACAGTTTACATAGTTTGGACTGTTATTAATGTTGTTAAACTGTTGAAACAAACACACTTGTTTAGGTTCATGCTCCAAAACCACTTGGTTACGTTCAGGCTCCAAAACTACTTGGTTGAGTTTGGGCTCCAAAATGAAAAAATGATGCTTTTGACTCTTTTGAATAACTGTTCAATCTATTCACGTAGCTAGCACAGAGCTTCATACTACTTCAAACCAGAGGGTCACTGACAAGGCTGCTGTATTTAACACGTTGGAAGTGGTGAAATGTTTACGTTTACTCAGGTTTGAGTTTTGGGTACTTTTTACAGTAGTTGTTTTAGTAGCACAGTAGTTTTGGTTTCGCATAGTCGAAATGACGAGTGGTCTAGAGTTAATGAAATCTGGCCTCCTGGGTGAGCGTCCTGTGGTTACACCCTCCATCCACACTTGCTTCCTTCTACAGGTCCTTCTCAGAAAATTAGCATATTGTGATAAAGTTCATTATTTTCTGTAATGTACTGATAAACATTAGACTTTCATATATTTTAGATTCATTACACACAACTGAAGTAGTTCAAGCCTTTTATTGTTTTAATATTGATGATTTTGGCAAAAAAGTCAAGAAAAACCAAAAATCCCTATCTCAAAAAATTAGCATATTTCATCCGACCAATAAAAGAAAAGTGTTTTTAATACAAAAAAAGTCAACCTTCAAATAATTATGTTCAGTTATGCACTCAATACTTGGTCGGGAATCCTTTTGCAGAAATGACTGCTTCAATGCGGCGTGGCATGGAGGCAATCAGCCTGTGGCACTGCTGAGGTCTTATGGAGGCCCAGGATGCTTCGATAGCGGCCTTCAGCTCATCCAGAGTGTTGGGTCTTGCGTCTCTCAACTTTCTCTTCACAATATCCCACAGATTCTCTATGGGGTTCAGGTCAGGAGAGTTGGCAGGCCAATTGAGCACAGTAATGCCATGGTCAGTAAACCATTTACCAGTGGTTTTGGCACTGTGAGCAGGTGCCAGGCTGGCTGAAAAATGAAATCTTCATCTCCATAAAGCTTTTCAGCAGATGGAAGCATGAAGTGCTCCAAAATCTCCTGATAGCTAGCTGCATTGACCCTGCCCTTGATAAAACACAGTGGACCAACACCAGCAGCTGACATGGCACCCCAGACCATCACTGACTGTGGGTACTTGACACTGGACTTCAGGCATTTTGGCATTTCCTTCTCCCCAGTCTTCCTCCAGACCCTGGCATCTTGATTTCCGAATGACATGCAAAATTTGCTTTCATCCGAAAAAAGTACTTTGGACCACTGAGCAACAGTCCAGTGCTTCTTCTCTGTAGCCCAGGTCAGGCGCTTCTGCCGCTGTTTCTGGTTCAAAAGTGGCTTGACCTGGGGAATGCGGCACCTGTAGCCCATTTCCTGCACACGCCTGTGCACAGTGGCTCTGGATGTTTCTACTCCAGACTCAGTCCACTGCTTCCGCAGGTCCCCCAAGGTCTGGAATCGGCCCTTTTCCACAATCTTCCTCAGGGTCCGGTCACCTCTTTTCGTTGTGCAGCGTTTTCTGCCACACTTTTTCCTTCCCACAGACTTCCCACTGAGGTGCCTTGATACGGCACTCTGGGAACAGTCTATTCGCTCAGAAATTTCTTTCTGTGTCTTACCCTCTTGCTTGAGGGTGTCAATGATGGCCTTCTGGACAGCAGTCAGGTCGGCAGTCTTACCCATGATTGCGGTTTTGAGTAATGAACCAGGCTGGGAGTTTTTAAAAGCCTCAGGAATCTTTTGCAGGTGTTTAGAGTTAATTTGTTGATTCAGATGATTAGGTTAATAGCTCGTTTAGAGAACCTTTTCATGATATGCTAATTTTTTGAGATAGGAATTTTGGGTTTTCATGAGCTGTATGCCAAAATCATCAGTATTAAAACAATAAAAGACCTGAAATATTTCAGTTGGTGTGCAATGAATCTAAAATATATGAAAGTTTAATTTTTATCATTACATTATGGAAAAGAATGAACTTTATCACAATATGCTAATTTTTTGAGAAGGACCTGTATATGTAGACTTTCTTTCTCTTCATAGTACGGCAAATTAGTTTTTTTTACTATCTTTCTGGCTGTACTGAAGACACTGATCTTTGAAAACAAATCTAAGTTTCATTTTTAGTAATGGTTTTTGTTTCACTTCACGGTGATGAAGGAACATGTGCAATACTGCGTCTCACTGAAGACAACAATAGAAGAAGATACATCAGGACTTGGACACACTGAATCTTCTTTATGGTCAAGGTTTAAGAAAAACGCTACACTGAGAGAAAAGTCTGACTTTACCGACACTAGCAGGAGAGGTTCTCGTGAGGAAAATGTAAACATCTGTCTATTTCAGGAAATTAATTCATTTGGTCATTTTGTTCAGGTTTCAGAAGAAGATTGTTGCTTTTTCTTGAGGCCTTGCTGTTGCTGCCACACACTTACACACCGTCCGCCACGGAGTCTAAAGCAGCTCAGGACATTTTTCCATCAATTGTGTACTCCAATGAATAAACCAGGGTTAGCAAAACAGTTACAACCTGCGTTTGTATGACTATTTAAACAAAGTAGTAGAAGTAGAGGTTGAGAACGGAAACAGAACCACTTGTTCGCCAAACACCACAAAACACACAAAACCAATTTCCTTAGTCATCTAAACAGGAATGTGGAATGAATCTGATGGACGTGCAGGAGGACTCATCGTCTTCATCCTCTTTAAGTGAAAACAGTGGATGAGTCATGTGAGTTGTTCAAATAATCTCTGTCTTAAAATGAATCTGTTTCCTTTCACTGCGATGTTGCAACATTTGCAGGAAAGGGGGCTCATCGTCCCCCCTGAGCCTGCGGCCTCCCCGGGTCAAGAGGATCTCAAGTGTCAATGAATTCAACATGGCTCTGAAGTTGACAGTTTAAAGGCCTTAAAAGTACAACGCTGACTGTTGTTTGTAGAGCTTGATATTAAGTACAAAACACTTGATACTGAGTATAAAAATCTTGGCAATGACTACAAATTACTTAATACTGAGTACGCTAAAGCTGATCAAGTACAAAAAACTTTTTTGCTGTAATTAAAGCAAAAAATATAGTTTTGTACCTTCAGTTAAACAGGAAGTCCCCACTCAGCCTGAGCGATGAGGTCATGAAATATGGCGTAATTGGAGGCGGATCATAACACCTCAACAAAGATGTTAAAATCCCGTTGTGTCCTCTCTAACTGCTCTACATCTATGAAGTGTTTACCAGAGGTCTGATGGAGGAGGCCACACCCCCTGTGTGTGTGTGTGTGTGTGTGTGTGGGGCTCCATCCTTCCTGCTGAAGTCTGAAAGAATGTGAAGAGAAACACAATACGCTGCTTGTCTCAGAGGGCCGAGTGGACAAAACAGCTGGAACAGACGAATCCAGTGTCAGAAACATAAAGTTCTGAGAGCAGTTCTACAAGACAGGAACCTCTCAGATGTGGTCAGTATCCAAGTCTGAGTGTCAGATTCAAAGACATTTTTAAAAAGGGAAAAGAAAAAGACTGTGGGCTGAACAGAGGAGCTGGCACACCTCCAAACATCTGAGCTGTCACTGAACAGATACAGATGCTGAGGAACAAAAAAACATCCAATCAAAGCTGCGTAACCGTCTTTTACTGATCCGTCCTTAAAGCCACGATCCAGGAGTAAAGCTGCTGTCCTCAGATCAAATGACATCAAGGCGTGAAGGTTACCTGAGATGAATTTGGTAGGAAAAGTGACGTTTTTTGGACGCTTATAAGCAGTGGTTGAGCAACAGCCCGAGGCTTTCCAGCTCAGTTTTCACTCTTAAACTCCTCCCTCCTAATGATATAAAGTCCTCCTCTCCTCCTATTGATGGTATAAAGTCAGGTGAGGTCTCGTAGTACACAGAACAGTTCTGGAGCTTCACAGTAAAACAGAGTTGCAACATTCTACTAAAGAATCCTCCGAAGTCTCCAGAGATACCGAACTGAAGTATGTATCAAGAGTGTAAATAACACCCCCCCCCTCTCTGAGCTAGTTTTCAATTTGGATGAAAATTACTTCATTTGGGTGGATTCACATCTTTGCATTGATTTTTTTTTTTTTTTATGAAGTTCTCTGGGTGTTTATTCCTCCAGGTCCGGATCTGCATCCATCAGTTGTTTGAAGTGACCAGTGAACAGAATATTCCCTCCACATCACTTTTTAACAGTGAAAAAAACAGTACAGCCAGGCATATTTAAAGGATGCATGAATAGACAGAACGCCTTTTTTATAGAAAACTGAAACAGAACAGATCAGAACTGTTTTACTGAAACATGTTACAACATCAAACTTTGCTACGTTTCGTCCTCTGTCAGTCGCTCTGTTCCTTTTTACATGTTGTTGGGTTTCCAAAATATGAGATTTGAAAGGGTCTCGTCTTCGAGCCGAGCATGATGTGGCCTCATGCTGAGTCCACCGGGGCCAAAGACACTCTCATCTGGGGTGCTTGTTGCCCGGAACTGCGAGATGAACACAAACAAGTCTTTCAAGTCGTCATGTCTCAAGTTAAGTCAGGAGAAACCTCTTGGATGAAAGGAATTTATGTCAAGCTGCAATTCATCAAAACAGTGACTGAAGTCGTCTCAAGTCCAAGTCACAATGACTCGAGTCCACATTTCTGTCAGAACGATTCCAGGCACACTTAACTCGAGCTTGATTAGGCCATTTAACTGGACTACTTTCATCGTCCCAGTGCAACAGAGGAGAATCCATTTATTGACAGAAGTACGTCCGACTCCACCACAGTAGGTGGCGACATGCACCTTTTCAGCTCATTACTACTGGACCTTCGTCAGGACGACCTGCTACGTCACAAACCAAACAAGTTAAGAAGCAGCTGCTCAGCGAACCGTGAAAACATGGATGACTTATCCAATTTTCACAAAAAAACTCGCCGTGTTGACACCTCTGTCGTCTTCATCTTTTGTTTTCCCGGCTTCCTGCTGAGGATTTCTGTCATGGATGACTTCCAGTTCAGCGGCCGGCTTTGGTGCATGCGCAGAACGCCGAGGCCAGTTCAGATCCAGCTAAGACGTTCAATTTAGTCTGTCGGTCCGTAGTCGGACTAACACAATACTCACACTTTTTGCAAACGTAATGAGTGAGATAGGGATTAATATTAACATTGCTGTCTGTCTGGAGACACGTTTATCGTCCCTCATTTATGTGTTTTGAGACGGTAAGTAACCGTCAAAACACACAGCATGTAACTCCAGCACAGTGTTTTTCAGATCTCAGATTTTGGGACAATCACATGACAGTACTGACAGAAGTTTACTGAAGTAAAGAAAACCTGCATTTCTCCCAAACAAACACAGAGATTATCTGAGGTGATTTATTGTCATTACAGTCGAGACGAGCCTGACGCAGCGCTGTTGTTCCCGTGGTCAGCTGCAGTTTGTTGGTCTTGGCGGCTTCATCATGTCCAGCCTTATCAGACACCCACAGACCAATCAGAGTCCTGGACTCTCGGTGGCTGCTCTGTCTGGAGTTTGTCTCTGCGCTCAGGAATGTGCAGGTCTGTGCACGGAGCGGTCGGGATTTACAAGACTTATTGTTAAAGGTTTTTATGAGAGGAAAAGCTCCATTCTGGTCTCACTGATAAACCCCGACTCCACAGGAAACCGAAAACCTGAGTCCTCAGTTAAAACTGACTGCAGGAAAAGATGTTTATTTCATTTAAAGTTAAGATTCTGCTGCTCATTTTGCATTTTTGGATGAGAGGGAAATATCTCAACAACTTCCAGCAAGATCCTCAGAACACATGCTGAAGATATTTGTTTATTATCTTCTTGACTAAGTTGGATGATCCAGGTAGATCCAGACCTTCTGGAGGAATAAACACCCAGAGTCTCATCAGAGTTTTAATTCAAATGAACAAACCTCCACAACACCATCCGTGGAGGAGGAAGACAGCGGTGGTGCTTCAGCTCCGAAACAGGAACGACCGGCTTTTAGTTCTGCTGGTACCGTCACCCAGAATAAAGTTAACAAGCTTGCAGCACTCGTAGCTAACGAGTTCATGGAGTTGCATTTTTAAATATGAAGTTGTGGCTATAAGAGCCGTGTTGTATTGTTTTCACTGAAGCAGATGTGCCTCATTCTGAACACCTCTGCCCAGTTATGATGTCGAGTTTCACCCGGGGGTTCGTGACGAATTCTATCACTTTTTATTTTGGTGTATTTTTGGTCATTACTTTGTTTTTTAAAGGTGCATTAAATTTGGTGTGTAGGCAGGTCACCAGATTCGTCTCAAGTCCTGAAGATTTCATGCACTTTTCCCTCAGAGGTTATGCCCCAATAACACAACACAATCCAAAGTCAACACCAACATGTTGACTTTGAGGCAATTGAGGTATTTTCTCGTCTTTTTCTAAAGCCTGAAACACACCAGACCAACCGTTCGTCTGAAGTAGGGGTTGGGCAAAAATATCGATACGGCAACATATCGCGATACTTTGCCGCCCAATACAATATCGATTTTTCAACTCCAAATATCGATATATCGCCAAAGAGCGACTCTGCTGTGTGGCGGGTGTATTTCTGTAGTAGAGAGAGTGGCTGAGGTCTTTGCAAAATGGATGGCAAGTTAACAATGCCTCCGCAATTTAAAGTTGATGTTTGGAAGCACTTTGGCTTCAAAGTTAAGAGAGATAGCAAGAACAACGAGCTGGACAAAGAGAATATTACTGACAGGAAATTTCACGGGAATTAATAAAATGGAGAGGCTGTTTCCTCAATAGTTTTGACTCAATTTGTCCTCTGATCAATATCATCTGATGTACATATACAGGTACTTGTGTTTTCATCTTTATTTATATCGCAATATCGTGATATCATGATACGTATCGTATCGTGAGGTTCTTGCCAATAGCCACCCCTAGTCTTAAGCGTTTGGGGAGACTCGGACGTGTTCGGGAACAAATCTGTTTGGTGTGTTCAGCTGTGTTGGAAGCTTTTGGAACCGTGCGGACAGCGTCTGCTCCGATTCAACATGCGAAGTCTGAGAACATTTGCTGTTGGCTGTCAGAGCCATTGGATACTCTGATTGGCAGTGTGCTAGCGAATCAGCGCGGTGTGTCGGAGGGGCGGAATACTGTGTGCACGCTGTTCCATTATTTCCTGTTTGCATTTCTAGCAGGAGATAAGCGCCACCGGCTGTTAAGGAGGCTTATTGCATCTCGCGCAAGCACACGCTACTACACGCTACTGTGGAGTTGGCAGCACGTTGGCTGTTGGTTTGAGTCTGGGTGATGTGTGAGGGCCTTTACATTTCCACCTGTTGTGGTTTCTGGTCAAGACTTCAGCTGGAAACATCCTTTCTGCATGAAACATGGTGTGTGGGCAGGACACCAGATTGACGTTAGCAGAGTAAAGATGTAAATGTTACGTCGCATCTGTTGTTCCTATTAATTGAACGTTCAAAGGTTCATGTTCGTGCTATAAATAATATGTCAGTAATGGGTTACACTCCGCGCTACCAACCGAAAGCAAAGTGTTTAATGTTGTGTGTGTAAGAACCCACCGCAGCAACATGACTGCGACCTTCACCACCAGGAAAAAAAGAGTCTCCCATTGTTTGTTCGCTTCCCATAGGATACGAACATTAGAGTGGAACGTGAACTACGCCCGGGAGGGAAGCTGAGGGAAACACTGCACAGCCGGAGAGCTTTCACCCAGATACTGACCCAACAGAGACACGACGTCAGCAGGCAGAAAACAAAGGCAGAGGATGAGAGATTCAGATTCTCTGGATCTCAGTCTGTCCTGATTGACCCGCTTCGAGCTGGTACATCAGACTGTGATCCTCCCAGCGCAGGTGATTTTACAGACTCAGGTCAAATAACACTAAACTGTGTGATGGCGTGCTGTTACAGCGTGCAAAAGAGGTCACAACGCAGCACTGTGGTCCTCAGACACTTTCCGTGGTTGGCAGCTTCAGAGATGAAACTGAAGGAGGTTGATTGGTTTGTACTGAGAATGTTGTTGTGGCTTTCACACCTCCCGAGTGACACTGGATGGAAAGTTCCAAACTGTTTTCTTAAGAACAGGCGGTGGCCACAGCTTCTCATCAGCGTGGGCACAAGTCAGAGGCCTAGTCTTTTGTTCTTATACCGACACGTTGTGTTGTGTTCGACTCCAGCAGCTTCCACTGTGCCGCCCTGCAGGGAACCAAGTGTTCCTGGATGCTACGAACTACAGTCCAGATATAGATTAAATACCAGAACACACTGTGGTATAAAACTGCATCACAGATGCTGTAAATGTCATTTTAATTCATTTTATTCACATGTGTCCGGTGAGAGACAGTCAGAAGAGTTTAAACAGTCTGAAACCACAGAGCGCTCCACCAGGAAGGAGAACCAAACACAGACGTGGTAACTTCTTCATGATTACTGACAGAACTGAAGAGCAGGACGTCTGAGAGGTAAACAGAAGTCGGCTCGACCAGAGAGCTCAAAGAAATGTGAGCAGAGCGACGCTGAGGACAGAATCACAGTCACACTGAGCTGCCTGTCGCTCCCCACCTGTCTTAAGCCCTCAGAAAGGGGCGTCGCCTCACTCTGATTGGCTGAGAGCTGAACCAAGCTGCTCTCACTCAGTCATCAGCAGCCGGCCTGCACACCTGAGACAGGTGAGGAGGAGGAGGAGGAGGCTGACTGCAGCTGGAGGGGAAGAAGAGAGAGAACCAGTGTGTGTGATGGACCCAAACGTTGTACTTTTTAACTCTCTACATTACTTTAATAACTTCAGTTACAGTTACTTTTCAGATTACTTTCTGCATCAGAGTCCATGTTTACAGTAAACTAACTTATTTTATCAGCAATCAGATAAAAAACACAATAATTCCAATAATCTGATGATCGATCGTACGTTCAAATGTTTAATATACGTTTACAAGTAGCTCAGCTGTTCTTAAGTACAGGACTTGAGTAAATGTACTTAGTTACATTCCATCAGATGTATCCTCAGTTACTATCATCCCTCAATTATTTATCAGAGTCCACAGTGTTCTGACTGTCTGGTGCTCCTGTTAGAATATGAGGAGATTTAATATTTAGTGTTTTCCTAACAGAAGACAACATGTCGGCGGTGAGGTGACGGATGAGATGTTCCAGGCGTCGTCTCCTGACGGTGTTGGGCTGAGTCGTGTCAGGTGGGAGGTGTCGCGGTCGCCCTGCTGACAGCGGCGAGGAGCGGTGGGACTCCGGATTATCTCGGAGATAACGGTGACACTGATTACGAGGTCGGCGTTTATCTCACCGTAAATAGAACCGGCTGCAGCTCGACGGCTTCATCAGGAACTTCTGCAGCCGTCAGCTGCACGAGAGGTTTGACATGAGAGTCCGAGACGACCGCAGAGTTCAAACACTCGCTTCAGTTCATCATGTCAGCAGCGAACACACGGATTCTTCATCAATCTGTATTTTTATTATTCTTCCTGCAGCACAGCGAGGAAACTTTAATGAGAAGAGAAAGATCTATGTGGCGGACCCTGCCACCTCTCTTGATCCAAACAGTGTTCTGGGACGTTATTTTCCTCCAAGAGCATTTTGTTTATTCACTGATGGAGGAAGACTTGTTTTATTCCCTCATTAATATTGTAAATATTACAATCAGATCTCAGTTTTTTTGCTCATTTGGAATAAAACAAATAACTTGCAGCGTTCTCTCACAAATCAAACTGTGTCTTCAGTGGAAGCTGCAGCCGACCTCCCAGAACGCTCCGGCCTCCGTCTGTCAGACGTCTGAGGCCAGTGAGCAGGAACAGAACCGGGGAGTGGACTCGACGTGGACACCTGCCCTGCGGCTTCACACACCTACGTTACAACATCGCCGCCATTATAAAGTAACTTGTTACGTTACTGTGAAACGTAGCGTGTCAGAGAACGTTTAAGTCACCAAAGATTACAGTAAAACCTCTTCGTGACTCGTTGTGCTTGTGGGTTCTGTCGTCCAGACGGCGTTTAACTGCACATGAACGTGTTGGTGCGACTGAAAATCCAGGCGGAGGGCTGCAGGTAAAGATCCAGCAGACCGTTAGAACATCTTTGTTTCTACGGCAGTTGGACGTAACAATCCGGGAGTCAAGCGGTTCGCCTCTAATCACTTTACTCCATGTGCTCACCATCCATTTCTTCTGCCAAGGACGGAGAACCCGGCAAACCAAAAACCTTCAGAGAGCCTCCACAGAATACAAAACGTGGGACATCAGAGTGCGGTCACAAACAATCCACCATCAACAAACTGCTCCTGCCACTGTCAGAACAAGCTGCCCTGTCTGATGGACGGTGCACTCTCTCCAACATCCAATCTGATTAATCTGTCGGGGCGCAGGAAGCACTCAGCCGATTGTACGGATAAATCAAATTTGATATCCATTCCTCGTCAGCCGCGGTGCGTCCTCAGCTCCGTCACAGAAGCACTGTGGGAATGTTTCTATCTCACTAAGTGTATTTCAGTAAATGTCAAGCTTTTTGGCCGGCGGATCGTTCTTAGTTAGTGTTATTATTGCCAAACACAATCTCGGCTTTATGGGAAGAAAGTTTCTGCTCAAGAAATGTCGCCGTCAGTTAGATGTCGAGGTTTATTTTTGTACAGGTGGAAGTTTTATCTGAAGGTCAAAAGTCCAGCGAGTTGTTGTTGAGAATCACTCGACAGAAGCACCTGATACAAAACTGTAATCTGACATTCAGAACGATCTTTCTGTGGTGTCACAACCCGGCACGGCCACGACGAAGAAGGAGACGCACACAGGAGACAATAACTGAGTATTTATCGAAGGAGAAGTAACCTAAACTAATCATGGCGTGTGCAGTCAGTGGGATCAGTGGTGTCGGTGAATGCGTGAGTGGAGAAGTGTGTGTAATGTTGTCAGAAGGAGTGCAGAAACCCAAATACCAAAGAAATGCCGAACAAGGTGTTCGACCAGCTGCTGAGCTCCAGGAGAGAGTTACAGAGTCCAGGAGGCCCGACGCTGCTGAGGACAGGAGGACAGGGACCACAGGGAGGACAGGGAGGACAGAGGACAGGGACCACAGGGAGGACAGGGAGGACAGGGAGGACAGAGGACAGGGAGGACAGGGAGGACAGAGGACAGGGAGGACAGGGAGAACAGGGAGGACAGAGGACAGGGAGGACAGAGGACAGGGAGGACAGGGAGGACAGGGAGGACAGGAGGACAGGGACCACAGGGAGGACAGGGAGGACAGAGGACAGGGAGGACAGGGAGGTCAGAGGACAGGGAGGACAGGGAGAACAGGGAGAACAGGGAGGAGGGAGGACAGAGGACAGGGAGAACAGGGAGGACAGAGGACAGGGAGGACAGGGAGGACAGGGAGGACAGGGAGAACAGGGAGAACAGGGAGGACAGAGGACAGGGAGAACAGGGAGGACAGGGAGGACAGGGAGGACAGGGAGGACAGGGAGGACAGAGGACAGGGAGGACAGGAGGACAGGGACCACAGGGAGGACAGGGAGGACAGAGGACAGGGAGAACAGGGAGGACAGGGAGGACAGGGAGAACAGGGAGGACAGGGAGGACAGAGGACAGGGAGGACAGGAGGACAGGGACCACAGGGAGGACAGGGAGGACAGGGAGAACAGGGAGGACAGGGAGGACAGAGGACAGGGAGGACAGGGAGGTCAGAGGACAGGGAGAACAGGGAGAACAGGGAGGACAGAGGACAGGGAGGACAGAGGACAGAGGACAGGGAGAACAGGGAGCACAGAGGACAGGGAGAACAGGGAGAACAGGGAGGAGGGAGGACAGAGGACAGGGAGAACAGGGAGGACAGAGGACAGGGAGGACAGGGAGAACAGGGAGAACAGGGAGGACAGAGGACAGGGAGAACAGGGAGCACAGAGGACAGGGAGGACAGGGAGGACAGGGAGGACAGGGAGAACAGGGAGGACAGAGGACAGGGAGGACAGGGAGGACAGGGAGGTCAGAGGACAGGGAGGACAGGGAGAACAGGGAGGACAGGGAGGACAGGGAGGCTCGTCGGACTCTCCAGCTCCTGCTGTGTTTAGTTTTCTGCTGATACTCCCACGACCTCAGCAATTACAGGCATGTCATGTTGTTGTGTCGAGGATGTTGAACTTTCTGATTTAAAGAGTGTTTACTGTGACGAGCTGAGAATAGACGAAGGACATCAATTCAATATTTCCGGTGTCGCTGACAGGCGATTTATTGATTCTCCACAGACTGTTGTTCTCTGTCAATCAATCGATCTACATTTTCCAGCTTAGCAGGTCTGTATTAGAGTCCTCGATTCATTTATTTACAGAGACGCAATATTTCCCCCGTGACATGGAGACAGTGTCGAGAAAAAACCTCAAGCACCGACCAGGTGGGTTGAGAGACACCCAGAGACAGAGAGACTATTAATGTCCTCCAGTTCTGGAACGTCTCTTTCACTCCCATCAGAAACTCCCACAGAAGATTTTAGAACCACTACGAGAAATCACGGACCACGATGAGTTAACTTCCCAACATCCCTGTAAACAATCGGCCGGCTTCACCTGTACGTTTGAAATGACAGCCTCACCTTCTCACTCATCACCGTCTCTGTTGCCGTGGTAACAGGACGTACGGCGACATCAGTGAAGCAGAGACGGCTGATCGCTCATCACATGAATTCTTTAAAATGTTTCGCAGCTCTGACAGCGCAGCAGAACAGACAGTTCAAATCATAATGTTTGAATTCACGCACGAGTTGATGTAAAATCAAAGACAACGCAACACAACTGCTCATGACGAGGACGGTTTGAGAAACACCAAGTCTACTAAACTTTAAGAAAATGCTGCTTCAAAGCATCATTTTCTGAAAGTAACAGTTCATTTAGTTTCGTCGTGATCAAAAGCTAAACGAATACTTTTTCCTCACAGTTTTCCCGACTGTGTTGTTCAGCATGTAGCAGAAGTCGCTTCACTTCCTCGTCCAGGCAGCTGATTGTCTTCACTCTTCATCCTCCATCGCGGTCAGCCATCAACGACCACGGCGTCTGACTCCTCTGAAAGGCCTCAGTGGGAAAGAGAGAGGAGCCGGCGGTTTCTGACATCTTTAATCGCTGTGGCTGGAATATTTGTATTGATTTGATTCCTGAGAGTCAACAGACGGTTTCCCTCTTTGAGCCTGTATGTGTGAACAAACCAGCAGATGAAGGAAACAGAAGTGAGGACGGCGAGGATGCGATCTGTCAGAGCAAACACAGCTGCAGGAAGTCAGTCCATCATTGGGCTGCTGGCAGCGTCTGTCCGCCGGCTGCTCGCTCAAACATCTCCACGTTATCAAGTCAAAGAAACAGAAAGCAGGAAGCGTCAACACAGCAGGGAGAAACACACAAACCCTAAAAAACCAGAACGTTACAAAACAATCAGCCTTCTTCATCTTCCTGGCTGAATTTTATCTGTGGAGTTTATCTTGATGAACAAAATCTGTCATAAATCCAATTCAGTAATCTCACAGAGGGAACCAGAGCGATGCTAACTTCTGGGTTAGCTTCAGCATAGCAGCCCAAAGACCACTGCTGTGAGCGAGACGTCTGTAAAACTGTCGACAGGACGCCTCAAACTGCAAACAAGGTCGATTATGGAGGTTTTATATTATATTATAAATGCAGGATGTCGTCGTTCTTGATCCTCCCGTCTCTGATATTCTCTTCTCTCGTCTCCGGCTGCCGATGACAACAGAGACAGTTCTGAATGATGGAAAAATCAAAATCAGAGATGCAGGCGTGTCGCAGCTTCTGGGAAATCAAGTGTCTGTTGTGTTCGGTCTGTACAAACAGACGCTCTGCTGTAACCGACAGACCCACTGAAGGAGCCGCTCTGACGCTCGCTCGGTGCTCAACGTGTTTAAAGACTTCAGTGATTCCAGAGAAGACGTTAAAAACAAATCAGGTCTGTTCGTCAGAAAACAACAAATAGAAAAACACTTCCTGTACTGAGATAAACACGGACAGCGATATAGAATCAATCTTGATGGACAGCAGGCCGAATTTCAAAGTAAAACAACATATTTTTCAACCCGTTAGCGACGTTAGCATTCAACCACTTCCTAGAGAACATTCGGTTTGATTACATTACTCAATGAAAAGTGTCAAAGATGTAACTGTAATGTAGTTTATCGTATCAAGCTGTCAAACGGTAGCGTGAGCCGACCTTTCGACTAACAGAAGCTATCAGCGAACCTCAACGTTTCCTTCACGTTCTGCTCGATCGGAACAGAAACTATTTTCTCGCCTTTTCATTTTTTCACGCTGGAGATAAAGTTCATGTCTGACTTGGATCAAATTTAACAAAACTTCCTTCATAGTCTGCTGGTTTTCAGAGTCGCCCTGATGTCTACAGCGACGTTTCTTTGCGGATGATGTCGTGTTATCTGACCTCTCATACCTGCGTTAAAAAAAACATTAAACCTTCTTCTAATAGCTTCAGAAAAAATCTGAATCTGCAAGATAAAAATCCCATCATGCCTCATAACGCTCAGAAGTGTCAAGATGCCAAAATCCCCAAACTGCTGTTAGGTTTCATTTTGATACTCTGTGAGTTATTTTGTCTGTGACTTTATTTATCAGCTCACTTCATCTGAACATCCGTCACAATAAATGCATGTTTTCAGAGGCTGACGGCGAACTTCTTTGTTTTTCTGCACAGATTTGCACCGTGTTATCTCACCTGGGATAAGAATCTCTGGCAGCGCTGCAGATATGCAAAAACACCAAGCTGCTCAGTTTCATTCTGATATTTTCATTTTACCAGAAACGAAAGCTGCTGTTCACACGGAGAGGATGTGCAGATCCAGGCCTGTAAAGACTTGTGACAGAGGTTCTAGATGAAAACACCAGACGTGTTGGACCAGTTAGACACGCAGACAGAACCTCCTTCTTAATTATGTTCTGTGTGTTTCCCTTGTTAGATTTCCTGTAATGTTACATGTGCCTCGGATCTTAAAGGTGTGTGTCCGACACACTGGAGGACTCAGATCTTCTATTTTATTTAACAGTCCGGTTTGTAAGAAAGTTGTTTTGGCGGACTGAAGGTCGGGTCGACAGCGAGACAGTTTATGACGAGTTCGGAATGAGACTCAAAAATCAACTTTTACTACAAAGTTGATCTTTGAAAGCACCAAGACGACGTTGTTGAAATACTCCATTACAATTAAAAAGTACAAATCATCTCATCAGGAAAAGATCGACTGGACTGTTTGTTGAGTTTGTCGCCTGTTTCTTCCTGGATAAAAAAAGCAGAAGAATGTGACTGAATTTAATACAATTTAAACTTTAACCTCAATATTTACTTGAGTTTTTATATTTGTTTCAACTTTTACTTTTACTTAAGTACATTATAAAGAAAAAATACATTCTTTTACTGCGCTACATTCTCATAGGACCCTGTCCTTACTCGTTATAAAACAATATATTTGAATAAAGCGTAACCATGGCAGCCGCCTCGTCCACTGACGCTGATGCTGCTTCAACGCCATCCGCCAGCACGGCGAGCTCGGAGGAAGAAGAACACCTGTGGTTGTATTTAAAACAAATGTTTTACTGTGTGGGAATGAAAGATTCATCCTTCAAAATGAGATTAATGGTTCCTCAGCTGTGCTGATGCTACTTCACCCTCTCTTTATTTTAGGGACAGACTACATGAAGGAGCACACTGAGGATGCTTCCTCGCTGTCAGGAGACGTCAGCAGATCCAGCTCATCCAACTTCCCTGAAGTCGTCTCATGCGCAGCAGAGCTCCGAGCATCTGGATGCATTCTCACAACTTTGAAAACCAACTTCTGCTGAAGATTAACAGTAAATGTGCTGACTTTAAGGAGTAGAGCAGAGGGAGGAAGTGAGAGGAGAGGGAGGAAGTTAGAGAAGAGAGGGAAGGAGTGAGAGCGGATGGAGAGCGTAAGATGAGGGAGGGAGGGAGTGGAGCAGAGGGAGGAAGTGAGGGGAGAGAAGGAAGGAGTAGAGGGAGGAGGGAGGTATACATACTGTTAATTAGAGCTGCAACGATGCTGCAATGTTGTATTAACATAAATCGTTTCGAGTCGTTTCTTTAAGAAAAAAAAGGCAAATTTCTCAAATTCCAGCTTCTTCAATGAATGTTTTCTGGTTTCTTTCCTCCTGTATGACAGTAAACTCATCTTGTGCTTTAGGAAGCTGATCCACATTTTCTCTGACACACTATAGACCAAACAACTAATAAATTAATGGAAAACATAATCAACTGATTATTAAAATAATTGTGAGTTGCAGCCCGACTGCTAACAAAGTTTAAACTGAAGAATTGAATTTCTGGCTGTTTTATTTCTTTGTACTTTTACTTTTGATACTTCAGTACATTTGATGTAAGCTACTTTAAGACTTTTACTCAAGTAGTTTTGACATCGTAGGGAACTTTTACTTTCACCAGAGTGATTTTCAGGTGAGGGATCTTCACTGTTACTCCGGTACAGCATGTCAGTGCTTTGCACACACTGCAGCTGAATCAGTCATGGTGAGTTCACACCAGCGCAGTGAGTCTGAACGCAGGACGGTTCGTGTTTCTCTGCTGCAAACAGCAGAATGACTTCACTGAACTCGAGCTGTCAGCTGATATTTGAATGCAGGTCGACTCTGAGTGAAGTCAGCACTCAGCAGAGACTCTGGTTCTGGTTCTGGTTCTGGTTCTCCTCTCTGTAACATTACGTTCATGAAGTAAAGTCCATTTCCCGTCCAGCTCCAGTCAGCAGAACAGAACCTTTAGGTCGGATCACTGCTGCAGTCAGGCTGATCAACAGGAGTGAAGAGAAGCTACAAGTCGTCTCTGAGCTCTGCTCCCATCGGATCAGAACAGAACCTGATGAGTCTCCGGGTGTTTATTCCTCCAGAACATCTGGATCTACCCGACTCTCTAGCTGGAAGGTTTTCAGACCAAATTGTTAAATAAAACGTTTCTGATTGATAAACTCACATTTCCACGTGTCACATAGTTAAACTAGGATCAGAGCTGCAGGCCCAGTTCTGTTGGTTCTGAGCTTCACTCAGTGAATCATTTTCTGTCCTGCAGGCTCGACAGTTTATCGAAGGAGAATCCTTTTATTTATTCAGCGTGTAGAGACGAGCGGCAGAATAGTTTCAATTCTTCTTAAATGTCAAACTGCAGAATCCGCCCACGTAACAGAAATAAGGTCAGATGTTGCAGCTCACCTGAGCTGAGTCAGCCTGCGTCCACCCAACTTCTCCTTCACTGACATTCACACCTCCACGGCACACAGAGTTAACATGTCAGTGCTGCTGTTCAGTCCAAACTGTTAACTGCCACGTGCTGTGACGAGCTCAGCAGCAGAACTACTTCACGTCTGTTTGAGAGCGTTATCAAAGCGTGAAGAGGAAGACGAGGTTGTGGTAAATTCAAGTGTTTCCTTAAAATGCAACCGTTTACTGTAAACTGTAAAAACTCTGCTGCTGGGATCAGATGACAGACGGAACCGGATCCCAACTGGTTCTGCTTGTTGTTGTTCATTAACGTTCCTGAATATGTTGCAGCCGTACGTTTCTTCAGTGTTTCTCTTGTCACCGAGCTGACGGTCTCGTATGGTTTCAGCACAAAAACCACGAGATGATGTCGAGGAAAAAAATGTAAATACATGTTTTTGTCAACACACACGTCTGAAAAATCCCGACGACTCAGTAAAAACCCAACGAGTGGTTTCATGTTTTCAGATGCTTAAAGATCGTCTCGTGCAGCTCTCTCTCGCCTGGCAGCTGTTAAAAATGTACATTTTTTATGTTGTATTTTGCTGTAACAACGCTGCACCGATGTTCTGGTTCCGTTCAGGCCCTGAGATCTGATTCTGTTGCAACAACCGCGGCTGGAAAACCTCCCGAGCTCACACATGTTGAAACCCAGTCCTGAACGGTGGTCTCTGGTTTGGTGTCCGGCAGCTCTGACGGTACTTTGACAGCAGAACGTCCGACATGTTCAGCCGACACACACAGGTGTCAGGTTCAGGTGTCACACACACTTTTGGCCGTGCGGTTAACAAACAGGAGGTACAGACGGGATCTTCAGAGGAATGTGAGGGGAAAGTAAAAGTGAGAAGATGAAACTTAATGTTCCTATTTAGTGGTTTTACTCCAAACGACAGCTGCAGGGCTCAACGAATGAAACCGGATCACAACCAACCGTCGGGCCTCTTTTATCACGCCTCCTTTGTTTGTTTAACTCTTCGTGCAGTGATTGATGATCGACTCCATCAGTCCTGCTGAGCCCACGTCACGCTGCAGACTTCCTGACTCCACTCAGGACTTTCCACCCGTTCCGGTTGTGAGTTGAAAGGAAACGTTTGCCTTTGGCGACACCAGGGCTTCTGTAATCCACCTCCGGACCCGAACTCGTGATCTGAAATCTCTCTGATTACATCGTCAATGCCGAGTGTTTACTGTCTGCCTGAGCGCGTCGAGCTGCTGCTCAGACATGTCGTCCACCGGCACCGTCACTGCAGCACATCGGTGTTACAGTCTGCAGGCATCAGTTCCACTGCACTCACAACACGCCTCTCAGAGCTGATGGGGGTCCAGCGATGACGCCACAACAGATCAATACATACTAGTGCAGGAGACCACGCAGGATATTTAGGGAAGCCAACACACCTCGTCCTCCTGCCGCCGCTCCGACAAAAATAATCTGCGATTCATATCTGACTTCAGACGCTTCAGCAGGTTTTAATCATCCGATCTGTGTCTGACACACGTGTGAGCTGTAAATGTTCAGACGACTTTCACTGACAGCAGAGTCGGAGATCACAGCGACGATCGAGGAACGGACGACGTGACAAACACGTTTTCATCTCAACTCCTCCAGATTAAAGATCTTATCTGATATCTGAGCTGGATTAGCGATCGCTGGCAGTTTAAGCGCTGTAGCATTTACAGCAGAGTTAGCGCTCATTAGCTGCTCACTGTTTTACCAAAATTAGCATTTATTAGCAGTATTATTAGCATTTCTTAACAAAGCAAAGCTAACACTTATATTCCATTTACTATAAGCCTTTAACTTCATTCATTAGCAATGTTAGCATCACCTCAATGAGGATGTTACTACATTAGCAACTATTAGCATTTTTCCACCCTCTCCTGTTTTTTTTCTTTTACATTTGAATTAAAAAGCTTTATAGCTTCGACCAAACTGAGAAACAGTGATAACAAACAATATGAATATAAAATCATTAAAAACAATAACACAGAAACAACATGACAGACTGAAAATGGAGCTGCAACAACAGCTGTAAGGACTGTGAGACTCTCCTGTGGTTTCCTGTGCAGGTCGAAGTGAGAAGGTTGTTAAAGTCGTCGACCATCAGCTGCAACAAAAGAGGAAATCCTGCCGGAGAGCCTCTGAAACCAAGAGTCGAACAGAATCAGATTTACAGAAACATGTCGGCCTGTGCAGCTTCAACACATGGTGAGAAACCTTCGCTGTGTCAGGCTGGATGAGAAACAACCTGCTGCCCTGCTGGACTCACAGTTCCCTCAGCCGGAGCACAGGATGAATTATCACATTACAAACATCTCGAATGCTTCATTATTCTCATTTCTTATATTCAAGTGTGAATAAAAGTGTATTTTTATCTTGTACAAGTTTGAGTTACTCGCACGTTGTACCGCAATTCACAAAAAACTGTAATTGAGGGCTGAAATTAGCGGTAACTCCTATTTTAGACTTTTTGACAGTATTAGGGCTGTCAAACAATACATTTGTTTAATCGTGATTAATCGCATTTTGTCCATAGTTAACTCGCCATTAATCGCAAATTAATCTCACTTTTTTTGGCACATATTTTTCTGTTCTAAATATATCTTCATGTTCTTAATACTTTAAGAAACTTGTCTTCTCCCAGAAGTTCACTTATGTACCTGTAATACAAGTGAAAAAGTGCTTCAGTTAGGAACCTGATTCTGTCTGTCTCTCTCTCTCACACACACACACACACACACACACACACACACACACACACACACACACACACACACACACACACACACACACACCCTTACTGTACTTCAATGATAACTCATTTCATGTCGACAGTACGTGCAGATAACTTTTGTCCTATCGACCATCTGGCAGTGTTTTGAAAGTGAATTTGCCGTTCATAAGTCCTTTCTCCATTTACTTTCGCTTTCGCTTTTCAGTCCACCGTGTTATTAACGCGTTAACTTTGACAGCCCTAGACAATATGAAAAATTAGTTTGTCATATTTTTGTCTTGTTATTATAAGCAGTGATCAGGTTAAATGATCCACTGTTTTGCAACAAAGCAAAACCACCTGTGATCAGATCTCACTTCCTGATTTATATGCGTACGTCACTGCAACAAACTGTGTTTTTTACACCAAGAGGGAAATAAATTAATGTAGAACATTTGCTGAATTTCCAAGAAGGTCCAAATAATGCAGAATGAGTCAGAGACAGAGTTTCACAGAGTTTATAAAGTGTCTCCAACTCAACAACTCACTAAACTGACACATTTGTTAAGGGAGTCTGGGGACTTTCTCCACGGGGACAAAGAAGGAGCCTATATTGTTCCTGTTTAGTGTCTTTGTAACATGTGACATGTTTAGATCAATAACATGTTTCTTCTTTCATAAATGGAGTGTAAATGGTGAAATCAGTGTAAACAGTGTGTTCAAACAGCTGATCAACGTTGGCAGGTAAGACTTTAGCACTTTAGACACAGAAGCAGACAGGCTGGTACAGACATGCTGCCACAAACTGACACTTTTTACAAGGAGACAAACAACTGCAGCTGAAAGATTTAATGCTGAATTTACAACAAGGACACAATGAGTTACAATCTGTCACAGACACAGTTTCATAATGGTTAGAAAGTGTTACGCTACACAACAACTCCTTAAATTAGCTGATTTGTTAATAGAGTCTTGTGACATTGTGGTTGATAGCTGACTTCATGTATTATATGTTATGCTGAATTTACAAGAAGGACACAAAGTCAGAATCTGTCGGAAACAGAATTTCAAAACATTACAAAGTTTGTTTTAAGTCAACAACACTTAGAATCACTACATTTGTTAAGGGAGTCTGGTTATATAAAGCTGTCGTCATTAGAAGCTTGTTTATGTGTTCAGACGTGTTTACTGGTGGTTGAAGGTGCTTTTGGCATTCTGGTTAAATGGGCAACAGGTTTCAGTAATGAGGTCGCTGTGTGTGTGTGTGTGTGTGTGTGTGTGTGTGTGTGTGTGTGTGTGTGTGTGTGTGTGTGTGTGTGAGTTTGTGTTTGTAGGTTTCTTTTCCTTTTTTATAAAAACATACTTTATGTAAATGATTTGTTCATGTAAATATATAAAACAGTTTTTCAAAAACCATTTATCACTGAATCTGTGAAGAAACAGGCCGAAGAACTGAATCTTGTTTTAAACACTAACGAGCCGTCGAGACGACCTGCCGCATCATTTACATCGTCACCGCCATCTTGTGGCTGCAGAGGGGAACTACAACAACGACAGGCCACACAAACGTCAGAGACAAAATAAACTTTATTTATAACACACCGCTCACAGATGAGAGCAGAGAGAAACTCTCCTGGTTTGGATTAAAGTTTCCGTCCCTGCAGGTCGGAGCTGTCGACGGTCACACAAACATCTGGACTGTTTCACAACACTGCTGCTGCACTGATGTCAGTGTGAGACGACATCATCACTTCATCTTTTCTCTTCACTGCTTTTGATTGTAAAAAAAACACAAAGAGCAGTAAAACCAGTAAAATGTCCTTTAACACGGACACACAACATGAAATATGTCTCAACAACAAGAACGTCGAACAGGAATTTAAAGTTCAGCTCATCGACTGTCGAGGAGGCGAAACAACTGGCACCATTATTAGCTTCATCACTTTGTGTAAGTTAGCGTAGCAGCTAGCGTAGCAGCTAGCGAACAGCGAACCTCGTCTCTACTCGTAGCTGAACAAATTACATCTTCTAATTAAACTGGATTTTCTCAGCTCTGGCGGCGAATTTCAAAATAAAGGCTCATCTTAAAAGTGACGATACAGATCGATGTTTTCTGTCTCGGATCGATGGATCGTTACAGCTCCATAGAGGAGCCCGACCTCGACGGATCCATGTGCTCCACACGGTTTGTACATGTCGGAGGGGAAAGTGCTGAAAAATAAAATGTGCTCGGTTTTCTTAAATTAACGTTTTCTACCTGAGGCCGCGAACAGTCACCTGCCAACGAGACGTCGTACAGCTCAACCAGGAAACAGTCCGATATAAAGATCTGAGTGGATGTTGCTGTTGATCGTCACCAGCTGTGTGGAGTGATGCTTCGGGATCAGGCGACGGGTCGGAGGTCAGAGGTCAGAGGTCAGGTGTCAGGTGTCAGGTGTCAGGTGTCAGGTGAGGGAGGGTTTGGGTTCGTACTTCACTCTGTTGAAGTCGTCGACGGTCGTTTCCACCGGAGGCGTCTTCCAATATTCCTCCAGACCCAACGCCAGACACAGAGCGATGGCCGTTATCTGCATCACACACACACACACACACACGCACGCACGCACACACACACACACACACACACACACACACACACACACACACACACACACACACCTGTATTAATGAATGATGGTGTTCTGAGGTGTCATGGAACTCTTTATTTCGTTGTTTTCACTCACGATAAAATAGTCAAAAACACAAATTACTACATAAATAAAAAGTGTTGATCACATGTGTGTGATGTGGTTTAATCTTCAGATGGTTCTGGACGGATCGAACCACGAGAATCTGAGCTGTCTAATGATCTGTGGACCAAGCGTCCTCTCAGACGGAGGAGAACTACGACGCCAACACAGAAGTCGGAGCAGAACGTGTGTGCTGACGTACCGCGATGGTGGCGAAGGCCGAAATGATTCCTATCCTGAGTTTGATCGGGAAGCTCAGGTAGCTCTTCAGGATCGGACCACAGGGCTGCAGAGGTCAAAGGTCAACACTCAGCACTCACAGGACACAATGTGAGTGTAGAGACAGGAGCTACAGAAGAGTGAGAGAGGAGACGTGATGGCGATTCTGTGGATTTACCTTCGAGTGAACCCATTTCTCTGTGACCCGAGAGGTCGGAGGTCGAAGGTCACCGTCCACCATCAGACAGGCTCCGTCTGAGCTCGTGTTACCAGACTGACGGCTGCGACAGGAAGAAGAGAAGAAGAAACTGAGGCGGCGTCTCCAGATCAGAACCGAGATCGGAGACACGCAAACAAAATCAAACAGTCGAGCTTTTCAGGAGGTTTGAGGATTTCTGTTGCTCTTTCTGAGCGACAGCCTCATGATGTCAACGTTCATCCACATGTTCAACACCTCTGGAACAGAAAGATAAATTCTCCTGGAACCTTCAAAACCGATCTGTAAGAGTAAATCTCATCCTTGAACTCAAAAAAGCAACAGCTTGCTCAGAACTTGTCCAGAAACTCAAACTCAAATCTGTAACAACTCCAGAAACTTCAAAATCTTTTTCCTCCCTGGACGACTTATCTAGAAGCTCAAAAGTTCTTCAAGGAATGTGTCTAGAAACTTCAAAATTAACTCAAAGTTTATGAACAAACTTCTCAAAAAACCTTCAAAACTTTCTTTAAAAACTCTAAAACACAATGTGAAATCGTTCAGACGTATGAATTTATGTATGAACTCTCGTAGAAGCTGAACAGATGAAGGTTACCTGGGCGGGGCGGTGGGAGGCGAGCAGAGGCAGGAGTCAGGAAGTTGATCCTCCCAGTCGTCAAAACTCCTCAGACCACAACACGAGTCCTGAGACACACAGCGACACCGTGAGACCGAAGTCCAGTTAGCCTTACGTGGTTCTGACCAGTTCAGTCTGTATTAAAGATGTTTTCTCAACTGAAGGACAAGATGAAGATTAAAGAGAGCTAACAGGCTAACAAGCTAACAGGCTAACGTGGATTTTGGTTTGTTCTGTCTCTCCGTGTCGTACCGACGTCTGCAGCTTCTTCAGTTCTCGCTGGATGTACGGCTCCGCTTTGTGGAGAGGAGTGACGTTCAGGAACACCTCGTCCACGGCGCCGTCCAACTGCACAGCACGATCCAGAACATCGCAGTGACGGAGGGAACAGGAAGAAGAAAACATCGTCATACAATCAGAATCAGAACAGAGAAGCGTTGATCAAACACCTCTCAGGATGTTCACAGAGAGGAAACACGTCAGTCTAAATGTTGGTTCTGATTCTGGAAGGGTTCTGAAACTGTTCTGGTCTCTGAATCATTCAGTGTCTGTGCTGAGCCCTGCAGGGGGCAGCAGTGGACAGGAAGTTACCTGAGCCTGGACCTGAACCAGCGGCGAGGCCACGACCATCAGAGCCACAAACTCCACAAATATCAGAGCCGAGAACTGAAGGAGAGGATGAGAGGTTAGCTCCGCCCCCTGTGTGTGTGTGTGTGTGTGTGTGTGTGTGTGTGTGTGTGTGTGTGTGTGTGTGTGTGTGTGTGTGTGTGCCTCACCACCAGCAGCAGAGGTTTGAGGTCCAGCGTCGCAGCACAGACGCCCAGAACAGACAGAATCACCGTGATGGGACCGAAGACCTGCAGGACCAGCAGACCATCGCTGCTGGACAGCTGGTTGAACAACTGAGAGACACACACACACACACACACACACACACACACACACACACACACACACACACACACACACACACAGGGAGGTTTTAAAGGAAGTCACTTCTTTACTTGAGTATTTCCATCTTCTGCTACTGTTTGGATCCAATATTCAACATTTACATCAGAGTCAGAGTTTGTTTGCTGCAGCAGACAGTAAATCTGTGACAGGTGTTGTGACTGAACACGTTTACCTCAGCAACAGGTGTGTTGCCGTCGATGGAGGAGAACCCGACTCCGATCATCACCACACCCAACACCTGCAGAGACAGAACCGGGGGAGACGTGGGATCAGAACGCTGCGTTCAGAGTGTGTTGTTGTTCACAGGAAGTCTTTAACAGCAGAGACATTCCTCTCAAACTGTGGCGTTTCCCCAGAGACGCTCCGTCAGCTGGGAACCGTGACGTCACAGTTTAAAGTTCCCAGCTCTGTTTGCAGAACAGTTCTACTAAATGTTCTGACAGTCGGCTGAGAACAAGACACAAACAAAACAAACACAAGAAGGATGAGACTAAAACACAGACTGAACCATCGACATCATGTGAAACTGAAACAGAAAGTCTGACAGCCGGTCGACAATCAGCTGATGGAGAGTCAACAACAACACGACTGGAGCCACAACAGGAAGCAGCGACCAGAGTAATCAGAGATCACCGCAGTGTTTCATCGGCACGGTGAAAAGGAATGAGTGGAGGAAACAGACGGAGGGCAGAGGAAGAAAACAACCAGAGGAAATGATAACGCACCAATTACACAACTCAACATAACTTATGTAACAACCTGATCTCAGATCAGCCGTCAAACAGCATCAGAGCATAAATACTGCGCTGAAGTACAGATACAAGAAAAATTTACTGGAGGATTTATTGTTCTGATATCTGAACTTTCTCCTCCTCTCAGCTTCAGAACAGCCTCGTTACTTTAGCTTGATGCCTCTGAGGTGAATTCTGGATTCTGGTTATTTCCCAGCATCAGCAGACTGATGTGGACCAATCAGACGCAGCGAGACGAGACAAAGACGTAAAAGCCGTAAGAAGCCGTAAACAGACAGAGAGGGAGACTGGAATGTGGAGAAAAGGCGTGTTAGTGTCTCGTATCTGCAGAGAGTTTCTGATTTTCTCTCTTTGTTGCTGCTCGGGACGCTTTACCAACCCAACATGTGTCTGTTTGACGTCCTGGGAATGAGACTCAACAATCAGCTGTCTTTGTGGTGCGTTCAGGAACAGCTGGGACAAATCCTACTGATTCTACCTTTAACTTTAATAGTCTTTGAATTCTATTAATAAGACGTGAGCTTCAGTTA